>OY728154.1:65285131-65885131 GCA_963277665.1 Viscum album | reverse complement strand
GGATGTTTAGTACTAATTTTTGTAGGTATTTTCCTAACCAAAAGGGTTTTAATGTGTTAAGAGGAAGGGATTAGGGGCGGCCTTTTATAAGTGAGGTGAGTGGCTGGTTTGAAATTTTTGAAAGAAGTAATTCCACCATCATTTTTCATATCACAAGGATCCAATAAATAACTATTCTCAAGCCTATAAGATTTTATATTGAAATAATGATATAAAATGGGTTTTATTAAAATTTTATGGTTATTTTTAACCCTTATCTATTTAGTTTACCCCCCCCCCCCACTGGTAAAATCATTCTTTTCATAGTCGTGGTAAATAAGTTTTACTTTTTTTACTATTCATTTAGGTCAAAAATTATGTTGAACATATTAGATAATATACGTTATTATTATTCCAAATATATAATCCATTTTTCTAAAATAAATTTAAATAATTGTAAAATTTTAAATTAAAATCAATCCTGCAAACACGGTGGGAAAGCAGGGTATTAAAGAGAAAAATGTTCAGTAGTTTATAATGTTTTTAAATCATGTTTAAATATGAAATTGATTCCAATGAATTAAATTGGAATAATTTAGGTATAATTGATCAAATTTTAGTTCAAAAACAATTTATAATATAATTTATCATCATAAATAATTAAAACAAAATGTAAATTTTCAAATACAATTCAGTATATTTAAAAAATTGATAATTTATAGAAATATCCCAAAATTTGATTATAATATAATTTTTAAATACTGATTTCAAAAAAAAAGTTTTTTTTATCAAAATTAGTATTCTAAAAGCATCCATAATAAGTTTTATAAAATAGACAAAATTAAAATTAGAAAAATGGAGTTTTTATTTGTAAAATTGGATTTAAACACATAAGATGAATGATAAACAGTTGATTTAATTTACAAAATATAAATTTCTTTCAAATTTATTCAATAATTTTAGGTTGTTTGATTTATTAATGTAAAAATTATTTGTTTTTATGGGAATTTTTTTTATGAAAAATATTTCCTTTATTTTTGAATAGTTTTTATTTTCATTTTTTTATATTAATTATTCACTAAAGAATTTATATTATATATATATCTATCTATCTATGTATGTGTGTGTGAACCATGTTTTTTCATCATTTAATTAATCCTGTTGATACCCACCATTCCAATGGTTGTGTGATAACTATCATATTAAAAAAATATTTTAATTATATTTCACATTTCATTTAAACACAGTATTGTGTATAACGTGGACAAACTTGATATTGCATGAAATGGTAAATATAAAAAAGTGTAAATTTATTTGAAAAAAAATATTTCAAAAAATTTCATGGTTTGAATTTTGAACAAACTTAAAATTAATTTTCCATTTAAATTCATCTCAGTCATAAAATTTTTAAAATTTGAAAATCCCTTCATAAAAACTTGCATCGTAAAAAGGAATATCGAAAATTCCCTTAAAAAGTGGGAGTTGGAAACATAAAGGATACTTAATTTAACTCATAACAAGGTTTCCAAAAATAATAATATATGGGGAAATTTTAAATTTATAATTTGAAGAAAAACCTAAATAATTATAGAGAGTGGTAGAGATCAGTGATCAAAAGAATTTGGATGATCATGAGAAGGTTAACAACCACAAAAACATTAACGAAAGTGGCATGAACAAGGTCACTAATATCAAAACAAATAATAACATAATAAAATATTATTTTATGATTTATTTACTAATTTTGAAACTTTATCCTGAGAATATATATTTAATTGATTTCATTATATTTTGTAAGAAAAATCTCACCCTATATTTGTGCATTGGTCATTTCCTACTTCATCTCTTACTATTGTAAATGATGGTGAAGTTCTTATTCCTAAAGCACTAACAGGTGAATTTCACCTTAATCAAAATTTCTCTATTCCTTTAAATCAATTTTCTAGTCCATAAATACCTTTTAATATATTTTAACAACTCTTTAATAAAAAAACTTATATTGAACAATCCCTATATATTCATGATTAATATAACATTATTCTATAATTACAACAAACTCTTTAATTATTCCACCTCAGCCTTAATCAAATAAAATTCCTTGATTTTAAAATTCCTTAATACCTATTTCCTTTAATATAGTGTTCATGTTAACTTCACCATCAACAATATAACCATTACTAGTTCCACCTTGATGATTCTATTCTTGATATTTCCCCCTAGGTCATAGATTTTTATAATTATCATATTTTTCACATTATAAACATTCTATCATATATGATGTATTATGAAAACAAATATTCCCAAGCATTTTGTTAACATAACTATAACACCCCAGGTAAATAAAGAATAAAACATTTTTATATTTATCCCTATTTGTGAATAAAATTTTAATATTAATTTAAAGGGAACTCTATGCTAGATGGCTTACCTAATACGCAACAACGAGTTCCTTTGAAATCTTACGTTACACTCTAATAATAAAATAATTTTATTTTAAATTGTAGTTAACACCTAGCCATTGTAATGACATGAATGAACAAAACTAACTACAAAATGATTATATATGTTTGTCAAAAATTTTAAATGCGAATGAATCCAATTTTAAGCGTAAACCATCTCATATCAGTTAAAAGGTCGATTAACCACCTTTCGATGGCGAACCTATTTTAAATCCACATTTTGACAATTTTATGTGTTATATTTGACAAAATAAAATTCTTCTTTAGAATCGGGACATCAAAATTTACATTGTGTAAATTATTGGTATTTTTCTGATAAAGTTCATTTTTAATGAATAGTGAAAAATGTTGTATTTTAATTCAAAACCTCTTTTAATCATATTTATTTATATGATTATATTATCTTTTGAATTGGTTTTAAAGTGAATTTAGAATATTTTTTTACCATTAAATCCAATAGTGGTCATTTGAATTGGTTTTACTTCTAAATTGGACTTAAACTAGTGTCAATCTTTTAATAGATATTGTTTCGTAAAAACACGCTATTTGTTTTGTCAGCGGGAATTAATTATTAAATTAATTAATGCAACTTATATGTTTTGAATTTTGTAAAATAGACATCCTTTTTGAATTCCGAATATCAAATATAGCTTAGGGTGAATTTTTGATATTTTTCTGAAAAACTTTAATTTTTGATGAATAGTGAAACCACTAAGTGGTAGTTTAAAAACTGATTTTTCGTTTAAATGAAACATTACCACTTATGTGATTTTAATTTCAAAAATCCGACACACATGGTTTTCATTAAGATGTAAAATGTGGTTCAATGTGATTAAAATAATTTTTGGTGAATAGTAACTTTTAAGTTTTATTAATCGCCATTAAAGGTAATTAGTGTAATTTAAGGTTAAAATAATGTTTTAATAATATGAAATGGCCTTTAAAAATGTCCTACCCTTATTGGATGAGTCGTGGCCGACCAAGAAAATCCATGGGTCAACTTGGGGACCCCATGGAGCCACTTTGGTAGGAAAATGACATTAATACCTTTTTATTTGAAGTTAAAATTAAAATGTCACAAACATGTGTTGTTTTACTAAAACAATTTTTACATGGGGTTATACAAGTCATATTTTTTACTATAAATATTCATTAGAAAGATAAAACGATTTCCTACATCATTATATTTGTTTTATAATTTTTAGACCTCAAATAAATTAAATTATTTATGACATCATGATGATGCAGCGATTACATCATTATTTAACGATTTAAATAAAATGAAAATATAATTTAAAATATAATACCTAGACTTGTAAAAAACCTATTGGATAGGTGTATTTTGAACTATTATCACCGTATCCTCGAAATATATAATTTTGGGACCTTTAAAATCCGAAAATAATTTTATAATAAAGTAAACCTTTATAACTTTCCAAGAGTGCCCATCCTCTCCTCTTATAAAAGGCCCCCACCTCTACCACCTTTCCCACACCTCTCAATCCTTTGGCTCGGCCAAAACCTACCCATTTCATCTCTCCACATCCCTCTATTCATCATTGAAGCCTCACCATTGGGCAGAATCCTTTCTAAGGAAGCCTTTGAGCTCAAATCAAAAAGAGTTACCCGATTTAAAGGTAAAGTCTTCCCTAGGGTTCTTTTGTTTTATTTTGCTTCTCCAACCCCCTAAAATATTTTTATTTATTTATTTTGTAACAACACCAGTATCTTCAATATACTAGGATGTTGTTATGAGGAGTATTCAAGCTACACTAACACAAACCTCCGTCTAATGGTTAAAGAACATACTATTTCCGTGGATGGTGAATTATTGGCACTACAAGAAAACCTCCTCTTAGCGGCGGTTTTATTTCATATAGCGGCGGTTTAGACCGCCGCTATATGGTATGGAAGAGGTTTAAAGAAACCGCCGCTAAAGTGCATGTCGGAAATCTATTAGCGGCGGTTTTATTCATTTCGCAGCGGTCAAAGAAAAGCATCATAGTACCTCATTTTGCGGCGGTTTTTTGTAAATTTAGCGGCGGTTTTACGGGCTATTTAATTAGCGGCAGCTATAATCGCCGCGAAATTTAGGCATGTCATGCGCCTGGTTAGCAGCAGTCAAAACTTCCAATAATTCCGGTGTTATTTTGTGGTGGTTTTAACCTCCACTAAGTGTATTGCTGATTACATTTAGCGGCAGTTTAAACCGATTCTAAATATATATGTGGTAAAACTTTAGCGACGGTGAAAACCGCCTCGAAATGATGACCCGAAAAAAATAGCATTTACACTTATACTACACCACTGCCCTAAAAAACAAAGCAAATAAGAATTCTAAGAAAAATAAAATTCTTAACAACAATTACATGGCCAGTTCCTCTTGTAACTAATATGTGAAACATTATTTAATAACATCAAAGGGGCCATGAATTAACATACCACATATCAACTTCTACAGAAAGACATATGGGATTCTCAAACAAAAACTAGGAATGATATATCAACTATCACTACTAATATGGGAAACATCATTTCATAACCTTTTCATCACCTAAATACATCTCCTCAACCCCAAAGACATTTAGCATCTTGGGACAGAATAGAGCATCGGGAATTTTGGTAGTATTCTGATGCTTATAACGCTAAAAATGATCACCTATCCAACAAAATAATAATTTAAAAGGGTCACTAATTTGATAAGTTATATTACCCTATTGAAAATGGCCATGATTATGATAAAAATAAGAATGTTTTGGAATGGATAGGTTGAGAGGTTTCCCTTCTACCATTCATGCTTCTATAACCAACATGAAGACCCAGATTCCCAAATGTGAATCCCCAAAAGAGAAGAGCCCTCCATTTAAAAACATGGCCAAGTATCCTGCAAACCAAAGACTTAGGGATACATGTAGTCTCACCTGGTAGCCCCATGAGTCATACTCTCTAGCTTCTAGAGTAGCGCAAAATGATCCCATGACATTCCAAACCTGTCGAGAAGGGCATAGATGAGGGCGTACGATAGATTTCTGAGACCCACTTCCATAAAAGAAGATATTAATCCAATCATTGAATTAAATAATCAAATGAAAGTATAAATCCTTTTTCTACCTCTCCTTTAAAATGGAAATAATGTCCCCTACTAAGGTATGAGTCTATTTATTTCCATCCCAAACATTCTCAATGGGAAGGAATTCATCATATGTTTCCACAAATAGAAGTATTCCCCCAAGCTTAAAAATATTTCATAGGCCAATTTCTACCTCACCATGGGTTAGATAAATAGTTTTGGTTCCTAGAAACCATCAACTATTCAACTCACTATGGAATTATGGTTTATGGTACATGATAAACTAAAAACTATATGTCTCCTCGTAATGATGAATAACATGCAATTGATAGGGGAATTTTGTGCAGATCTACCTAACCCAAAATGGCCATGCCCATTCATTAGAGAAATTACCACTAGGGTGCAAATCACACTTTCAGCTCAAGCATAAGAGACTCATGAAGTCATTTCCTACCTCATAACAGAGTCCTTCTTCCTTCGAACATCACTTTTGAGGGGGGGGCATTTTTTTACGCTAGCCAAATGAGCATTGTATATTTTAGGAACAAAGAAATTCCCAAAGTATAGGTATTCATATATACCCAAAGGAAAGAAAATTATAACATGTATACATATAGATTAATCACTTAGGTCACAAGGACCATGTGAACTTCAATGAGGATCATGATCACATGACCCTAGGAACATCATGCAAAGGGGTTATGCAATTCATGTGATCTCTTCCTGATCATGTGAATCCCCATAAAATATCCCAATTAATCATGTAAAACCCCTCTAATTATTCTTTTTTATCATATGACATGTCATCTAACAATCTCCCAATATGTTCAAAAAATAAAAGTTATAAAAGAGGAAAGCTTCATGGGAAGGGAGTTGCACTGGTTTTCATGTGATGTGGTTACGTGCCTCATAAAAACTATTAATGATCATGAAAATCACCTCAGAAAACCATCTTGATCTGCTGATATTCATTAAACATGTCTATTTGGACATGAAACACCCTAATGGGTCCAATTCCCAATGCTGAATTTACAACAGAAACATCAAAGAGCCTATTACCATAGATCATCTAACCAATGAAACAAACACATCATTCTCTTTAACACCTGAGGTTATTGTGATCATTCAAGGTTAGCCACTAAAGATCCTCCAAGACCAAAGGTTTTTTAGAGGTTCCATACACCACACAACTTATATATAAAAACCAACATTTCCCATATTGTTTCAACACATCAACAATATTACTCATGGTCCGATGATGCATCGTCACCCTCTCCACCTCCATCTCCTGCTTCCACCTGTAAGAACATTATATTGAAAATTAAATATTGTTGCATATTTATAATTAAACTTAAAACCAATAAAAGTTTACAAACTAAATGATTTTGATTTTTTGTGATTTACCTGCTCACCACCACTCGATGCACTACCACTGAGGGCATATCTGCTCATCTGCTGATATAAATCAGTCAATGCTTTCTGCATAGCTGATATCTGAGCCCCTTGGTCTTGAAATGTGGCTCGTAGAGAAGAAATCTCCCTCTGAGAATCTTCAGGTATGGGATGACTATAACCAGGACAGGATGCAGCTGGAATCCCTAATGGTCGGCTAAAGACCTCATATGGTACGGGTCCCAAACCCACCCCGTGCACTCTACCAGGATGCTCCTTCCCAAGGACTTGAGCAACCGGGTCATCCTGGGAGACTGAGTAGGACTGCCCAGGATTGGCATCCCATAGTTCTTTAATTTTTACCTATAAATCAAATATCAATACATATTAACACATTAAAAATTGATAATAAGTTATTATTATAAAAATTTGACTTCATACCCCAACTTCTTTGGTAGGCTCATTAACAAAAGAGACATCTGATTTTCTGTGAACATCGAACCACAGTTCAGTCTGGGGGGCTTCGTGCCCTAAATTTTGTGACTTTATTAAGAAAAGATAAATAAAAAATTCAATATAATAAATAGATAATATTTTATTATAAATATTTAAACTATTTAAAATATTACCAATGGCATTCGTCTTCTAGAAAATATTTTTGAGCCCAACGTGTGAGGGATGACTTGCTTCGCCCTATTTGATGCATTCTGTCATGAGAGATCCTGAAATAAATAAAATTTAATTTAACAGTAATGTATCCAATGTCATCTCCTCTTCATATAAATGTATTAATGTAAAATGAGGATAATATAATAATATATATTTCAATACCATCCGCTTCTCATCACGATGTCTGTCGACAAAAACATTCCACTGCTCTTTCGGTACCCCACTGGGTAGTTTTTCATACATTTGTCCCATGGTCAATGAAGTATCGTGGACATCACGCCACAATCTCCATTTTAAATCTTTCCATTTTTTACCAAGATTTTTCAAAGTCCACTTCTGTGCTATCACATCAGCAACTGTGAAGTGGAAGAACATCTGTATACAGAAATTCATTTTGAACATATTAGTAACATGACATTCAATTAAACCATAATGTAATAAAATTACCTTTATTTGAGAATGAAAAACTTCATTTTTCTAGTTTGGAGGCATATGTCTCCAATCATCATATGAAATGGGAAGGGAAATGGGCTCTGCTGCCAACTGACCTATAATCTGGCCAAGTAACCCCGCGACATCATCCATAGGGACCCCATAAGAATAAAATGGCACGACTATCTTTTGGCCATTCAAGTTCCAAACATCTGAGCTTTTTAAGTGTTTCTTCACGGTTTTATTTTTTTCATCTTCAATGAGAAAAAAATTAGTATAAACAAAATGTAATAAATTTATTTAATTAAAATTTATACATATGAATGTGCCCTCCAGTATGTCCAGGATGAACTGGAAGGGGTTTGTTGCCGCCCAAATAATGAGGCACCTGTAGGGGGAGTCGACGACTCAGCCTCTAATAGGAGTCTCTCTGGTGGTGTGAGAGATAGTGAAGGGGGAGATGGTGTGGGGGTGGGTGCCTCAGATGTCGTGGGGAGTGACCCAGATGGATCGTCATCCGTCGCAGAACTAGAAGAAATAGTATACCGCTTTCTCCTTGGCATTCCTGTCATTTAATCAAATAAAATTAAGTTCAGAATATATATTTCAAAAAAAGTATACAGAAAAAAAAAATTAAAAATGATATTAGATGCCCAGTACTAACAAACAAAATATATATAACGATGATAATGAATGCCTGCAGAAATGAAACAAGTGGTTGCTGCATGAATGAATAATTATACATACAATCATTTTCCCCTTCAATCCTGTCGGTTTCCTGCTCCATTTCTTCATCCACTTCATTCAACCTTGCAAGACTAATATTTTCAATATCATGATGGACAAATAATTTTGCTTCCTGTTGTTGATGACATTCAATTTCAGAGGTCAAATCTTCCACTTCATCACCCATATCATACAAATCTCTTTGTATTAAGTGAGTAACTACACTCCACCCTTCATCCACAACATCATTCACATAATATACCATTTTTTCTTGCGATGCTAAGATATATGGATCGTGCATTTCATGATCACCAACATCCATCAAGCGAGAGAAGTTCACAGAAGTAAATTGCAATGAATCTCTTTTAACACCTCTGATAATATCGACCCATTTTCATTTGAATAAAATAACAAAAAAATGTCCATGGTAGTTTAATTCAGTAATATCATGCAGCTTTCCATAGTATCCCACTTCAGAAAATGTAAATATACCACTATTCTATGTTTTCAAACCCACTTATCGATCGATTGTATGAAATCTAAAGCCATTCACATTATAAGCGTCGAACTTTCTAACTTTCTTTATAGGACATCTAGCAAGAAACTTCAAATCTTCTGACAAGTCTGCTCGAGTATCAGTATTCATGATCTGGAAAAAGAAATATAATTTAATATATTTACAAATTGTATGTGTAAAAATAATATTCATATTTATTGAAATATTTATGAACTTACACGTCATGAAAACCATTTGACAAGCTCTTTATTCACAGTTTTCGTTATATCTTTCTCATTTCGTGTTTGACCTCTCATTCGTCTCTTTGTTTTTATCCTCAACTCTTCAATAAATGGATCTGCAATTTCACTATACAGCAGCACATATCTATGTGCCTGTAGTAATTCCAATTTTGTCAGTGTCACATTTGAGGTCCTCCCAACTGATCGGCCAATTGCAGGAAATATTTTTGATTTCTGATGCATTTGAGATTAATTTTATGTCTCGTCAGCATGTCCAACTCGATTAAATCTAGTCTCAATATAATCTAAATACCTGGAACAAAAGGTAAGACATTCATCAGACAAATAGCCTTCAGCAATATAGCCTTCTGGTTGAGATTTATTTCTCACGTATGATTTCAAATGCCCAAGATATCTGTGAAATAAAATAATAATATTATGCATTTATTTAAATGTCAAAAATTGTTTTCTTAACTGGAAAACATATAAATAAAATACCACTCAATTGGATACATCCATCGATAATGAACGGGGCCTCCTAATTTAGCTTCTTCAACCAAATGTACAGTTAAATGCATCATGATAGTAAAAAACGATGGAGGAAAGATCATCTCCATTGCACAAAGAGTCAATACAAACCTCTCCTGGAGGTTGTCAAGATGAAATGGATGTACAACTTTCTCACATAATTGTCTAAAAAATGTGCATAATTGGAGTACAACAGCAGTAACTTTTTCAGGTAATAATGTACGCAATGCCAATGGTAGTAACTACTATAACAAAATATGTGAATCGTGAATTTTCAATCCATGTAACATACGATTCTTCAAGTCAACACACCTCATGATGTTACTCGAATACCCATCAGATACCATCACATTATTTAAAATTCGAAGGAACGTATCTTTATCCCTATTTTTCATTGTGAAAATGCCCGGAGCATACTTTTCATTTTCATCTGGCCAGAGATCGCATTTTATGTTCATTACTTATAAGTCTTTGCGAGCATTAAGATGATCCTTCGACTTTCAATGCTCATTAAGTAATGTGAAAATCAAATTATCACCGACATTATTCTCAATATGCATCACTTCAAGATTGTGAAACAACAAATTGAATTCCCAATATAATAGTTTGAAGAATATACTTTTTTTCTTCCATTGTTGCATTCTGATTTCACTTGACAATGCACTTCGGACCCGTTTTTCGCTATCATTCAAATGATGAACCCTCCCCAATTCTGTTTCAACATTTTCAAGTTGTGTCAATATTTTAGAACCGGTTAACAACTTTGGAGGTGGTCTACGATCAATGAAACCATTAAATTTTGATTTGTTCAGCCGAAATCTATGAGATGCATCGAGAAATCTTCGATGGCATAAGAAGCACCATTTTCTACTGTGAGGTAGCCATTTGGGATCAAAATCAAAGTTTCAAACGGGACAATTCAAACCCGTATAAGTGTTACAAAAAGATAAATTCCCAATCCCAGGGAAGTCACTAATGGTCCATAGTAAAGCAGCATGCATTTTAAACATTTTTTTAGAAGAAACATCAAATGTCTCAACACCATTACTCAATAACTCCTGAAATTCCTTAATCAAAGGCTGCAAGTATACATCAATATCATTTCCAGGCATTTGTTTTCTAGGAATAATCATTGAAATGATAAAATATGATTGTTTCATACACATCCATGGAGGCAGATTATAAGGGATCAAAACAACTGGCCAAATGCTATAACTTTTACTCAAAGTTCCAAATGGGTTGAATCCATCGGCAGCCAATCCCAATCGAACATTCCTAGGATTAGCTGAGAAATCTAGATATAATGAATCAAATGTCTTCCATGATTGGGAATCTCGTGGATGTCTCATTAACCCATCATTGTTATTATCAACAGAATGCCACTTCATGTGTTCAGCGGTTTTTGATGAAATGAATAATCTTTGCAATCACGGCTTCAAAGGAAAGTAATGAAAAACCTTTACAGGTGTGTTCATTTTCTTCTTCTTCATGAAATTATATTCAGTCAGACTTCCAACATCACCCTTTGACTTCCATCTATAAGATGAACATTTCTTTCAAATCTGTCTACTTGAATCCTCTCCCCAATAAAGCATACAATCATTGGGACACGCATGTATTTTTATATAATTTAGACCAAGCTTGTTAACAAATTTTTTCATATCATAAAAAGATTCTAGGATTTTTGCTTCTATAAATTCATCACGAATCAATTCCAATATCATGGAAATTTCCTTATTTGTAATTCCACATAGACATTTGATATGGTACAACATTAGAAGAAATTAAAGCTTTGAATATTTCAAACACCCACTATACAACTCTTGATTTCCATCATCAACTAAATCATGAAACGCATTTTTCTCAGTGAAGCTTTCCGTTACATTAGGCTCTACAGAATCAAGAGGAGGATCCAATGATATGTTCCAATCTTGATCTACTTGTGTTACAGTCTCAAAAACATCACATGTCACGTTGCAATTTGTAGCACCCTCTTCTGGTTGTTCTGGTATGTTTAGATGCAGATAGGGGTGTCTTGTAGTGCCGAATGCATCATTTATGAGGTTTTTCATTTCATTTTCCATTGTCGACGAACTTGGGACCTCATTCTGTGGATTAACATCAGTGCTCAATCTTTCTGTATTGTTCGATTCTCTATGCCAATTCCAACACAAATATTGACCAAGGAATTGCTTCAGTATTAAATGTTCATAAACTTCATCTCTCTTCAACCATGTTCTAAATTTACATTTAGGACATGGAAATCTTATTCTCCCTTCAACGGATTGATTAGAAATCACAAAATCTAAAAACTCATTCAAACCCTTAACATACTGAGGTGTGTTCCTCGATAATGTGATCCAGCTTTTATCCATGTATATCAAAATGTGCCTACACAAAATATACAATAGTGTAAGATTTTAGAATCATAATATAATAATGATGACCCATTGATCATAAAGTATGCATAATATAATAAAGATGATTCATTGATCACATTTACCACTTACTTAGCATGCCCAGACAAACCAAACAAGTCTGGTCCCTAGGAGACAGCATGAACACCTCATTGAGGAGCAGTAAGAATATCGGGTTACACAATTATCATAACATTGTCAATCACACATTTATGTTGCCTCAAACAATTTATATCCCCACTACATTAATGAGATACATTGTTCCACTCAGATTACTTCCACACCCTCACAAAAAATACTACAACTTTCCTGAACATCTCATATACTCACATGCTTGGTCATCTCAATTAAATGTTTTATTTTATTTTCCATATCTAGAAATGGGATACCAGTCTGTATTTATATCATCCATCCAAAATCACTAATATAGAATACCAATGCATGGGTTCCCATTTCTAGAGTTTCCCCTCATTGGATTATGTTTAATAATCATTACCTTCACTTATCAATATTATAGATCAATAAAAATAATATGGAATATTTTTTTACCATATTTAGTTTCATAATTTGAACAATGTCGTTGATACTTGTTTATAAGCCAATGAATATTCTTCTCAATAGATCCAACACAGTGATAACACATTATGATATTTCTCCCACTTAATTTCAATGTTTTTTCATCTATTAACCATTTATTTAGTCGTGATTACCTATTCTTCAAAGATGGACAAGGATTATTTAATTCATTAAAAAGATGAGTTTTATTTTTTTGGTCTTTATCAACATTAATATAAATTATTATCTTTTCATTTCATATAATCAAGTACCATTTATTTATATAATAATCATATGGTTCAAGTGATCTTTTATTTTGAGTGATGATACTTTTTATAAAATAATTAAATGGTTCTGTCCCATTTATCCTCATAAACCAAAGAAAAATATTCATATATCTATTATCCATATATATTACATGGTTGTACCTTCCATGAGTTCCTCATGAGGGTGACTTTGAGTTAGAGACAGAGAACACGAGTCGTTGATGAAGGAGCAGGGAACTCATATTTTTCCATGGATTACATCTTTTACATGACTTATTGAGGAAAAAAAGTATTTATAGTGGGAAGTTTGTAAGATCCTATTACTGATCTATCAGGTATTTTTTTATCCTCTTCATGGTTTTCCTTTTTCCATTGTCTGTAAAGGACTAGGAAGGAATTGGTAAGATACCTAAAATGGTGAAGTCAGATATTTGTCGTACTTTCATCTTTAACCAGCTTTTTCTACATGATTCAAAAGTCTTTCACACTGTATAACTAGGTTACACACCGTGTAACTATTACTGGATACAATTCATGAATGGGTATTCATGTTGTGAAAGTTTACACCTCAGGAAGAGTGGTCTCACATCGTAAATTTTAAAATAATGGATTTTTAATTTGAGGTGAAGGATTTTTCAACATACTAGAACACCATGGATTTCACAGCAGGTAATAGTATTAAACATCATCAAATGGCCCTCGTGTAGTTTTTAAAATAGGTGAGTGGATATTTTGGTTTCAGTTCTTTTCTCCAGGCCCTTGGATCCCTACCTAGAGATCTTCTCGAGTTATTTTGGGAGACTATGCTCCATCTAGATTGATCCATTCAACATTGGATCTTTTATTATAGTTGTGGCGCATCTCTCTGGGTAAGAAATATTTCTGATTCTTTGTTTCTCTTGATAATGGTGGCACACTAGGGTAACATTATCGGATATGGTGGCCTATGTTTTTGAATCTTTGTGTATTCTTCTAGATCCTTTGGGAGATCTCATTATGGAGGCCATTCCTTGGTTAGTTGTGGTGCGACAGATGTCTGTTCTTGAGGTATTTGGTGTTTTCCCTTTCCACCAACCCCTTCTTTTCTAATTTATATCAATATTAATGTTTTTATTATATTCTAGGACCTTTTTTTCATCATTGGGTTTTCATTGTTGGTGGATCCCATTACGGGAATGTGTGACATGAGCTTTGAGGTAGGTGGTTCCATCTCTAGCCTATGATAATTAGCCTAATTTCTCTTAATTTATAAGTTGATTTATCAAATTGGAATGACTATTTTCATTTGTTTAAGAAGGGGTTTTTGATAGAAATGTTTTTCCATGATTTTTGATAAATGAAAATGAAATGGGTACTTTTAAAATATTGAAATTGATTTGTAAAAATGAGCACTTAGGTTACCTTGGGTACTTAGGTGGAAGGTTTATCTTGAGTCCATCGTCCATGTTTTGTGATTATTAGGAGGTTTTCTCATGGGTATTTCCTTGGTTTCCTAGTCCCATTTTTCTAGGTGACAACTATTAAAATATTTTTTTGGGGGGGGGACTTACTCATGGGGTATTCCTCTTCTTCCTAGGCATGTGTTATAGGAATTGGATTGTGCACATGATTTATTATGGTATAAGTTTTATTCTAGTATAAACTATAGTGTTCCTTGGTACTTATGCCTCTACTGATTATTTTATTTTGTACTGACTGGATTTTTGAGTTATAATTGATATACATAATGTACCTACTTTTGTTTAGAACTAGGAAAAAGGGAAATTTTTACCCATGTTTTCTATAAAATTTCATTACTTCTTATCATTCCATGTTATATTTAAAATAAGAATACAAGAATAGTTATATAGAGGCTTGATATGGAACACCTGGGTGGGATCCTATGGAGGCTGTTAGATCACACCTTGTGCACCTCCTTAGGGGTACGTAGACATTTTTATGTATTCCAATACTGGGAAGGGAAAGGTGCTAAAGTGAGGTGGTGAGGTTTGTGTTAGCTGGTTTTGGGTAGCTGGTGGTGAGATGGAGGGAGTTCATCCACACCATCTGATGGAGTAGTTTTTGGTTTCAGTCCATGTAGTTAGACTTGTTTTCGAAACGTTGACTACTTTTTTAATTGTTCTTTTCTACTGTCTTTTGACTATTATGGTATATATATTCCTTTAGTCCACATTCCTTTTCATTTTGTGTATACATATATGCAATGTGTTTGATCATGTTGGGATAAATTTTTCCCTTTGTTGTGTTTTTTAATGAATTGGTGCTTGCCTCCAACCCACGAGGATCAGGAATAACCTTTGGGTATGTAACAGAATGGGTCAGTTAACACGTTTGAGGGTTACCCGGGTCAATTCAATAAACAACCTCAATGGAAACTCTTCCTAGAATTAAATTAAATATGAGAGTGACCCCCATATGCAACCTCTTATAGGCCCCAGGTTGATGACAAGAATAGGGGTATAAAAAATAAGGATGAGAGGAATTACCATCATATGTACCAATAATAAAAAAAGAATAACACTGAACAATATCATAATATATATATATATATATATATATAAATTTAAATCTACAATAATACTTTAAAGAATGAATACGTAAAAAAATAAAAACCCCAAGATAAAAATACCAAATAAATCTCCACGGTAGTGATTTCACAACAAACACCAAGCACAAAGATAGTACGACCCAACTTAGTCACAAAAAATATCCTAAGAATCTTGAATTTTTTATATATATGGGGTTTATCATAATATGTATCCTTAATATGATTATACAGAATACCTCCAATGAAAAAGTTAAATGAGTATAATAACACATCATTGAACAAACAACGTAACTAATAAGAACCTGGTAGGTCAACTATTGAAAATACTCACCAAGACTCAATTACTAAATATCATAATCATGCATAGTAAAATAATATCAGATGAATATGACACAAAGGCACCCTAAAACCAATTTCTTATTCTTTTCACTATCGCACCCTAATATCAAATGTCATATTCTCCCAATATCTTTAAAATTTATTCCATAGAATACTATATCTCATATTACAACCGTACCACAAACCTTATCCATAACATCATCATTAGCCAATAGCCTCTATGACATATCACATATCATCAACACTTCTCAAATCCAGTACTGTTGGGAATCAAAATCATAAAGGACATTAACCTAATTCCCTCCACCTACCATGAACATCCTCTAATATATATCCTTAAATCAACACCACAATAGCCCATCCCATAAATACCACTTATAGTCCACTATTTTACTTACATCATATCATTATCTCAATACACCATAGGGACTTATAGTGCACCTAGTATATAATCATCATCATCTACTCAAAGGGTTTTCTAATACATAATGTACCTTCACATAAATAACCATTAGGGTCTTCTATTTCACTATATACTTTATAAGTATGATCTTACCCACCTCAATACATCATAGATAATTCTAAAACTAGAAGGGAGAGTGGGGATGGGGGGGTAGGCATGCATCCATTCCCTCACAAACCTGAATGTTAGGGGAAACAACCTAGTACCCAGAGCTTTTTGGGATTCGAGAAGGGTATCTAACTCAAGTAGGATGTATTCAAAAACCAAAAATAATAATATTTAAGTATATTTATAGACACACACAAGACCAACATAAGAGATAAATAAACAAATAGAACTTCTATAGCTAGTAAAAATCACCACACTACTACTACCTCACATTACCATCACTGCCAACTATAACACAATGACCATCCCCACATCTTATACAAAGATCCACAATAAAGATGAATAATTTACCATCATGCCTCATCATTTATCCCATTTATAGATTCATTTCACCAACCATATTACATTATTTATATTTTATATTAATCATATTTAATGAAAAACCATGCGACCATCACCCATATTTTTCCAAACTATTAACCATTAATTAAAAGGATTATTTTTTTAATATTTACCCATGATCGTTTTTAATTCCATCAAACCCCATGTCATGATCCTAATTAAAAACTATATTCCATTCCATAAGGAAACTTCTAAACATTCATATTTCATATAACCAAGTCATGTCCCATAACAACCCACTCATTCCCTCTTTTCAACCATGTAAAGGAGGAAATATCACCACTACACAATCCATAATCTCAATTTTATTCTATAATACCACCCATTTAATCTTTTCAACTATGATCATCTGTACTCTAGTATTTATATAACTATTAAATATTAACCTATTGTGTCATAAATCATTGAATCCATGTTTAAACCTCCAATGAAACGATCACCTACCAATCATTCTCAATATTATCACCATGCGAATCAAAATTTTCTATATTTCGAACCTAGTTAAATGGATACATACCTAAAAAAGACAGGTCACCAGAGATGGAGGTCGAGGGGTCACCGGAGATAGAGGTCGCGGGGTCGCCGGAGGTCGCGGGGTCGCCGGAGGTCGTCGGTCGCCGGACGGTTGGGGGTCGAGGGTTGCGGGTCGCCAGGGGGGGGGGGGGGGGTTAGGGGAAGATGGGAGGGCGCGTGGGTTTGGGGGAACGATCGGGGTGGGGGTAGGGAAGAGTCGTGATTGTTAAAAAAAATCGGGTTTCGCGGAGGTTTATTAAAAACCACTGCGAAACCTTTCGGTGAAAACATTTAGCGGCGGTTTTGTGAACTGCCGCCACAAAACCGCTGCTAAACCCAGTTTTTGTTGTAGTGTTCCTCATGAAACGATGATTGTTCTATCTTCTCATACCACCTCTCATGGTGGACATTATGATGGAACTATATTTATTTATGATATATATTATATTTATTTCCTCTCTATGCTTCTTTATTTTATAATTAATACATACCTTTATGCTTTTCATGTTGTGCAAATGCGATAATTTCATTTGAGGAAGTGTAGACTACCACCCCCTCAAGTGATGTGACTCGTTCAAGCAATACATAGAAGGTATAAAGAATGAAATTAGTGAACTTATGTGATCTATATATCATATATATTATACTAGAATTATAATATATATATATATATCATCTGGTTTTAATTCCATTAATATGCCAAAGAAATGAAAGTAGCGTTCATGTGTACGTACGGCTCACCATCTCCATGAATGGTACATTTCATTTCTTATCTCCAAATGTTATGTACTATTATAAGTACATATATATAATGGATATATATGTCATATATTACATATAAATTATGGATATCATTCTGTAATTATAACATATATATCTCTCATTTAGTTATAATTCCATTAATATGACAAAAAAGATGAAAGTAGCGTTCATGCGTACGTACGGCCTACCGTCTCCATGAACGGTGCTTTTCATTTTTTATCTCCAAGTGTTATAGAGTAGTATAAAATGAATATTTACTGTATATATATGATATTTTAATCATCAATACTATTATGGAAATGATTTACTACATGGGTAATCATTTTCAAACAAGTTCATTTTTGACTCATGTACCAAACATCGACAAAAACATCTGATATGAACTCACATTATTAACCAATTATTATAACATTATAATATGTGATATTAACTGAATAATAATCTTAAAAAGAGTTCCTTAAGAAAATATAAATTGACCAAAGTTTATTATTCAGGAATATAAAGAAACAAACAAGACAAGTCGGACATGAGGTAAGGGATCCGACCACTCTCTTTCTTTTTATGTACTCTCTTTTATGTCATTTCTTTTAAGCTCATCTTTCTTATGCTTGGGGATGTTATTTTATATTCCTAATACTTTACTTTTTATGTTCATATTATGAGATACCCTATTTGATCTCATAAATCCATTTTTGGTAGTTTTAAGTGGCACCGTTAGGCTACCGAGTTTTCGTAAGGGATTTTTCATCTCACTTTTATTCCCGTGACATTTATGCTATGTTTGCCACTATTTACATTGAGTGGTATATGTACTGATCATTATTATCCACTTTTTGTAGTATAATTTCATTTATGGGTATTTACATCTTCATTGTATGACCCTTCTTCCATGGGGTGTACATTTTGAAAGTTACCCAACTCAGTAAGGGGACCTTTCACCCTCCTCTTTTTAAAAGAATTCTTATGTTATGGCTTTTAATTCACATACTATTATGTTGGGATATATTCTTATATATCCTTATTTATTTAAATTTTATGTCCAAGTGATAAGATACCATTTTCTCTCTCATTAACTCATTTTCTTAATTTTAAAGTGACGCTGTTAGGCTGTCAGATTTCTGTAAGGGAACTTCTTAACCCACTTTCAATTCTTTGGGTTAAACCTATACTTCTTGATTTTATTATGACAAGATTATGTGTGGAATCTCTATGTTGTAATTTCCACAAAACTTTTTGTGGATATATTATTTCTACACATAATCATCTCATTGATAAATTCTTACGAACTTGTATGGGAAATCATAACTCAATATCATTTCATTGAGTAAATTATCTATGTCATTGGTTTTGTTTTTCCAAGATTATGTGTGAACAAACTCTGATTGTTTCACACTTAATATCCACTTATATTGGGTGTATTTATATTTCTCACACATAATTATGTGATAGATTTATCCTTAATTTAAGTATACTATCTTTATAATGGATTTCATCTCAATTTACATTTCCATTGAGACTTCATTGTTGTTATGCCCTAATTCACTCTTATATGGTGTGTATACTGTACTTTTACATATTATATCATGAATCCATTTATTCTCATGATATTATAAAGTTTGTATTAAATGTTATTCCGAAATTATTTCTATTCAAGAGTCTCTCATTTTGTTAAAAACTCGTTAACAAAAATATCGTTTTAAATGTTTTAAAGATTCATTATTTTAAATAATTATCTTTAATGTCCATGTTTTCAAAATGGATTCCAGTATTTATTTATATGGACATTAATGTTTTAATTCCATTAAAATCTTCAAAGTGTTATTGGACACTTTGATTCAAAAATCTCTTTTAAATGATTTTTGGAAATGGATTGATTAATTCAATATCTTGGAATTACTTATTGTGATTGCAAATGAAATGTTGTTATTGAAATGTTTATATTTTAAATATTTTATGTGTAATGATGGTACTTGGACATTTTACGGTTGGTTACTTGATAAACCATATGACGGGTGGTGCCTTGAATACCAGGATGGGTGGTTACGTTATAACCTCCAATGCATTGGGTATGGAAGTCGGCCATATGGCTATTCTATTAAGTATGTGTGGAAGTCGACCGTATGGTTATTCCATTTAAGTATGTTTATGTCCCAAGTTACCTTTATATGTTATGTGTTCTTTATATGGGTTTTAAGGTAATATTTTGGTTACAAAAGGGTATGTAATGGTATTTTATTCCGTGAAGAGTTTTTACTACTTCATAAAGGTGAAAAGTATTGCGTTGGTAAAGTACTCATGGTTTACTTGTTGTTTTTGAAAAACTAACAATTTTTCTTCTTTGTGTATCCTTTACTGGGATTTTTATGCTCATCCCATGTTTGTTAAATGTTTTCCACAGGACTTAAAGATGAATAGGTTCAAGGATGGGATCAAGGAAAAACATTCTATCTAAAACATGAAACTAGACGTGTTTCTTTTTAAGTGTTTTGTTATTTTATGGAAACTTAGTATAAGTGTCTACTATGTAATATTTTGAGATGTAATAATTATGACCTAATTCTCTAAAACTCTAAACCCGAAAAGATATTCAATGTGAATTATTCATTTAATTCATGATTAAGTAGTGTTTAAGGCCGAGGCCTAATAGTTGGTATCAGAGGTCGGTTTAGATAACTTTAGAGGTTAGGATATTCTCTAAGCATAAGTGACATTACCATAATGGTTAGGATTTCAGAAAGATTCCTAGTTTTATATAAAGTTAATGAGTAAGTATATCTTATTGTTTATCTTACTCATTAGTGCATGATGGTTTTGTTGATATACTCAGACTGACATTTCTATTTTTAGTAAATGGATGGATCTAGTAGGCACCAAAGTGAAAATGGGTTTGAAGAAAACTATGGTGGTTCTCTGATTAAGAGACTGGATGAAATGGTGGATTCAATGACGAATATCATGGTTATTCTAAACCAACTATCAAGGAGTCATGATCAACCACTTCAACCTTGGTTATTTCTCTAATGTATCATGTACGATATGGCCAACTCGATGTGGAATTTCAGGTAATAATTATAAAGGTAACCATTAGGGTTTATATGATCCTTACTTTTGAGGTAATTATAGGATACTATATGTTATGATGAAATATGAACGACATGAGATAAACTTGAGGATAAATTATGTTCTGGTGATTTTTGATGATTCTATCTCGTTTTGGGGAATGATTTGAGAATTATATAGTTTGGAAAAGGACAACACGCAGACCGTGTGACAACCCGTCATGTCGGACAAAGCTACGGGAATCAAACCCACAACCAAAGTGCGACAGGTATTTATCACTTACCACTGGAATACGTGAATTCCCTAGTTAGTTTGACTAATTATTTTTAGTTAGATGATTTTATGAATTAAGAGTAAGTTGATTTTGAATTATTTTTGGAAATTATTAACCTATCATGGAGGATATGTGATTAGGTTAGTTAATTTTCAATACGAGACTTTAAGAGAAACTGATGTTGTTTGGAGATAAATGTTACGATTTAACATGGAAGACTATGTGGTTAAATCCTTCAAATATTTGGGTTTCAATCTTAGTTTGTTTTACTTTTTGTCTTCGTTGAACTTTGGGTCTTGTTGGAAAAATTTTGGAGATTAAGAATAGATTTCCTTTTTATGAAGGATTATCCTTTTTGGTAATTATCTAATCTCATACTAACCTTTTTAGTTTTAGTTTTGGTTAAGGTCTAAAGACATGGGAAGTATACAGTTCTCTTTTTTGGATTAGTTGATTCTCTAGAAGTTGATTATAACTCTCTTAATGTAAACAAGTCATCCTAAATACTCATCTTTTGGAGAAAATATGAGTTCGTGTAAGAAATCTAGTAAAATTTGAAATTCAACATGGCAAGTAAGTATGTTTCCTTATGTTTTAGTTAATCATAAAAATAAATTCCTCAATGAAAAGTAACTTAAAAAAATGTTGTCTATTAACTTTTCCTACTGGGGAATCCAATACCGTTTAACCCATTACAAGTTTGTGATTTTCTGGTGGTTAACTTTCTCCTAAACATGTTTTCTATCACACTCCCTCAGAACTTGACCCTCTACTTTTTCTTCCATATCCATGTTTTCCTATATGGAATCCTAGTATGGGTTAACTCGGGTGACCTCTATACTTCTCTTTCTTTCTTTTAAAATGATTGTTTTACCGACTCTTGTTCCGATGTGGGATTTTCAATGATGTTTCCGAGCCCAATTTTAAAATTGTGAGGACGAAATTCCCAAAAGGGGGGAACGATGTAACACCCTAGGTAGATAAAGAATATGAAATTTTTATATTTATCCATATTTGTGAATAAAATGTTAGTATTAATTTAAAAGGAACGCTATGCTTGATGGCTTACCCAATACACAACAACGAGTTCCTTTGAAATCTTACATTGCACTCTAATAATAAAATAATTTTATTTTAAATGGTAGTTAACACATAGCCATTGTAATGACAATAATTAACATAACTAACTACAAAATGAATATATATGTTTGTCAAATATTTTAAATGCGAATGAATCTAATTTTAAGCGTAAATAATCTAATATTCTTTAAAAGGTCGATTAACCGCCTTTTGATGGAGAACCTATTTTAAATCCCCTTTTTGACATTTTATGTGTTATATTTGACAAAATAAAATTCTTCTTTTAAATCGGGACATCAAAATTTACTTTGTGTAAATTTTTGGTATTTTTCAGATAAAGTTTATTTTTTAATTAATAGTGAAAAATGTTGTACTTTAACTCAAAACCACTTTTAATCTAACATATTTATATGATTATATTGTCTTTTGAATTGGTTCTAAAGTGAAATTAGAATATATTTTTACCATTTCATCCAATATTGGTCATTGGAATTGATTTTACTTTGAAATTGGACTTAAACTAGTATCAATCTTTTAAAAGACATTGTTTCTTAAAAACACGCTATTTGTTTTGACAGCATGAATTAATTATTAAATTAATTAATGCAACTTATATGTTTTGAATTTTGTAAAATAGACATCATTTTTGAATTTGGAATATCAAATATATCTTAGGGTGAATTTTTGGTATTTTTCTGAAAAACATCAATTTTTGATGAATAGTGAAACCACTAAGTGGTAGTTTAAAAACTGATTTTTTGTTTAAATAAAACTTTACCACTTCTGTGATTTGAATATCAAAAATCCAACACATATGTTTTTCATTAGGATGTAAAATATGGTTCAATGGGATTAAAATAATTTTTGGTGAATAGTAACTTTTATGTTTTATTAATCGCGATTAAAGGTAATTAGTGTAATCTAAGGTTAAAATAATGTTTTAATAATATGAAATGGCCTTGAAACATGTTCTACCCTTATTGGATGAGTCATGGCCGACCCGGACAATCCATGGGTCAACTTGGGGACCCCATGGAGCCACTTTGGTAGGAAAATTACATTAATACCTTTTTATTTAAAGTTAAAATTAAAATGTCACAAACATGTGTTGTTTTACTAAAACAATTTTTACATGGGGTTATACAAGTCATATTTTTTACTATAAATATTCATTAGAAATAAAAAAATATTTTCTACATCATGATATTTTTTTTTATAATTTTTAGAAATTAAATAAATTAAATTATTTATGACACCATGATGATGCAGCGATTACCTCAATATTTAACGATTTAAATAAAATGAAAAGATAAAGTAAAATCTAAGACCTACACTTGTCAAAAACCTATTTTATGGGTTTATTTAGAACTATTATCACCTTATCCTATAAATATACATTTTTGGGACCTTTAAAATCCTAAATGAAGTTTATAATAAAGTAAAAGTTTATAACTTTCCAAGAGTGCCCCACCTCTCCTCTTATAAAAGGCCCCCACCTCTACCACCTTACCCACAACTCTCAATCCATTGGATCAGACGACCCCTGAACATTTCATCTCTCCAAATCCCTATATTCATCATTGAATCCTCACCTTTGGGAAGAATCCTTTCCAAGGAAGCCTTTGAGCTCAAATCAAAAATAGTTACCCGATTTAAAGGTAAAGTCTTCCCTAGTGTTCTTTTGTTTTTATTTTGCTTCTCCAACCCCCTAAAATATTTTTATATACTTATTTTTTAACAACAACAGTATATTAAATATACTAGGATGTTTTTATGAGGATTATTATAGCTACACTAACACACACCCTCGTCTAATGTTTAAAGAACATATTGTTTCCGTTGATGGTGAATTACTGCCTCACCAAATGATGACTGTTCTATCTTCTCATACCACCTCTCATGGTGTCCATTATGATGGAACTGTATTTATTTATGATATATATTATATTTATTTCCTCTCTATGCTTCTTTATTTTATAATTAATACATACATTTATGCTTTGCATGTTGTGAAAACGCAATAATTTCATTTGAGGAAGTGTGGACTACCGCCCCTTCAAGTGATATGACTCGTTCATGCAATACATGGAATGTATAAAGAATGAAATTGGAGAAATTATGTGATATATATAACATGTATATTATACTGGGATTATAATATATATATATCTCTCTCATCTAGTTTTAATTCCATTAATGTGCCAAAGAAATGAAAGTAGCGTTCATGCATACGTACGGCTTATTGTCTCCATGAACGGTACATTTCATTTCTTATCTCCAAATGTTATGTACTATTATAAGTACATATATATAATGGATATATATTTCATATATTACATATAAATTATGGATATAATTCTGGATTTATAATATATATATCTCTCATTTAGTTTTAATTCCATTAATATGACAAAAAAAGATGAAAGTAGCGTTCATCCGTACGTACGGCCTACAGTCTCCATGAATGATGCTTTTCATTTTTTATCTTCAAATGCTATGGAATAGTATAAAATGAATATTTACTGGATATATATGATATTTTAATCATTAATACTATTCTGTAAATGATTTACTACGTGGGAAATAATTTTCAAACAAGTTCATTTTTGACTCATGTACCAAACATCGACAAAAACGTTTGATATGAACTCACATTATTAACCAATTATTATAAAATTATAATATGTGATATGAACTGAATAATAATCATTAAAATAGCTCCTTAACAATTATAAATTGACAAAAGTTTATTATTCAGGAATATAAAGAAACAAACAAGACAAGTCGGACTTGAGGTAAGGGATCCAACCTCTATCTTTCTTTTTAAGTGATCTATTTTATGTCATTTATTTTAAGCTCATCTTTATTATGTTTTACGATGTTATTTTATATTCCTCATACTTTAATTTTTATTTTCATATTACGAGAGACCCTATTTGATATCATAAATCCATTTTTGGAAGTTTTAAGTGGCGTTGTTTGGCTGCTGAGTTTTCGTAAGGGATTTTTCATCTCACTTTTATTCCCGTGACATATATGCTACGTTTGCCACTATTTCCTTTGATTGGTTTATGTAATGCCCATTATTATACACTTTGTGTAGTATAAATTAATTTATGTTTATTTATGTCTTCATTGTATGACCCTTCTTCCATGGGGTGTACGTTTCAAAAGTTACCCAACTCGGTAAGAGGACCTTTCACCCTCCCCTTTATAAAAGACTTCTTTTGTTATGTCTTTTAATTCACATAATATTATCTTGGGATATGTCCTTCTAAATCCTTATTTATGTAAATTCTATTTCCAAGTGATGAGATATCATTTTCTCTCTCATCAATTCATTTTCTGAATTTTAAAGTGACGTCGTTAGGCTGTCGGATTTCTGTAAGGGAACTTCTTAACCCACTTTAAATTCTTTGGGTTAAACCTATAATTCTTGATTTTATTATTCCAAGATTATGTGTGTCATATCTATGTTTTAATTTCCACAAACCTTTTTGTGGATATAGTATTTCTGCAAATAATCATCTCATTGATAAATTCATACGAACTTGTATGGGAAATCATAACTCAATATAATTTCATTGAGTTAAATATCTATGTCATTGGTTTTGTTTTTCCAAGATTATGTGTGAATTACCTATGATTGTGTCACACTTAATATCCACTTATATTGGGTGTATTTATATTTCTCACGCAAAATATGTGATAGATTTATCCTTAATTTAAGGATACAATCTTTATAATGGATTTCATCTCAATTTACATTTCCATTGAAACTTCATTGTTGTTATGAACCAATTCACTCTTATATGGTGTGTATACTGTCCTTTGACATATTATATCATGAATCCCTTTATTCTCATGATATTATAAATTTTGGATTAAATTTTATTCCACAATTATTTGTATTCAAGAGTCTCTCATTTTGTTAAAAAAATCTTTAACAAAAATATCATTTTAAATGTTTTAAAGATTCATTATTCTAAATCTTTATCTTTAATGTCCATGTTTTAAAAATGGTTTTCAGTATTTATTTATATGTACATTAATGTTATAATTCCATTAAAAGCTTCAAAGTGGTATGGGACACTTTGATTCAAAAATCTCTTTTAAATGATTTTTGGAAATGGATTGATTAATTCAATATCTTGGAATTAATTATTGTGATTGAAAATGAAATGTTGTTATTGAAATGTTTATATTTTCAATATTTTATGTGTAATGATGGTACTTGGACATTTTACGGGTGGTTACGTGATAAACCATTTGACAGGTGGTGCTGTGAATACCAGGACGGGTGGTTACGTTATAACCTCTAATGCATTGGGTATGGAAGTCGACCGTATGGCTATTCCATTAAGTATGTGTGGAAGTCGACCGTATGGTTATTCCATTTAAGTATGTTTATGTCCCAAGTTACCTTTATATGTTATGTGTTATTTATATGGGTTTTAAGGTAATCTTTTGGTTACAAAAGGGTATGTAATGGTCTTTTATTCAGTGAAGAGTTTTTACTACTTCATAAAGGTGAAAAGTATTACTTTGGTAAAGTACTCATGGTTTACTTGTTGTTTTTGAAAAACTAATAGTTTTCCTTCTTTTTATATCCTTTACTGGGATTTTTATGCTCATCTCAAGTTTTTGAAATGTTTTCCATAGGACTTAAAGATGAATAGGTTCAAAGATGGGATCAAGGAAATACATTCTATCTAAAACATGGAACTAGACATGTTTCTTTTTAAGTGTTTTTTTTATTTTATAGAAATTTAGTAGAAGTGTCTACTATGTAATATTTTGAGATGTAATAATTATAACCTAATTCTCTGAAACTCTAAACCTGAAAAGATACTCTCTGTGAATTATTCATTTAATTCATGATTAAGTAATGTTTAAGGCCAGGGACTTATAATAACATTTCTATTTTCCTTAGAAATTAATTTCTTTGTGTCGTTATTTATGACACTCATAACATATGTTCATTCATATAATAAATTCACTTGTGTACTTCCTCCCACATTATATACATATAAGAAAATTATTCTTATTTTTTACATGGTCTCCATTACCCAAACTCCCAACAAATTTTGTCCTTCTCTTCTTTGGTGACTCTGATAGTTCGTTTAGGTGTACATTGTTAATCATGTTATGTGATAGCTATTTAGGAATAATCACACTATCTTTCACTCCATTCATCATCCCAATTGTATTACCATTAGAAAATTATTCATTACATTCAATGGAAACCCATTTCCTTCGGGTTCCCTCCTTTAACTAAAATAAAAAATCATAGTGTGAGAAACACTAGTCATAGTGTCAAAATATATAATCAAGAAAAAAATAACCTATATGATGTCTAAATCATGAAACATTCTTTTTAATATATGACACCATGGAATTATCATTTTCCATTCATAGTCATAATCTATTTAAATCCATTATAATGTTTTGTAAAGAGATTTTTAATTTCCAAATAATATACATCAAAAGTGTCAAGTGGGGTGTTCTATAAGTCTTATTGTCCTTCACTAGGTTAGGATCATGTATATCTCAATACATCATTTTTAGAGTTATTACCCCATGTTACATTTGTTTCAAATCCACATCTCCTTTTAATATCTATACAAGGATATAATTTCATTGAAATCTATTTCTCTATAATTTACCAAATTTCTATGACATTTTCATATACATTAAATCATCCTTATACTTCTCCTTAAAGACATCACTAGAGGCATACATATAAATATCCCTGGAGAGATCACTAATATTCTCTCATAAAAGTTTCTAAAGACTACCAAAACCTATCCTTATATACCAACTATAGAGATGTTGGCTTTTAATACATGGATATTACATCTTTTTATATGAATATTCATTACATTTCACAAACACAATCAAGAAGACCATAATAGTTTACTAATTTTGTAAACATGTAACACAATGTTCTTAATTCACAAAAAGAAAATTTATCCCATAATGATATTCTCATTAATTACACATTATAGGAATACCCTACTTAAAAACAATTATTCATAACATAGGGAAAGTAAACCTAAGAAAGGGTGAGATTAGATTCTCAATCATGGTGAACAAGAGAGATATATAAGAATAACATTAACATAAGGGTATGATAACATGGTCATAAAATTTTAAAATCATAACATGAATATCAAATACCATAATCTTGAGACATGGAATAAATATTAGAAGTTCATCAGACATGAATCCTAAGGAAGTCAAAGAACATGATACATTGTTGCATAAGATTTTCATAAGTCTTATATTTGTGGTGTAAAAATAAAAATATAAAATATTATGTCAAGTAAACCCACCAACACATCCATGACATATTAATCTTAGGAAAACCACCTAGGGGCCCACTTCGGGCTTCAGATGACCACTCATGTACCCTCTTTTAGGGTTGAGATAACCACCCAAGTACCATAATTTTGGGATTTTTCTAACCACCTATGTACCCTCTAAGCACATTGAACATGTATAATTTCACAATGCATTGAAGGCAGATATAATTTCCATTAATCACATAATGGATATCATACATATGTGTTCTATAAGATCATAAAACATTCATATTATCAAAACCCATACAATTAAATGGGTTTTATAAACATTTCATTATTCGATAACCCATTGAAAAGAGACGGGATTCATAATCATTTCATCATAGAAAAACCCATGCAAAAAAATAGGTTTTATAATAATTATATGATGGTATAACCCACAGAATAGAATCATTTTTCATAAGAATTATATCATGGTATATCCCATGTAATAGAATCGTATTTCTTAAGAATTATATCATGGTATAATCAGTGGAATACAAAGGTGATTCATAAACCAATTTTCATAATAAACTTAAACCATTCAAAGGAAGAATAATAATGGTATCTTTAGATCATATCCCAATTAAGTCATAGGTAAAGTCATTGTATTTTATCTTATATGGAAAATGATTTTGAAATATCATTTAAAATTTTCATTGGGGAAAATAAAATTTCTTTGAAAATAAATTTTGAAAAACATAAATAATTGTTTATATAGTTTTATTTGAAAATAACCTTGAAATATTATAATAGAATCTGTAAACATATTATGAAATTTTTCTTGAGTAAAATAACCTTTCTATTTTGAAAAACACCTATTTTAAAAAACATAAAACATTTTCAAAATCCATTCCAATTTGAAATCAATTATTGTAACCCAAAAAATTTCCCAAATATTAAGAAAAACATGTTCATTTAAAATAAATTTGAAATATTTTAAGGGATTCTTGAAATAATTGAGCAGTCATGATAGTAGTAAGTAATTTTCTCATCATGTATATTAATAAATATTCTCTTCATATTTTGAGTAAAATCAAAATAGGAACAGTTTAGAAATCACCTGAAAATTTATCTCAAAACATTTTATAAAAACTAAAAAATGGGAAAAAAATTCTTTAATAAATCACTTGAATAATTTTAAAACCTATTTTAAAACATTTTTAGAAAACATGGTTTTAGAAGAGAGAGTTTTTATCTAAATAGGAAACTCTTATTAAAAAGATTCTTTTGAACACATGAGTACATAAAGATAATAAAATTAACGTAAAAAAATCTTTTAATAAAATATTTATAGTATTGAAACCTTATTGAGTTTATTGAGATATAGATCACAATATTTCATCATCGGAATCATAAACATAAAAAATCCTGATAAAAGATGAGATTTTATCATAAAACTTTACCACTTTGGTAACTTCGAAACATACGCACCATGAAGGAATACCATAAAATAAAACAAAAAATACAATGAGGAAAAATAAATTCAAGAAATTAAATGTAAAATTTTATATACATACACCTCATTAAATAATATTGGTTTATAATATAACATATGTCCTAGAAAAGAAAAAATTAGCTAATCAATCCCTTACCACTTTGGTAACTACTAAATCGTAAACCCTGTGAAATATAAATCATAAAATTGATATGTAAATCCCCATAAATTCCATTAAAATAATAATAAAATAAATTTATGGGTATTATATGCACCACATAAATGAAATAGGTGGTGAACATGGAATGTGTGTCATGGAAGTAAAAAGTGAAATGGAAATACCTTACTTTGTTAGCCATGTTTTTAATTGTAATCCCCAATAAATAATAACAACAAATAAAAAATTAAATATAAATGAAATTAATTGTATTAATGACTTAAATGGTCGATGGGGAATTATATACACCATATGAAACAATTGAGTGGTGAATTTTCATATGTCTCCCAGAAATAGAAGAGAGAATATAAATCCCAAGCTTTATGTCTTGACTTCCTTTATACACATTAAAACCACACATATAATAAATATTTTTTTATTATAAATATTTTAGAGAAAAATAATTATATATATAATATTTTATATTATTTACTTATATTCTATTACTACCCACTTATTAACAATTAAATTTTACAGTCACATTTTGGGTAATAACTACTCTGTTTTTTATATATGTTTTGATTTTTTTGGTCCTATTACTTTTGATCATGGTTAAATTACCTCAATAATAAGAATCTTGAAATAATTATCATATTTATACATCAATTATACTCTCATGAACAATCATGAATAATGTTTTCAGATATTAAGTACATTATGATCAAAGAGAAGTAAGTCATACATATTCATGAGTAACGTTTCCATTTATCAATGATCATTTTTTGAATGGGTTAAGTAATATATTATATTTATATATTTATCATAATATCATAAATATCATATTATTTCGTTAAATAAAACTTACACATATCATCCATGTGGTGTGTTGATGAAAAGAGAGTCATGTCGCTTCGTGAAGGCGATAGTCCACACAAACATGAATGACGTTGTCATCTTTCAATGAGTGAAAAGGTAAAAAATGATAAGTTATATTTTCATAATGATAAGTACATCATGAATATAATAGTTATTTCATTTATATCATATATAATTATAAATATTATCCTTGATGTAAAGTGTTAGTGAAAAATGAGTTGCATCGCTTCTAAGACAGTTGTTCGTTGTATAAATGGGAAATGTTATCGTATCCCATATAGAATATAAAATAAAACAATTATGTATTATATAATGACTAAAAAGGTATTATTTTTTTATAATTGACATATATTGACTTTATCTCCATCATCATACCCAATCGTGAGAGGTGGCAATGTAAAAATAAATGACATAAATTCGCATGGTGGTAGCCTGCCATACGCATGCATTATGATTTTGAAATCTTCTTTATGTAAGTGGGAATGGTTGTACATAATTGCATTAACATAAAAATCCACAGAATATAAAATATAAATAGGTTATTATATAATAATTTTATAATAATAATTGAATTACATGTTGGGAGAAATAAATTAAAATCGTTGTTGATTAATGTTACCTCTTCTTCAGGTATCATTCTTAGGTTTGCACAAAACTTTATACTATGTGGGATTTCTGTCCAAATAAGTACTCTAGGATGTGAGGAGTTAATTTGAGAAGTTTTTTGGTAGTTATTATCCAAAAAAATGGTATTTAAGGTTTCAATATGTGGTTATAAGGGGTGGCCTTTTATAAGTGAGGTGAGTAATACACATATAATTTTTTGAAAGAAAGAATTCAACCCCCATTTTTTCAAGTGAAAAGGTTCCAATAATGATTCATTATAAATCCTAGAAGAAAATCTATATATATATGTCTATAATTTTTTTTGTAAATGTTTTCGGTTATTTTTAACCACTGCTTTTTAAGTTTAACCCCCACCCCCTCTCTGCACCCCGGTAAACCCATTTTTACATTAATTGTGGTAAATAGTTTTTATTATTTTTTTACACATTTTGGTAAAAATTTAATTTTTCATTATTATATAATATAAATTATTATGATTATGAATAAAGAATCTATTTTTTCAAATTCAAATAAAATAAGTTAAAAATTTTTATTTAAAATTAATCCTACAAATAGGATGAGAATTTGCGTTTTTAAAGGAAAAATGTTCAAAAGTTTATAATGTTTTTATAGTGAAAGTCAATGTAAAATTGATTTCAATAACCTAAATTGGATTATTGGATTTATAATTAACCTAATTTAACATTAACAAAAATTCAAATATAATTTAACTTTACAAATATTTTAAATAAAAAGGCTATTTTCAATTAAAAATTATTCTTCTTCACTAGTCATAAAAAATATGATAAACAGTTCATTGAATATATAATCTATAAATTTCATTAAGAATTATTAAAAAAAATTGTTTAATTTATTTCTGTAATTTTTTTTCATAAAATAATGTTTCCTAAAATATTTCTTTATTTTTATATAGTTTTCATTTTAAATTATTTTATTAATTGGTCGCAAGAGAATTTATTTTGTATATATGTGTAAACGTGATATTTTCATAATTTAATTAATAATAGTTGTACCCTATTTTACAATAGATTATAGATAACTTTAACATTAAATAATAATATTTTAGTAATATGGGATGTTTCATTTAGAATAAGTGTTTCATATACCACATGCCAAACTCGATATTGTGTGTAATGAAAAATATAAAAACCATTACATTTATTTGAAAATAAAATTTTACAAAATATCATAGTGTAATATTATACCAACCATAAAATTAATTTCACCATTGAAATTCATCCCTTTCTTCAGAGGTTTAACATTTGAAAAATCCATCATAGAAACCCACATGGTACAAATGAATAATGAAACATCCCTTAAAAATATAAAGTTTGAAACATAAAGGATAACTTGAGTAACTCATAAAAAGGTTTTCACATATGATATCATAGGTGAGAAGTGAAAATGTTTACATGGAAAAAAATATAAATAGTTATAGAGAGTGGTATAAATCAAGGATCACAAAAAGGTAGATGATCAAGAGAAGGTTATGAACCACAAAACTAAAAAATAAAGGTGCATGAACATGGAAAATTATAACATCAAAAATGATGATGATAATACAACATTTTATTTGAAGAATTTGTTATACTGTTAAATAGTTTTCATGATAATATATACATACATGATTTCATTCCATTTCATAAGCATAATCCATCCCTTTGGTTATACCCTGATTAATTTCTACTTCATCTCTTACTATAAAAAATTAAGCTGATGTTCTTATGCATAATGTAATAATGGGACATATGATCCATAAATAAAATTTTAAGCCAGTTTTTATATATTTTGTTATCATCACAACAAAATGGTTAGAATAGGTTTTCAAATATGCAAAAATATTCATATGTTGAAGTAATACATTAATCTCTCAAACATCATACAAAGTAAAATTTAAACAATTCCATAAATGGTAAACCTTATAAACCTTCCAAAATTCAAAATTTATGATGAAGGTCACTAAATTTTTCAAAATAAACCTAAAAATTAATCCCTCATATTTCATAATGTAGTTTTTTACTTTCACATACAATTTATTTGAAGACCTTAATCATGTGTTCTCTTAAAAACTGGTAATAACCTAAATTAATATAAAACATTATTAAAAACATACACGATTCCTCATTCCTTATGTAAAACATGGATTATTGTATAGATTACTTAAATATTAAAATGTTGTAAACTCCATCAATTATAGCATAAAACACTTTTCCAACTACTTAATAATCAGTTGCAACATAATCCATATTATCCAATTTAATTTTTCATAAAGAATATATCTATATCTCAACAGTATTATCTGAAAATATGAAACATATAAAGGGTTATCGTCTCTAAATAAAAATACCCCCTTTCCATTAAATCACTTTTCTAATCTATCCATACAAATTAAAATATTTTTGAAAATTGTTAACAAAAAACTTATACTTAACAAACCTTATATTTTATGATTAATATAACATAATTATAGAATTCCAATAAAAACATTAGTTATTCCACCTAATCCTTTATCAATTGATAAGGATTCATTATCTTATTCCCTAATACATATTTCCTTTCATATAAAATTTGTGGTTTCTTCCTTATAATCAATCTAACCATTACTCATACCACCTTTATGATTCTCTTAACAAGATTTCCCCTAGGATATCGATTTTTATAATTCTCATAATTTCCTCATTTGAATAATTCAACCATAAATGATATCTTAGGGACACCAATATTATCATAGACTGTGTTAACTGAACATTTCATTTTTACTTGAAAATTAATTTATTGGTGTCCTTATTTTCCACATTAGAAACGTGTTCTCATACCTACTAGACTTTCACTTTGGTGTTTCCCCCTGCATTGTAGACATATAGGAAACTAAATCTTCTTTTCTCAATGGTCTTTATTATCCAAAATCTCAGAGATATATATCCTTATCTTATTTAGTTGTTCTAGAAGTTGGTTATGGTGAACATTGTTAATCATGATCCACAATAACATATTATAAATAATCATGGTATCCTTCACTAAAGTCACTACACCATTTTGTTCCTCAATAGAAAATTTTCAATCATATTCAATGGTAAACCCATCCCTTTGGGTTACCTCCTTTGAATAAAATCAAAAAAAATAGTGTTAGAAAAATAATAACAGTGGAAACTACATAATCATGAAAAAATAACTTATAGGATTTCTAAATCATGGCTCCTTATTTTTAATCTATGAAACCATAGGTTTATCCTGTTCATTCATAGTCATTTTTTGTTTAAATAATTTATGATGGATTGTAAAGATTTTCTGAATTTACAAAGAATATATCCTAGGAGTAACAAACTAGGTGTGCAGCATTACCCATTATTGTACACCAGGTGATTATCGAGTCTATCTCAATAGTCCCTTTTCAGAGTTATTACCCCAACGTAACTGAGTACTATAGAAACATCCACTTGTAGTATCATAACATGGATTTAATTTAATGGAAATCAGTTTCCCTATTCTTTACAAAACCCCATGACATGTTTTTTTACATTTACTCATTCTTAGACTTATCGTTTGAGACATACCTGAAAATATAATAATAAATATCCCTAGGGATATCAAAAAAAATTTCTCATCCAATTTTTAAAAGGTTAATTAAATTTTTACTCTGATGTAAACTATATTACCCATACAATATTCATACATGGATATTAAATCTTTTTAGATGAATATTTATTATATTAAACAAATAAATTCCTAAGTACTAAAATAGTTTAGTGCCTTTGATTACATGGAACACAATCATCTTGATTCCAGAAGGATATTTAATTTCTTCCATAAAGATCCCTCCATTAAGTAATATTCATATACATTCCCTAATTCAAACCTTTCTTCATAACTTGGGGAAAGGAAACACAATAAGGGGTGATATCTGATTCTCATTAAGGGTAAAAAAGGGAGATACATAAGTATATCATGAATATAAGGGTATAAAAACATGATCATGACATTTTAAAACCATACTCCGTATATCAAATATCATAATATTTAGTCATGACATAAATATTTGTAGTTCATAAGACAAGAATCATTAGTTAATCAAAGAACATAATCCATGAGAGAATTAATTTTTTATGAGACATAGATTTGTGGCATAAAAATAAGTATAGAAAATATTTTTTCAAGGCTACCCACCAAGATTTTAATAACATGTTATGATTGGGAAAACCGCCCATATACCTTCTTCGAGCTTGGGATAACCTCTTGTGTACCCAATTTCAGGATTGGGCTAACCACATGTGTACCCTCCTTTTTGTTCTTGAGTTAACCACTCATGTACCCTCCATGATCATAGAATATTTATCATTACCCAATTAATTAGAAGGAGATATAACTACCACATGTAAAATAATTATGTTCATACATATGTGTTGGATAAGATCATAAATCATTCATCGTATCATAACCTATGAAATAAAATGTGTTTCATAATAATTTTATTGTATCATAACTTTTTGAAAATAGAAAGGTTTCATAATCATTTATTCATTTCCTCATAACATAACCCATGGGAAAACAAGTGTGTTTTATTATAATTATATCACGGTATAACATGTGTAAGATAAGTGGGTTTCATAATAATTATTTCGTGGAATAACCCATATAAGAGAAGTGACTTTCTTAATAATTACATCAAGGTATCACCCTTGGAAGAGAAATGGGTTTCATAAAAATATTTTCCTCAAAAAAATAAATCATTCATACAAATAATAATAAATATATTCTTGGATCATATCCTAAATAATTCATAGGTAATATCAATGGATTTTAGTTTATATAGAAATTTATTTTTAATGGCCATTTATAAAATTTCTCAATGAAAAGAAATTTCCTTTGAAAATAAATCTCATTACAAAAATTTGATTTTGAAAATATTTTTCAAATAAAATAACCATTAAATATTATAATATAAGAATTAAAAATCCTTTAAAACATTAATTGAGTAAAATATCATTTACTCAAAGGAAACCATGTTTTTTAGAACATAAAACGTCTTCAAATTACATTTCATTTTCAAATCATTTTTTTAAAATGTAAAAATTTATTAGATATTTTGGAAAACAATTTCTTTGAATAGATATTTGAAATATTTTAAGGGAATCCTGAAATCAATGAGTGGTCATGAAAAAAATGAAATATTATTCATTTAGTGTATGTAAAAAACAATGATTCTTTTCATATTTTCAGTGAAATCCAAATAGTTATTGTTTGTAAGACTACATGAGGATTAATTTTAAAAAATATTAAAAATTAAATCCTGATTAAAAAATATATTTAATAATTCATCTAAATAATTTTGAAAACATTTTTGAAAACATTTTTAGAAAACATGGCTTTGTAAGGAAAGGGTTTTCAATCGAAATAATAACTTTAATAAAAATATTATTTTTAACACTTAAGTAAATAAATAGAGTAAAATGATTTAGAAAAAAATATTTTATTGAAATAAACAGAGTAAAATAATATTCATTATTTTATTGAGTGATGGATCATAATATTTCATCATCTGAATCATAAACAGAAAAAATATAAATAAATGATGAGTTTTATCATCAAATATTTACCACTTTGTTAACTTTGAAAAATAATCCCAACAAAGTAATATCATTAATTGAAATATAAAATATCTCGAATATAAATAAATTAATTATATTACATGTAAAAGGGGATTTATATAAATTTAATAAAATAATATTGGATCATAAAATAACTTATGCCTCAAAGAAGTCAAACTGAGAAAAAATATCTCACCACTTTGGTAACATTTGAACCGTAATTTCTATGAAAGAGAGATCAAAAAATGGATATGTAAATCACCATAATTTTCAGGATAATTATAATATAATACATTTATGGTCATAATATACACAATATAAATGAAATGATTTTTGTATATTCAATGTTTATCAAATAAGTAAAAAGTGGGTCAGAAATCCATTAATACTTTCATAATATTTGGAATCATAAGCCCCAATAAAAAATAACATCAAATGAAACTTGAAATATAATTAAAAATTATTTGATTCGTGATATAAAATTTCAAAGGGGTATTATATACACCATAAAAATAAATGAGTGGGGAATTTTCATATGTCTCCCAGAAATAAAAGAGAGACTAGAAATCTCTTACCTTAACTCTTGAACTCCCTTATACATATTCAAACATCATGTGTAATAAATGTAAGTTAATTATAAATATATATAAAATAATAATTATATATATCATACTATATATTATTTACTTATGTTCTTTTATTACTAATTTGTTAACAATTCTATATGGAAGTCACGTTTCCAGTAATAGACATATTTTTCATATATGTTTAGATTTGTAATTTTCAGTCCTCTTACTTTGATCTTGGTTAAATTTTCTTTAGAATAATAATCATGGAATAATTATAATATTTATAAATCAATTATAATATTAATACCAATAATGAAAAATTATTTTGAGAAATGAAGTATGTTATGATCATGGAGATGTTTGGTCGTACGCCAACATGAGTAGCATTACCATTTTAAACGATAATTACAGAATAGAGGTAAGTAATATATTATATTTCAAAAATTATAATAATATAATTAATAACATATTATTTATTTAAATATACTTATGTATATCATTCATGTAGTTTGGTGATGAAAATAGTGTTACATCGCTTCATGAAGGCGGTAGTCCACACATACGTGAACGATGTTATAATCATTCAGTGAGTGAAGAGGTAATAAATGAAATGATATATTATATTTTAAGAATGATAAATATGTAATTAATACCATAATTATGACATTTATATCAGATATTTTTATCATTATTATCTTCTATGTAATGCATTAGTGAAAAATGAATCACGTCACTTCGTGAGGCAGTAGTCCACCATACACATGACAGATGTTATTGTATCCGATATGGAATGGAAATTAAAAAAGGTATATATGATATAATGAATAAATGAGTATAACTATGTTATAAATAGCTTATATATATACTTTATAAAAACCATCATACCCATCTATGATATGTGTTAATTGAAAAACTAATGACATCAGTTGATGAGGAAATAGTATATCGTATACACAAATGATGATTTCGCAACCCCTTTGATGTAATTTGAGGTGGTTTTATGTAATTAACATAACATAAAATTATATTAATATATGGAAGAAACTAAATTTTTTATATCATCATGTTATAATAAAAATTGAAGTATGTGGGGGAATAAATAAAATAAAAATGGTCATTGATGAATGTTACCTCTTCTTTGGGTATCCTCCTTAAGTTGGTAGAAAAATCATTCCAATGATAGATTTATGTTAAAAATATGGATTCAAAGATAATATGAGTAATTTATTAAATTTATTTTGGAAGTATTTTTCTGAACCAAAGAGTATTTAGAGTGTAAATAGGGTAGGAGAATGGGAGGCCTTTTATAAGTGAGGTGAGTGGAACCCTTATAAGTTTTTGAAAGAAAGAACTCCACCTAATTTTTTTTCATGTCTCGATGCTCAAATAATGGACAATTATCAAGATTATATGATATAATTTCTAAATAAGGATATAAAATTGGAGTTTTATATGTTTTGGGATTTTTATGATTTTTATAGTTGATTTTAACCCCCCAGTAAACTCATTTTTACCTTAACCATGGTAAATAATTTGTATTATTATTAATATTAATTTTATTAGTAACTTAATTTAAAATTATTAGATAATAAAAATTCAGATGATTCAAAATATGGAATCCTTACTTCTAAATTCCACTTGTATAAGGGTAAAATTTTAATTTAAAATTAATCATATAGAAGTGACGAGAAGGAGGATTTTTAAAGAGAAAAATGTTTAAAAGTTGACTATGTTTTTATCTTGAAATTAAATATATAATTGATTCTAATGACCTAAATTGGATTAATATATATATAATTGAACTAATTTTACTCTAAAACCAACTTATAATAAAATTTAACTTTATAAATAATTTAAATGGAAAGGCAGTATTCAATTAAAACTCAATATTTTCCACTATTCATCAAAAAATGAAATTTTCATAAAAATCAAAAAATAAATAACTCTAAGATAAATTTTAAATTAAAAATTTAAAATTAATTTTATTTTATAAAATTTATAATCTAAATTTTACAAAAATTATTTATAAAAAAATATAAAAATTTCTTTTTAGAAAAATGGAACTTTTAGGTGTATAATTTGATTTAAACACATAAGATGAATGTTAAAAAGTTGGTTGAGTATATACTTTACACATTTAATGAAAAATTATTCACTAAAAATGGGTTTAATAATTTATTGGGTTAAATGTGTTTTTTAATAAAAATAGTTTCTGAGAAAAATATTTTCTTTTTTATCAAATAGTTTTTATTTTCATTTTTTAATTAAATGGTCCCCAAAGAATTTATTTTATATATATGTGTAAACAATATATTTTCATAATTTAATTAATCCTATTCAAACACTCCATTACAATAGTTATTTTTTAACTATCATATTAAATTATAATAATTTAGTAATATATCATGTTTTGTTTAAAATAATTGTTGTGTTTAATGCAAGACAAACTCGATATTTTATATAATGGAAAATATAGAGAATATTACATTTATTATAAATATAATATTTCACAAAATCTTATGGTGTTATAGGATATGCATAGGATAATTCCCATTTTCTTTATAAACTATTATGAAGGATTTTAAAATAAATATATCTCCAAAGAAAACATATCTATGAATACGATATTGGATGGGCATAAATTTTTCAATTTATGTACAATGTTTCTATTTTTTTGGGAGTATAAATTTTGTTTAATATTGTTTTTATCTAATCTATTTTATTCCATTTTTTAGGAATTGAATCAAATGAAAACAATTATGACCATATGAATACACGTATTCTATATAGGGATTCCCCTCTTGGGATAGATATTGAAGCTGGAGCTAGAGCTGCAACTAGAACTGTTCAAATTATAAACATATTAGGGAATCCAACACCAGTTATGAGTAATAACATTTCCAATATAATGGATCCTAATAATCCACCATGTATCTTTACAGTGTTAGACTACTTCATTATTTAGAAACCTTCATAATTAAATTACAATATAAATCCTACATTAGCTGGGTAATGGATAAGTTCCTTAGAGAAGATATTTCGCTCTATGGGAAGTAGTGAAAGGGTGAATGATATCATAGATGTTTATCATATCTTAGAATATATAGACCAAATTTTGTTTATTGATTCAAAACACTAAGTATGAGGAGAAAATAGCAAGCATGTAGTGGAAGGATTTTAAGGTAATATTATTGTAACAATATTTTGCTAGTGAGAAATGAGAAAATGTAGATGATAGTTCTTGAGTCTAAGATAAAAAGAAGGAAAAATGTGTATAATTATTGACCCATAATTACAATGTTAGCAAGTAATTTTGCAGACTATGTACTTAATAAAAATATATATATTAATTGCTTCTTTGATGGGACAATCCTCCAAAGGGAACTAGTTTCCCCAACATTCTCACTATACGAAGACATAGTATCATGTTCTATCAAGAAAAAAACAAATATCTATGTATTATGCCTTATAATAGAAGAAATATAAGAAGGGGATGATAGAGAAAACAAGTGATAAATAGAAGAAGGAAAAAATGAGTTTCTAAAACGTGATACTTGTGTAAGTAAACAACTTGGAAAATTATTAAAAGGAAAATGATTTTGTTTCAAGTTTATATAAAATGGACACCATTATAATGACTAAAAGGGAAAGAATTAATTTTCCAATGTTCATGGTTCCACTAAAAAGATATAGGAAAATCCCTAAGTGTAATGGTTAAATACCTAAAAAGTAGTTAAGGGTTCAAGGTCATTATTATTATATTATTATATATGAATTCGAATGATTAATAATATTTTTTATTTGGATCTAAAAATATGTAGTAAAATTATTTCATTAATTAAATTATCAAAACATAAAAGGATTTTAATATACTGATTTTTCATTGAGTATTTGAAAGAGTCTGTTGAACAATGCAGAGGAGCAATAAAAATTATTTAGTAGAAAGTTTAACTTCATGTAAAACATGTGATTTAGAGAATTATAACCCTTATTTTTTTCCCAATGTTGAGATAATTATGTTGGGATATATAGATGATTTATTTTTATAAATTTAATTGGGTAGTACTAACTAACTTGGAATTGACTAATGATAAGTAAATTTTGGAAATTCCTTAAACTTCTTTCTAATGTTATAGATCTTAATATTTGGGAAGGTGCATAAGGTTAACCATTTATGAAATTTTTTATGTTTAACATTGGACTAGTTTTTAGAGATTAATGTATTACTTCACTATATGGAGATTTATTCATATTGGATAACTTGAGCTAACAATTTTGTCATAACAAAAACTGTAGATATAAGGAATGAATTATAATTATATTATGGATATTAATATCCATTAAAAGTGAATTTTAGTGCTTTAAGAATAAAAAATAATTTTTAGATATTAATTTATTTGAGTAAGTTATTAATTGTAAATTGATTTAAGCTGAACCAAAGGATGAAATTGTTCTTATGAAATAGAAATCTATGAAGTAATTATATCTCCTACCAATTAAAAGCATCACTAAAATTTTGGAAAAGAAACTAGAGGAAAAAACATTATCTTATTACCTTCATATATGATTAATCAAATTATATTGAAAGTCATTATATATTTATGTTTTTTAGGTCCATAACTTTCCATTGATCATTCTTTTTCTTGTTTTTAATGACCTCTATCACTCTCTTTAATTATTTGTGTTTTATATACATGTATAAGTTTTAATTTCCCACCTATGTAATCCTACTTAGAAACCTAGTTATGTTTAATTTTAGATGACCTTTATACGTCTTATTCTCTCTTATTAAGATGATGTTTTATTAACCATTTTTTGATGTGTTTTTTTTCAAGAATGGTATTTTCAAATTTCTGACCCACAATTACTGAGATGAAATTTAAATTATAGGACTGAATTTTATTTAATGTGGGGAGATTAAACACCCCATTATTTTAATATAAGAACATTGGTTTCTATTTTGTGTTACACCAAGCTTTAAAGAAAAGATAACACCTGAGACATTATGAAATATTTATTTTTAAATAAAATTAATATCTTCAATAGCTTATGGAACACATAACCCCAAGTGGAAATGAATCATAATATAGTACACTGATATAAACTAGACATTAATTTAGTGTTTATTCAAAAAAACTAATGAAATAATGAAAATTATCATTATCTACTTATTATATATAATATAAGAACTATTTAGAAAAAGAAATGTTTTCTAAAAAAGTGGGGTTTTTTCTACAAGATGTTTTAGTGGTTCTTTCACACATAATTAAAAATTAATTTTACCATATTTATTAAATTTTTTTCAAAAATATACATAATATTATTAATTATAATATAAAAATTATCATATGGTTATTTTATTGTATTTTTCAAAAATGGTCCATTTTTGAACGAACATTGAAAAATAATGAATTTTAATTCAAAACTACATTTTTATTTTTAATTATTTAGAATGTTAAATTAAATTTTAAATTTTTATAATGTAAAATTACATCCATTTTATTTATATTAATCCAATTTATGTCATATTAATCATTTTTATATTGAATTTTGATATAAAAACATTGTAAAAATTTTAACATTTTCTCTTTGAAAACTAGTTTTCTCGTTGTGTTAATGGGATTAATTTTAAATTAAATTATTCCTATTATGTGAATGGAATTTTGAAATTTTGTTTAAATATAATTAATCATAACAATTAATATTTTATAATAAAGTACAAAAGAATTTTGGACTATAGTTAACAGTGGAGACAGTCAAAATAAATTAATGCAGTTAAGGTAAAAAATGATTTACCATGGGTTAAACTAAAATAATAATGGTTGAATTGACCAAAAATAAACATAGAAAAATGTATTTTATGACCATTTTAGACCATATAATGTATAATTATCTATAAAAATGTATTTTTTTTCCTTTTGGAATGTGAAAAATCTAGGTACACGTTTTTCATTCAAAAAATTACAAGTGTTCCCCTCACCTCCCTTATAAAAGGACATCTCATCTCAACTCTTATTAATACCATAAAACCCTTTTGGTTCAGCCAATATCTTCCCAAATCACTTAAAAAATACATCCCCTCATCTTGTAATCCTTATTTTTTTATAATTCCACCCTTGGAGAGCTTTTCTTTAAACCTAATGAGGTTACCCAAAGAATAAGTAACTTTCTTCTATAAGAATATTTATATTATTTCTTCCTCAAAATCCTTAAAGTCTTATTTAAAATGATTATATAACAACCTCAGTATATTTAATATATTTATATGTTTTAATGATAATGGTATGATCTATAACCATCCCCACATCCATCAAATGAGTTATGAAATCAGTATTTTTGTGTCCAGTGGACTACCGCCTCGTGAACCGATGCCATTTATTTTTCAATTACCACATATCACTATTTGGTATGATGATGGATCTAAATTATATATATGATATTTATATTATAAATAAACATATTCACTCATTATATTTTATAAAACTTTATTTAATTTCCATTCCATAGGGGATAAGATAATGTCTCTCATATATGCGGTGGTCTACCACCTCCTGAAGCATTGTGATGCGTTTTTCAATAACATTTTATAATGAAGGAAATAAGGGTAATTTTAATGAATATATGTGATATAAATGAACTAATTATTATATTCATTACATATTTACTATTCTAAAAATATAATATATTATTTATTGTTTGCACTGAGAAAGGATAACATCATTCGTGTACATGTGGACCACTACCTTCATGAAATGATGTTACTCTCTTTCACCACTTTTTTTCATTTTGTTTTGTATATACTAACCCTTTTATATCCTATATCATTAATATTTCTATATTCATATAATTTAAGGTTTCATTTAATGTTATTTATTTTATGGGTCTTGTGATTTAGAAGTTACCAAAGTGGAGAGGGTTTATTTCACAATATCATCATTTTTTAGGATTATTTATGTCAATATCTTCCTTGGGATATTAATTTTATATTTCAATATTAAAATCAATATATTTTCTCCACATATTTTTATTCATTATATTTTCAATTAATAGTATGATTTTCCGAGCATTGGTACTTAGAATGATTGAGAACTTTTTTATGAAAATAAGATTTTATTTTTCTCTTCAGTCAGAAATTATTTTTAATCAAAACCCATGTTTTGTAAAAAAATAAAAAAAAAATTAACCTTTTATAATTTATTTTTTCAAAAAAATTTAACTCTTTTTTTTGTTTTTTTGAAAAAAATTAATGGAATCTTCATGGTGTTTTCAAAACAATGCTTTCCTGACTTTTAACAAAAAAGTGAAAGGAGTCTTTGTTTTAAAATGTAAAACATGAAAAAAATTCCAACATCATCACCAATCAATGTTTTAATTCATATTACACATTTTTTTAAATTTAATTTAAATTAAAATTGTTTTACTAGTTATTTTTAAGATTTTTGTTTTAAAATTTTATTTTCTAAATGCAAAGCATATTTATCTCAAAAACAATTTTAATGATATTTTTATGGTATTTATACTCATCAATGAAATCAAGCCATTATTGAAGATATGATCCACTGGGGATATGTTGTATTTATATCATCCTCACTCTTAATTTGAATTTTTTATAATAATTTTGAATGAAGATGTAAAATTTTATTACAATTCATAATATTATTGTAGTCTATTTATGATTATGTTTATTTATTGGTGAAAGTATTCAAATTTTGAATGATAGTTTTTCAATATGAATGTCTATAATAATTTTGTTTCACCCATTTAATATGGGAAATGAATTGTAATATTTTAGTTATTGTCAGGTCCCTCTATATCCCTTCAATGCATCGGTATTTCTAATGAGACAAACTAGATATAGTTTTGTCCAAGGTATTACCCATTTATATAGATTTTTTAGAATATGCCTCGATGGTATTAGATGTATTGGAACAATCCTCAATGTTTCTTTATGTCTTGGTGAAAGAATCGATATTATGTTTTAGAATTATATCATTGTGTTTTCCATCATTATGAATTTAGTTATTTATAACCCATGTGATTATTCAATCAGTTGGAATATCTATGGATAAGTTTCATACTCATCTGATTTTTTTTAATGAATTGTCTAATCATCATTTAATCCTTCCATAATATTAACACTTTATTGATTAAATTAATTTTTTTTCAGTTATTTACCTTTCCATGTTGATTATTCCTTATTCATTCATAGATTCATCTTTAAAAATTCCCTTACTAAGAATCTGAGAACACCTCTTCCTTATATTTTATTATCCTTATAGTACTACGTGGTGTTTTATGATTGATATGTAGGGATACACTAAGGGGAATAATGTTTTTCACATATAAAATACTTTATTTATTCTATGTTTTCAATTGTAATAATAATTTCAAGTATTTATCTAGTTTATCAAGACTAGTAAACTGTTCAGTCCATTGGGATGTGATTCCTTGTATCTTAGGCCAATGTAACAAAGAAGACACCAGCTTTGGGAAACTAGGGTCATGGTTACTACATTATGGCTATTAGAATGAAAAATCTCTCCCTAAATATCTCCCAACCCCTTTTCAATAAACTAGAGGTGATGGTCTCACCCAAAGACAAATAAAATATGGTTTAAGGAGTCTTCTAAAGTAGGATATCCAAGGAAGAGGTAATTTTCTTAACATAGTTCTTTTATGTTTATTTCTTCTTATATCTTATATATATACTATTTATCCACGGTGATAAAATTATATTATTATCATATATACAGTTAAATAATATATTTTCAATGAAATTTTATTATCTTACTCTCTCCTATTTATTTCTAAAATTAAATTATCACCCATGTTTTAGTTGGTTCACCACCTCTATTGAAAATGTATTTCGTTTTCCATTAAGGCATTACATGATTTTATATAAAAATGAATTTAATGAATTAAAATTATATTTATGCCAGTATTAATATTATTTATAGATAAAATTTTCCTTTATGTTAATGATATTAAGAATAAGTTATCATAGTAAATTAAACCATCTAAAACAAGCATACTAGATAACATTTATTAATTGAAAGTTATTTTGTCCCACCTATTAAACAAGATAAATTTTTTATACTGTAATTATAGATAATATATAACTATATAATTTTAAATATTATGAAACTATTTAAAAACACCTTTGATCATAATCAATATACCAAATCTTTTATGAGGAAATTTACCAAACAACATAAAGTGTTTGGAATAATAAAAAAACTATAAAAAATCAATGACTGATAATAAATAGAAAATACAAAATTAAATTTATTTTAAAAAGTTTCTTATTCATGTATTTAATAAGTTAAATTTTATTATTCAGGAGGTTAGAATCATGTAACAAGTTATTTGGGGTTTGAGGTAAGGGGACATCCGAAACACACATTTGGGTTATACATTATATCTCTACCTCACTTTATATATCTTATATTATCATATGATTCTTATAAATTTGGTATATATGTGTCTTAAATATATAAAAAGTTTAATTTACATTTATTTTTAGGGGTTATACATGTTTTGGAGGTACCCTTCACAATCCTTATTTTAAAAAAATGATTAAAGGAAACTTTTCCATTTATTATTCCATTTTCTAAGATAACCTTTTTAAGTCTTCTCCCTTCCATTATTTACAAAAATAATAAAATTATTATGGAAAATAATTTTTGATTTTTACTGGTTTTAATAAAAACACCATGTTATTTCTTTCATTGAAGTCCCTTGTCTCATATCTTAAAACATTATTAAAGATGTTCATTTTTATACCTACATCTCCACTCCTTTCTTTTGAATTTTCTTTATTTTAAATCGATATTTAAAAATAATCCCTATTTTTTAGAAATTAACATATAAAAATTTTAAATAATTATTCTCTTTTTTATCATTATAATATACCATTTGGTTATGTTTTTAGATAATATTATGTAACCCATTTATATTTATTGGTTTTTTTATGTTTATTCCTTATGTATGAATTCTTTTTCTAGAACACATATTCATTTTAAATTTGTTATTTTATGTGTGGGTCTAGAATTATATTGCTCTCCAATGCATTGGTAAATGTTTTCATCTCATGATTACCATGTATGGTGCATGGGAATTCAGAATATCAATTTAAGTTATGTTATCATGGTATTGATTCAAGAATTATATTTATGATGTCAGGTTTTATATTATTATAAATTAACAATATTGTTAGGATATGGTGAGAAATCTTATTTATTCAATAACTCCATATGATAATAATTTTTTTATTGGTGGTATAGTACAACAAAAGAATCACAAACCCAATATACACATGATAGGGAGGATAGGTCTTTGTCCCCCCCAATGGATAACCCATCAAACCAATAAAAATAAAATAAAAGACCCAAAGGTCTAGGGGAAAGAATCCCAAAATCACAGACTTAAGTTTGAAGCTCATTCAAGTCATGCCACCTCTATCATGCATGAAAAAATACACCTCCAATGTCCTATATGTTGATGTTGGGACACGTCATTCACACTAATCCACCCTTGTCCTCGAGGAACCCACCACTTGTCAAGGACAACCCTGTGACCTCATTCCATTAAAAAAATCATGGACTGAAGACCACCACAGTCCTCTATAATGTCCCAGATCGTCCATCAACTAGTATTCCATGTATATGTACACTTACTTCCACATGTACACGATTCATAAAGGTGTATGAAATATATAAATATATTACAACATATATATTATTACAATATATGTATGGTAACTGATCTGAAACTTATTCTAGGTATGATCTGAAGAAAGTATTTACACCAAGTGTCCCTTAGGAACCTAGGTGGGTTGTTTTTTATTTACTCAGAACTTCTTACTTATCTTTCTTCATATACCTGCACATTACATTATATTATGTTTCACAAACTGGATTTAGTCATAGACACCATTGGGGGAAACCTACTGGGATTATTAACAGACACCCTACTCAGTCCTCCATGACTCTAGAATAACCTATTAGACCTAATGTTTGTATTACTTTGGTTGATTGCATGTGATTTTTATCTTGTAATTGAGATTTAAGAGTATAGGACCGAGCTGGAGCTCGAGATTCTCATAGAGATATCCCTTGGGGATTTTCTTTCATTTATTTTCTTTATTCATGTACTTTGTTGTATCACTACCTATTGTATGTATATTTTAGTAGTTTTTTATCATTATCTGGACATACATTCTATATTTTCATTGTCCATATTTTTTATTCAGTTTTTATTATTCTTTCATTCCTTTTTTATTTATGTATTACTATTTTTATTGTTTTCTGTTAATTATTTCATATAAACTATTATGTTACTCTGATATGAGGTTATATTCTCCCCACTAGCACCTCCTTACACTCTCACTATAATTAGACATCTTCTGAGATATGAGGAGTCACACTTGAGGCCATGTGACCCATCGGTTTAACAGCCATCTTAGTGGTGAGTCAGGTCGGGACATTACAAAGTGGTTTCAGAGTGGTTTCATTTCCTTTGGTTTAATATTTTGAGATGGTAGATAGAACACAAGGTATCTATCGACACCTGGTAAATATATCTGTATGGGAATAATCACCCAACCCATGGGGAAAATTCCAAGTGCCTAGAGATAGGATTTTTGTTCATGTTGTTTGTAGTTACGATTAATAATGATTTCACCTCGATTCATTAGTTCACTTTCTCCTACAAATTTATTTAGGATATTTATAGTATTTTTTCCTTGGCTTAGTATGTAAATGAATAATAACCACATGTATCAATATATGCACATATAAATTAACATTTAAAGAATATTCCATGCCATATAGTTTCATTTTTAGTTCTAATTTCTGATTTTTATTGGGTTCCTTAAGTGATATTCCATGTTTTTATTTTATTTAGCATTTTTTCTTACATGACATACATAACTAATAATATTCCATGATTTTTTTATTAGTATGTTATTTCAAGTATTTTTATCTACATGATTTTCATATATCAGTCTTATGTTTTCTTTATAATTGCTTCTATATTCTAGGATTCATGTTATTTAGAATGATTTTCATGTATATCATGTTGTTATGTTATAACATGTTCCTATATGTTTACAACATATGATAACAAGCTATATTTTTTAGTTGTGTTAAAGGGTTACATGGGATAATATAATTGGTTATGATTAAATGAGAACTAGTTTTCAGTTATATAGTGTATGAAAACCATATAATTGGGAAAAGGTAACTTGTATACTCAAACAATATATGATATTTGTACATGTTTAGAAATAATTTTTAAAATGTAAAAGATATAATAGTTTATAAGCTAAAGTGGATTTTTTTTATTATTGGTAGCCAAATGCCGTACTATAATGTGTATAGAGGCTTTATGGATTAGTATATATCCACTCATATAACTAAACTACTATATATCAACATATTATATTTTAAAATGGAATTAGTTTCAAATAAATTAGATCTTGACTTCAATATATAAAGTGTATGGGAACTTTATATATGGTGGTGGTTGAAATCTAAGTAATTGAACATTTCTATATGATCATGGCATATATTTTAAAGTGGTTGAAATGTAAGAGTTGTTTAATTTTGATATAAAATGAATTTTTTAACCTCAACAATGCCCAACTGGACCCATCTAGGTTGGTTGGGGCATGTTTCTTATGGTACAACCTATTTGGGTGGTTATAATTTCTATAATTAAGAAAATATTATTGGGTTTCTTTTTGATAAACCCAGTTTGGCTTAGAAGGGTCCTTTTAGGTTTCCTTATCAATCAAAATTAATTTCTATGATAAATTACATAATTATGATGGGATGTTAATAAATTTTAAATGTTTAAAAATGATGTTTAATGATACTTTCATGTTATTTCTGATTATTAATTTTAAATCATTTAAAATGTTTAAAGTTTGAATGTCAATCAATATATTGACTTGAAAATGGAACCCTAGGTGGTGTCCTTAAATTAAATCCTTGTTTGAGTGTAGTTTTAATTTTCTTTTGAGTGACATGGAAGGGAAAAATGAGTGTTTTCAGTGAGATTTACATGTTTCATAAATGGCTTAAATAATATTTTTTTGAGCCCTGTTACTAACTAGTTAGAAAGACCTATTCACAGGTTTAAAGCTTTTTTCTTTTTTAAGGGGTTGTCTCATGGAATTTATCACCCTTAGATCTCAAATTCCTTTCTAAATTCCATTATTTTCTATGATTTTGGTTTTTTTCAAGTTTCATTGTCCCTTGTAGGGCTCTTAGTTTCTAAATGACACCCTTGTTTGGATGGATTCTTATGGTGTCTATGAACCTTGTTAGGGTCATGATCAATGAGGAATGCTCGGTTTTAGATGGTTATATATGCCTAAGGTGTGGTCGACCACTTCATAGGTCATGTAACCCTCTTTCTTTTTCCTGGGAAACTCATAGGTTGTTATTCTATTTTCTAATCATATGTAATAATGCACCTTTGAGCTAGTTTCCAACATGATACATCTAATACATGAATGCATAGGGTTGATAAGCCTATGGGTAGTATAATTGATGTTTAAAATTTCTTCTCAAATCTCAGGGTAGTATTCATTTATGTATAAAGTTCCCATTTAGTTGATAAATGATATAAAAAATCAGTTGAGTTTAGAAAAATCGTTATGATTTTTATTATAGAGTGCAGTCTCGAGTTATATTTGTAATAGGGTAACCTAGGCATTAATGGATTCGGGTTCATCCCACTTCTTTGGATGAATCCCAATATGATTGGATGTTTTAACAATTTTATCAAGTTGGATTTTCCCCTTCTTCCAAAAGCTATGATGTATGTGAGCATGGCTCAGAGGAGATTCATGTGTATGCTGAATTTATATCTAGCCTAGTGTGCTTTTGAGTGGATGGAATGTATCTTATTTGATATCTAGGACACTCATAAGGTGGGTAGAATCAGGTATTTTCTAATTAAACACATCCTTCTAGGTAGATATAACACAACCAAGGAGGACCATTGGGAAATATTTCGACTTTCTCGAAACCCTAGAGGCTTGAAAGTGTTGAATCATGTTAGTTCTTACTAAAAAGAATTAACTTGTAGTGGTTGGATGTGTATTTTACCTTTAAGAACCACGATTGGTCATGTATGACCTTCGGTGGTTGATCTTGAATGATTATAGAAATCCTTGAGTGGTGAAGACATCGTGGTTTAGTTAAATATGCATCAGCGGATGAAGTCGATCTTCTTTTTAATTGTTCTTATTTTTTTTATTTGTTGGTTGTAAACCATTAGAATAATCTTAGTGAACTCTTCTAAAAGAGATGAGCATGTCCCCTATCATAACATATTCCTTGATGCACTAAGATAATGTCTGTCTTATGTCGTGCTAATGTTTTAAAATCTATTGGGCTTGTTTGGTGGATTTATAAATACTACGCACTAAATGCATGGCTATTTTCTTTTTAACAGTTCAGGTAATACTTTATTGATACATGTATTCATGGGTAGGAACACCTTGGATGATCTTTTGGGCACTAGTTGGTTTCCTTTTACCTGACCACTAGGAACATGTCATTTTGGTCTTATAAAATGATCGAATGTGGACGTCTTAGCCTTGTATCAACATATTTTTGAAAATATGAAGTATAGAATACCATAGGTTAGTTGTTTAGAATCCCAATTCAATGAACCTAATGATATCCCAAACTTTTTTGTTGGGATTATAGGTGATGTTTTAAAAAGTCTGACAATTCTAGTAGGATGGATTTCAGTATAAGGACTTAGCCTTAAAACATTATATAATATTGAATTAAATGGAACATTCACATTGAGGATCATTTCAGGTTTAGAGTTTTAGAGAATTAGGCCATAATTATTACATTACTTCTCATAATTACAAAATAAACACTTCTACTCAGTTTATATTTTTCTCATTAAATAAAAACTCTTGAAAAAAAAAGTCATGTCTAGTTCCATGTTTTAGACTGCATGACTTTTCCTTGATCCCATCCTTGACCCTATCATATTTATGTCCCGTGAAAAACATTTCAAAACTTGGTATGAGCATAAAAATATCAGTAAGGGTTATAAAATAAAGAAAGAAAACATTATACCATCAAAACATAATCTTTTTAACATACCCCATGAAATCCTAATATTTATGAATAACACATCGAAATCATAAATCATAAAGGTAACTTATGGCATCCATATCATATTTACATTGTTGATATCTCAACTGGATAAGGAGTTACATTAGAATAACCATCAAAGTATATTCCCTAAATATCTTAGTAGAAAAATTATCATTTACCTCCATCAAGTTACCCAATGCATTGGAGAGCTATATTGACCTCGCCCGCCCTAGGTTTATCACAGAACAACCAATATATAAAAAATTCCCAAGAACCATAACACATAAAACAAGCATAAAAGAAAGATAAAATTTCCACATTTCAATCACAATATATCATTTCAAGATACTCAAATAATCAATTCCTTCTAAAAACAATTTTCAATACCAAAATATATGAAAAGGGTATATGGTATTTATTATCCTTTAAAAAACACTACGAATTATTAAGGAATCCAAAGATCAAATAATAATCACGACGGAGGAATGTTCATTGTCACCACGAACATTAAAAAAGAAACATTCTTTTTTTGTTTAGTAAAACACTTCATAGAGAAAAGATCCCCTTTGAATGAAAACAAAACACAAATGGTTTTATACACTGTATAAAATAAAGTCGTGTAGAAATAAACATATTCCTCAATGAAATGTGATTTAGGTGAAGTCCCTTACCTCGTGTCTGACACGACCCGTTCATTATTTAATCTCCAAAATAATAAAATAATGTTAATTTTTATTTGCTTATATACATTTTTCAAGTTTATTATTCTTTTTATATCTCTTATTTTATTTTATAAACATTATTTAATCATTTAAGTTAATAACTGTCATTTTGTCGATATTTGGTACTTGAGTCAAAAATGAAATTCTTATAATTACAAGTTTTTCATGTGGTAAAAATTACATTATCTCCATAATTATAGTAGTAATTTAGATATAATATATATCATATATATCTAGTATATATATTTATTTATAATAGTACATAAAATTTGGAGATAAGAAATGAAATGCATCGTTCATGGAGACGGTAAGTCGTACGTACGCTTGAACGCTACTTTAATTTCTATTCCGTATTTAATGGAATTAAAAGTTAATGATACAGAGTTATATTATAATTATATTATAATATCTTAAATATAATTTCAGTAACTCCTTACTTTATACGTTCCACGTATGGCATGAACAATTCATATCACTTTTAGGGGGTGGTAGTCCGCACTTCCTCAAATGAAATTATCGTATTTACCCATTATGGAAACCATAAAGTTATTCCATAAATGAAAAATATAAAAGTATAGAGACAATATAAATATAACATATATCACATATAAATACAGTTCCATCTTAATTTCCACCATAAGAAGTGGTAGTAGAAAATTGAACAATCATCATTTTGTGAGGCAGTACTTCTCCGTCCACAGAAACAGTAATTTCTTTACCCATTAGATGGAGGTGTGTGTAAGTGTAGTTCTAATACATCTCATAGAAACAAAATATAATATTTATGATACTATTTTTTTATAAAATAAAGGAATAAAAAGAGTTTATGGGTTGGAGAAGTAAAATAAAAGAAAATAATTTAAGAGAAGACGCTACCTTTAAATCGGGTAACTCCCTTTGGTTTGGACCAAAAAAGTTTTTATTGAAGTGCCTTATGTCTAAGTTAAGGCTTCTAAGTGGAAGAGAGGGATCTTGAGAGCTTATTTAGGCATAGTTTGGACGATACAATGGGAATTATAGGTGTGAGTAATGGCTTAGATGTGAGGGATTTTATAAGGGGAAGGAGGGGCTCTTTAGGAAAGTTTGAAAATATTTTTTTATTATATAATGATTTTCAGTTTATAAAGGCCGAAAACATATTAAAGATGAAGATAATATGACTCTTGTTTGAAATAAAATCATCCAATAATAATTTTATAGGTTTTATAAATTGTTTTAATCTTTATAATCTTATTTATTTAAATCACTCATTAATAAGGTAAACATTGCATCATTATTTTTTCACACATAATTTTATTTATTTGATGACTAGAAATTATAAATAAAATAACATGATTTAGGAAATATTTTTTTTATTTGTAATTAATATTTATAGTCAAATATATCAATTATAATCCCACATTAAAATTGTTTCAGCAAAACAAAACAAGTTTATGATATTTTTATTTTTACTTTAAATAAAACTTTATTAATGTCATTATCTTACCCAAATGGCTATAAAAGGAAAAAAATGACACCCAAGGATTTTATTGGTCATCCATGACTCATAAAATAATGTTATTACAAGTGTTAAATTAATTTTATATTATTAAATTATTATTTTTACCTTGAATTACCCTATTTACCTTTAACTTCGGTAAATAAAAGTCAAAAGTTACTACTCTCAAAAAAATATTTTCATCTTTTTAAAGCACATTTTACTTAATAATTACAAACATATATGTCATATTTTACAATTTTAATTCACCTAAGTGGTAAATTTTCATTTAAATGAAGAATTTTGTTTTTAACTACTTCTCAATGTTTTCACTATTCATTAAAAATTGAAGTTTTTCTGAAAAAAATACCGAAAAATAAACCTAAGATATATTTGATATTCCAAATTAATTTGTTTTTATATTTTACCAAATTTAAAACATATAATTTTCATTAACTAATTTAAAATTAATTCCCATTGTTAAAACAAACACCATGTTTTTAAGAAATAATAACTATCAAAATATTGACACTTGTTTATGTCCAATTTCAAAGTGAAATTAATTCCAATGACCAACATTGGATTAAATGGAAAAAATATAATCTAATTACACTTTAAAACCATTTAAAAAGATAATATAACTATATAAATAAATTATATTAAAAGGTAGCTGTGAATTAAAATATATTATTTTTCATATTCATTTAAAAATGAATTTTATCATAAAAATACAAAAAATTTACCCAAAGTAAATTTTGATGTCCCGATTCTAAATAAGATTTCTATTTTTTCAAATAAAATATATAAAAGTGAAAAAACTATATTTAAAGATGTTTCTCCATCAAAAGGTGGTAAATCGACCTTTTGAAAAATATTAGAGTATTTATGCTTTAAATTAGATTCATTTACATTTTTAGTCTTTACCTTTTATTGGGTAAATGTAAAAACATTTAAAAAACATGTATAATCATATTTTAGTTACTTCTATTCATTCCCTCCATTACAACAGCTAGGTGTTAACTACCATTGAAAATAATATTTTTATATTAATTTTTTTCAGTATAACTCAATGTGTTGTGCAACGTAAGTTTTCAAAGAAACATATTCTTGTGTATCAGGTATGAAATCGAGTGTAGCATCCCCTTTAAAGTAAAATTAATATTTAATTCAGAAATATTAATAAATATGAAAATTTAATATTCCTTATTTATTTGGGATGTTACATCCTTCCCCCATTTTTGGAATTGTGTCCTCACAATTTTATTCACTTATCAAATAAATGGGGGTATTTATCCCTCATAGAATTTCATATTCCCATGTTCTCTCTTCAACCATATGGTTTTTTTTAAAACTTTTACCAAATGGATTACCTTATTCCAAAAAACTTTCTTTCTTCGGTCATGAATCTGGAGTGGTTATTCCTCATAAGAGAGATTCTCTTCCAATTGAACTACCTCTAGACTCAAAACATGAGATGGATCTGCCATATAATTCCTAAACATTGAAACATGAAAAACATTGTGTACCTGGTATAAACATGGAGGTAAATTCACTTTGTACGCAACTAATCCAAATTTCTCTAGGATTTCATAAGGTCCAATGAGCCTTGGACTCAAATTTCCCTTCTTACCAAAAATGCATCACACTTTTCCATAGAGAATATTTGAGAAATACATGATCACCTAACTTGAAATAAGGATCCTTCCTCTGATTATCTGCACAATGTTTATGTCTGCTCATAGCTGTCCTCATGTGCTTCTGAATGAACTGAACTTTTTATCCCATCTCTTTTACAAATTATGGTCCCATCAACTTCCTCTCACCTACTTCATCCCAAAAAGTTGGTGTCCAACACCGCTTCCCATATAATTCCTCAAATGGAGCCATATGTATACTGGAATGAAAACTGTTATTATATGAAAGCTCAACCAATGAAAGATGGTGGTCCCAAATTCCCTAGTGATCCAGTGAACAAGCACGTAGCATATCCTTCAAGGTCTGAATTTTTTGTTATGACTTCCCATCAGATTATGGATAAAAAACTATACTAAAATTTAATTCGGTGCCCAACATCTTCTGAAGGCCTTTCCAAAAGTTATAAGTAAACTTGGGATCACGGTCAGATACAATGGAGAGGGGACCTCCATGCAACCTGACTATCTCTTTAACAAACAACTTATAAAGTTGATCTAGATATAGAGTATCTCTAATATGATAGAAATGAGCAGATTTAGTCAATCGATCAACAATAACCTATATTACAGTATTACCTCAATATGTCTTCGATAATCCCACAACAAATCCCATGTATATATTTTACCATTTCCACTTTGGCACCAGTAAAGACTGAAGCATCCATTTTAGTAACTGTCACTCTAATTTAACCTATTGATAGGTCAATTACTTCACAGCAAAATTGACAATACCGCTTTTCATTTGATCCCACCAGTAATACTCCAAAAGATCTTTGTACATCTTAGTACTACCAGGATGAATTGAAAATGGAGAACTATGAGCTTCACATAACAGCTCATTATTAAATTGGGATTCACAAGGAATGCATAATCCCTTTCCAAACCTCAAAATGCAATCATTGTCAATGTTAAAATCAGGAAAATTACCCTTTTGAACGAACTCTACATTTTTCTGCACCTCACTATCTTCCTTCTATACTTCTTCAATTCTGTCTGATATAGATGATTTCACTGACACCTGAAACAAAATTGAGGAATTTCCTACACCAAAAAATTATATTCCAAAGTTCATCATGTCTTTAATCAATGGATCTTTTTCTAAATGTAACAATGTTAATGTATCATTACTTTTTCGATTCAAATCATTTTCCACTTTATTTGCCTTTCCTGTATGGTAATGAATTTTGAAATCATAATCCTTGATTAATTCCAGCCATCTACTCTTTCTCATGTTCAGTTCATTCTGAGTGAATATATACTTAAAAATTTTGTGATCAGTATATATTTTACACTTTACTCCATACAAATTATTCCTCTAAATTTTTAAAGAAAAAACAATAGTAGATACCTCCAAATCATGTGTAGGGTAATTTACTCCTGAGGTTTCAAATGATGTGAAGCATAAGAAATTAACTGATCATTCTGCATAAGGACACATCCAAGTCCTTTCAAAAAAGCATCACTATAGATAACAAACTCACCATTTATGGAAGGTAATGCCAAAACATGATCATTCTCCAATATTCTTTTCAATTCCTAAAAATAATCATCACATTATTTTTTTCAAATGAACTTAACACATTTTCAATTTAACTTAGTCAGTGGGATAGATAACTGTGAAAAAGTTCAGAAAACCTCTGTTAATAACCTTCCAAACTAATAAAACTATGGTTATCAGTTATATTTGTGGGTCTTGGTCATTCTTCAACAAAATTTATTTTAGTAGGATCAATAGTAATTCCATTTTTTCAAACAATGTGGCCAGGTAATGTAATTTTTTGTAACCAAAACTCACACTTTCTGAATTTCCCATAAATTTTAGTTTCTTTTAAAGTTTGCAAGACAACCCTTAAATGACTTTCATGTTCTTCTTTACATTTGGAATAAACCAAAATATCATCAATGAACACAAGCACAAACTTATCCAAGAACTCACAGAAAATTATATTAATAAGATCCATGAATACAGCACGTTCATTGGTTAACCCAAAAGGCATAAACAAAAATTCATAATGGCCATATCGAGTAAGAAATGCGGTCTTCAGAATATCTGATTCCTTTACTTTCAACTGATGGTACCCCGACCTGAAGTCAATCTTTGAAAAATTCTGAGCTCCCTAGAGCTGATAAAAAAAATCATAGATATGAGGTAAAGGATACTTATTCATAACAGTGATATTATTCAAGGATCTATAATAAATTTAAAGTATTATTGAAACATATTTCTTTTAAAAAAACAAAAATGAACACCCCATAGTGATGTTCTTGGTCAAATGAAACCTTTATTTAAAAACTCATGCAATTTCTTCTTTAACTCTAAAAGTTTAATTTGAGCCATTCTATAGGGGGTTTTGAAATTGGCTTAGCATCAGGAACTAATTCAATAGAAAATTCAACTTCCCGATCACGTATAATACCAGGAAACTCATCAAGAAAAAACATCAAGGTAATCATTTACCACTAGCACATCATTAATCTAAATAGTTCTATTATTTTAAACAATATGTGAAAGGTAACATTCATTTCCATCTTTTACTAGTTTCTTAGATTAATGATATGTTATCAAAAGTAAGGGTTCATTCTTGTACACAAAATGTAAATATTTCGGAAAAGAAACCTCTTTATCTCTATAGTCTATCTTAACATGATAAACAGAAATCCAATCTATACCCAAAATAACATCAAACTCTACTAGAGAGAAAATAATAAGGTTTTCAGGTAGATTCTTTCTGTGCACAAGGAAAATAAGGTTCTTATAATTTCTTTTTGTCTCAACATTTCCCCCCAGTGTTTTTAAAATAAGTTAAGGATTCATATCCGGAGATGGAATTTCTAATTTACTATAAAACTTCTCAGAAATGAAAGACTGTGTAGTCCTTGAATCAAACAACACATTGGCATAATCTGAAGAAACAAATAGTGTACCTTATACTACTTCATTTGATGGAACCACAACTACTGAAGTAGTTTCAAAAGATTTCACCACCCCTTTCTGCTTGTAGTCCAGCTTCTTTCCCTCAATTGAGTTCTTCGTTGGACACTCATTTTCATAATGACTCATTTCATTGCACTTAAAATTTTTTACTAACTGTAAATCAAATTTTTCCTTACCATTAACCTGATCTTTTTCAATGAAATTATGGGACTTAGGTCCCATTTTACCACTATTTCTGATGCTTTCGTCGGGGCACGCGCATCTGTCCACTTGGGGCGTGACTTTTGTGTTGCCCCGCATTCCCGCTTTCCAAAGTCGGGCAGGATCTGCTCCTTATTCAGGGACGTCTGCTCCTTGATCGAAACTGGGATGATGGGATGTCGGTTCTTCCTTCTGTGGATTCCTTCTCAGAACTCGTCACCCATTCTGGGTCTCCCTAATAGGTTTAATACGTTGTTCGTGAAACTATTCTCAGTGCCATGTTTCCATGGATGCCGATTAATTACACTGCTTCTGTCAGGACAGTCCAAAGGGTCTGGTAAGGGCAGCAACCTTCAGTCGGGGGAGTAGTAACGTAGAGGCATCAGTAACCTGTCTGAACACTAGGGAATTGAAATGTTTATCTTTTTTCCCTTATTATAGGGCTTCTCGAGGGCACGAAATCCTGAGGCATCCCACATCGAGTGCGGGGAATCATATTCCCTAGACATATATCTGAGGTTTTCCTAAGCTTCCCATGTTTAGCACAAGGTATGCCACAAGTTTAACATCCAGTGGAGACTGATCGGCCTGATCAGAACGCCATCTAAAGTGGATCAGATTGAGGAATTCCCCTTGAGGGAATGCCGATATCGGATCCAGCCCGTGGGCAGATTCCTGAATGCTGTGGAGGGGAATGGGGTGGCATGATCTCACCGGGATGTGGCGGCCCGGGTAAGAATCAGGATGGATGATGGATAATTGCATGTAGTGAAGGAGGAATTAAATGATACATCGTGGAGATGGCGGTGGTGATGGGATTGAGTCTCTAATAGACTTCCTACGTATCCATGTGGTAGGGAATCAAAGTCCATGTATTTCGGGATGGATGTGTGGGGCTTACACTCTAGGATGCCCAAGGTGTTGGAAGAACTGATGTGAATATGGTCGGAACGACCAGGTGGTGGTTTTCTTGAACCTCTTGAGGCTTCCTACGTACCATGAATTAACATGGATCAAAGACCATGTACTTCAGGTTGAGATCCGGAAGACCGGCGTGAAAAGGACCTTGGCCCAATGGGTGGTGGGCTTTCACCTCGTGAGGCTTCCTACATACCATTCCTTGACATGTATCAAAGTCCACGTAGTTTGAGTGGAAATGGGGGTTTGGAACACTGACATGGAGAATATCGGGGCCAATGATTATTGGGCTTGAACCTCAAGGAGGCTTCCTACGTACCATGCCTTGACATGGATCAAAGACCACGTAGTTCAGGTGGTGGTTTTCGTCAGCGAACCGATGTGAAGGTGAACCCATGGGTCCACTGGTGGTGGGATCTAACCTCGTGAGGCTTCCTATGACCATGTCTTGACATGGATCAAAGTCCTCATAGTTTTGGATAGTCACAACGGCTTACCGCTAGACTGGAATGAAGTTTAACATCATGCGGGATGAAGGTGAACCCTGACGTGAATAAACGACAGGTGGTGGGTGTCAGAGAACCGATGTTAAGAATGACCTTGGTTTGGGGGATGATGGGATTGAACCTCAGAGAGGCTTCCTACGTACCATGACTTGACATGGATTAAATTCCCCATAGTTTAGGTTAGAAAAGGGGCTTAGCACATGGACATGGAGATGGTTAGGGCCGATGATTTTTGGGCTTGAACCTCAGGGATGCTTCCTATGTACCACACCTTGACATGGTTCAAATTCACCGTAGTTTGGGTATATTTACAGTTTAATGTCATGTGGGATAGGGGTATGCAGTTTAACGTCATGCTGGACAAGGGAATACAGTTTAACATCATGCTGTATGAGGGCATACAGTTTAATGTCATTCTATACAAGGGCATTTCCATGGTTAATGCTTACTCTAAGCCCACTTGAGCCATGCTCGGTGTGAGAAACAAGATGCGGCAGAGACCTGATGATCACGTCGTGAAGGATGCGTCTGTGATAAGTGAAGAGGGTCTCACACGTTAGGTGGCCCATGGTGCTAGGACTTACTCAAGGATGGAGGCCCAAAGTGCGGAAAAACGCGGAGGGAGAGGGATTTGGGACCGAATATGGAAGGTGCCTCGTTCCCTATTGTGCCCTCCACTGGCCTTAGCAGTGGGGAAGTACGAAGGTGCATGGGTGCTACCTTCCGTAAGAGAGGCTTGGGGCTTACGCTCTGAGGAAGCCCTTCCCCCGTGGACAAACGCCACTCCGAGAGGGAGGATATCATCCCCTGTGAGGGTGATTCCATTCCCATGGAGACGAGCGGCGTAAAGAATGTTTGAGCTGGGGGGACCCTGCGTGCGAGGCACGGGGTCGGGTCACAGTTTCACGTCATGTGTTGAGGATGAGGTTCTTGGTAGTTTAACGTCCTGTAGCTCGGACGAGGTGGGTTCATGACACACCCCTAGGGCTTACATGAATGGTACCCTCTGCTCCTTGTGGGAGGGAAGGCATCGGCAAGGCTGTGGTAAAGGGGGGTCGTAGAGCGAACCATTGAGGGGTCCATGTTAGTGTGGCTATGCGAAGAAGCAATATCCGTTAGCATGCCTATGAGAAGAAGCATTAGGTGAGGCAACGCTATGGGTGGTTTTGTCCAGGGGACTTTGAAATCACACCGTGCCAACCTGGAGGGTCGCACGGGAAGAGGAATCGCCAATCAAAGGGGTCCACATGCAGGGACCTTTCGGAGCTTGGTTGATTTTCATAGTGGAGAGCACTTGTGAAGGGGTGTTCTTCACGAAGTGGATGGCCTTGGCCTTATCTTTGGGCAGAGGTGCGAGTGGTAGGTGCATGTAAAGTGTAAGGGTGTTCGCGGAGCACTGCCTCTCAAAGTAGAGGTGCCTCGTGAAGCAAGGTGTTGTTAAGCAGTGTGCTTCGCTAAGTACAGTGACCCTGCCTTGGCATGTGGATCACTTGTACAGGATGGGTGTTTTGCGAAGCATAAAAGCTCCGCGACTTCTCGAGCTCCCTTGGGAATCCCCTTCCTCTGAGAATTCCCTTAGGCTTCACGAAGGGCATCCCTCTCAGAAGAGGGGCTCAAAATGAGACAAGGCGAAGGCCTCTCGCGGAGCAAAAATACATCACGGATCTCATGATTCCCAGAGTGAAGAGTGTTTCTCGATTTTGGAGTTGAGAAGCTGAAAGGTTGTATTGTCCATCTGGAGAGCTCAGGGGGAGCTTGATATTTATAGGAAAGGGGCACTGCGAAGCAAATTTCACACGGCGCGAAGGGGGCGTTGGTTGCTTCGTGGCGGGGCGCGAACGTCAACTGGATTCGCGGAGAGGTACCGCCTCTTCTGCTCTGTAGTGGGTTCGCGAACGTCAGGGTATTGGCAGAGCGTTACCACCTCTTCTACTCCGTGGCAGGTTCGCGAACGTCAGGGCATTCTCGGAGCATTTCAACCTTTTCTTCTCCGCGGTGGGTTCATGAATGTCAGGGCGTTCACGGAGCGTTACCGCCTCTGGTGCTTCGCGGTGGCCGCGTTGCTCACGGGGGGAGGGGGGGCTTCGTGTTGGGGCTTCACGAGGCAACGCGTGTAGCCTCTTTTTCTTCTCTCTTTTCTTCGAATATTTTTTGTGCCAACAAATGCCCCCCCCCCCCTCTCAGACTTGGATCCGTGGAGGGAACAAGGGTCGGATTCTGAGGGAAATCACCAAAACTCTCAGTCGGTCACGATGCGGACTCGCGAAGTGGGAGCGCGAGGCAGCCAGGGGCCGCGTGATCCAGACACGCAGCGACGCTCCGCGCAGGCTGGATGCACCACGAAGCTCCAGGGGTCACCACCTATAAATAGGGGGCAGACCTCTTGTCTTTTTAATTCTGTACGACTTTGTCCTCTTGCGCTCTCTATTCGCGAAGCTCCGTGTCCTCCGCGTCTGCTCACCGCGAATCGAGATTCACGGCGAACCGTGAGTCTCCGACTCCACGACTGTGCCAAGTGAATGTCTGCTTTCAAGCCGAGGTCAAACTCTGCGTCTTGGATTTTCACCCGAGCTCCGCGAACAGGCACCGCGAATGAGCTTTGTGGCCAGACCTGAAATTTTTCTAAGTTCTAAAACCCGATGGCCCATCAAGAAGCTGCACTGGGGGTGCTTGCGGACGCCGCCAGGAGGGATGAGATGACCAACTGTCTGGGCCTAGGGGAGCTGGTCCGAAGCCACTCGAACCATAATTCTTTGACAAACCTGCTATTAGAGGGACAAAAGAACTATATGTTGTGCAAGAAGCAACCCTTGTATGGATTTGGGCTGAGGGATGATGTCTTCATTCTTGCGGTGAGTAGGGATGAACCAGATTACTAGTTCAGGAGCATTCCATGCCAACGCCAATGGTTCAGGGCGGCTGATGGCCATGCACAGGAGGACTTCACCCCCGTCACTGCTGACTGTCTGTACGACCATCTGAACAACATCGATGGGGATCCACTGCAACCAAAGACGTCCCCTCCCATGTACAACACCATATTGAAGGAGGCTTTTCAAGATTCGAAAAGGGGTGGTCCGATGAGTGGGACCTACGCCAGGGTGGTAACTTCACCAATGACTGGGCATGGGCCTACTGGGTAGGTGCCTCATGTGAGGAGTTTGGGGCCGAGCTGAGAAGAGTGGGATTGTATGAGGAAGCATGGGCCTCATAATTCCACATTTATCAACTGAAACAGTTGATGCCAGAGCTGCTGAGCAGATGGTCGTCTAGGACCAACACTTCTCACCTGCACTATGGGGAGGTTGGCATCAGTCTGTGGGATTTTCATCAGATATCAGGGGTCCCGATCTTGGCAGCCATGTATGATGAGTTACTCCCCGTCATGAGCGCGTGGGAGGATCCGGAGCAGATGTCGTGGATAGTGCTGGCATTGATGGCTCTGGTCCCCGGAGAGGACAAGGAGGTGGTGAGAGATGTCCACTTTAAGAAGTGGTTCGAGCAGTTTCTGAACTTCCTGGAAGATCGAGAGTTCCCTCTGAGGGCTCTAACTTGACTGAAGGGGGATAAATGGGGCAAGGATCACTTTTATTGGAGGCTCTTGGAGGACAGCCCATGGAAGACCTGGGGTTTCAGTGTCAGCACAGAACAGCAGCCGATAGTCAGGCTGGCGGCATTTATCATGACCCTTATCTGCGGTTGGATCCTGCCTGTGAGGGATTCCAACATGGGAGTGCGGCCTAGCTCTTTCATCATGGAATCCATACCGGCCATGGGAAGACGGTTCAATCTAGGAATTCCAATGCTCACCCGATTGTACAAGATGCTGCAGCATGTTAGCGAGGGAAAAAAGCCAGTGAGGATATGTGAGCCCTTCCACCTTCTGTATGGGTGGATTGTGATGCACATCAGGGGGGTTTACGAATACCCAAACCCTATCTTGCCACCAGGGTCGAATTTCTACCCTTCCATTTTGAACATGGCCGGGAGCCTTCCAGTCAAATTAATCGTACCGATGGTGCTGAACCGGGTGTTGAAGGCGGACGAGTTTAACTTCCACCTGTTTCAATTGCCGATGGGAGTACTCACCAATGACGTTTAGGGAACGAAAGAGCACAGTTCTTATCTCCTGGCCTTTTGAGGTGGAGTTTTAGTGGAACGGGTGGACCATGAGCCTCTCTGCGAGCCGTACACCCCGCACCGGTTCGCGAGGCAATTCTGTTGCCTACAGCGGCTGACCCCGCAGGTCTTCTGGGAGGTGCTCCATGAGGAGCACCCGTGTGTAATGAGGAAGTTGTGGCTCATGTTCACATGGGGAGACAGGAAAATTTTAATTGCATTGCCTCTGTCCACTACTGCCTTTGGACTGGTGAAAGAGTATGCAATCGGCTGGGAGGCGGCTTATCTTGGGGAAATGTTAAAGAGGTCAACCATTTTGGTTGGTGACGAAGGGCCTCCCCTATCCAGAAGTCGGGGTGGGAGGGCAGCAAGGGCCTCTTGTGGTGGTGGGGCTGCTGTGGCGGCGAGGCCTACGCCGACTGAGGATGAGGCACCAGCGGTGGATCCAGTGGTCCTGGAAGAACAGAGCCATCCAAAGGGGCGGCCACCGAGGGGATTCCACAGGATATCCACTCAGGCTCCGGGTAAGCGGCTGCGCCATATCGACATGCCAGAGAATGTTGTTTTCTCGAAGTCCTGGTACGTTTGGGATATCAACCAGCATCACCTTAGTCCGCCCGTGATGTGGGAACACCTGAACCATCTCAGGATGGTCTTACCAGGTATAGGCCCTGTCCGGGACAGTTTTACGGTGTCTCTAGCGGAGGCAGAGCTGTATTTGGACGAGCTGGAGGACTACATACATTCCAGTGGTGCCTCGCGATTGATGATAGACCGGGTGAGGGTGCTGTTGAACTGGACGGTTCCCCCACAGCTATCGGTTGCTAAGCTGAGAGAGTGTTTCCCCCTGTCGGAAGAATCAGATGAATCCTCTTGGGAGGACGAGGTCGGCAGAGGGAGCCCGTTGGAGGAAGGCGAAGTCAGAGATCATGACTCGGATTCCGACGATTTCGAAGAGGTTATCGAGGTAGAATTCCAAATTTCTTTCCTCAGGGTCTGTTGTTAGGACATTATGGACCTCTTACGAATACCTGAACCGTGCAAGAGGTACTCATATGTAGACCTCATTCTCGCCCTTCAGAGGGTGAAAATGCAGGGCCGTCGGAACCCACGCCTGTGGCTTCGTCCAGTTCTATGTCTGGCGGGGCTAAGGTACACGAGGTGGCTCTTCCAGGATCTCTAGACCTTCCGAAAATACATGGAGGACAACACATTGGGGTTACGTCAGCATCATCTCAGGAGAAGCACAAAGTGTTTGATCTCTGTAAGTCTTCTCCACTGAATTCATTGCTTTTCATATGTAGATCGTGCTAACTGACGTCCATTCCCTTCCCTACCGTGCACAGTTCTACGACAAGCATGGGCCGCTACGGTGAGGCTGGTCGGGATGTCTGGTGGCGTCCCTCCTAAGTTCATGCCGGTAATTATGGAGATAGTTACCCCACCTACCTGAGCTGCTGCACTTCATGTCATTGGCGGGACCACCAGCAGGGTCATGCTTGAGGTCATTGTGGTGGATTTCGACGATGAGGATCGGTCGGTCGACCCAATTCCTACCATGCCTACTCCGGCGCCAGGTGTTGCACCAGATTTAATGCTAGATGTGGATCCTGTTGGAGATTTCTTGCGGGCATATCCGGGGTAGGACCCTACCAATCACGCAGACTGGGATGAAATGGCCTCCAATGAAGAGGACACCAAAATAGTCTGTCGCTGATTGTGGAACTTGATCACGCGCTTCACCAATGTCACCTCCCAAGCGTTATGGATGAATGAAATGGACAGAATATGCTCACGGCTGTGCCAACTATTCGTTGGGGTAGTGGATGCCCAGCGTCCTCATATTCTCATCCGAGACCTCATGGCGAAGAATATCTGGGAATACGATCGTGGGCTCAGTGTGGGCTGGCAGCATAGGAAGGCAACAAATGTCAAGAAGCTCTAGGAGGCTGAAAACGAGGTCCAATAGCTGTAGGCCCGGGAGGATGAGAACTCAGCCTCTCCTAATGCACAATTTGAGTTGATCTCGTGATTGAAGGCCCAGCTGGTAGAGGCAGAAGAGTGTATGAGGCAGGCTTCTGGAGAGATGGCTGCCATTCAGGCTGACATAGAGAGGGCCCAAGATGAGGCTGATGAACTGCGCCCCGTCGCTGCTGAGGAGGAGTGGGAGCTAAGTCAGTGGCATCAATTCCTGGATACCACAATTCAAAGGGTGGTGGAGTTTCAATGCTCTTCTGACACGGTCAATCCATCCATGGGGGGAGTCGACCCCCGAGTAATCTAATGATTACAAACCATTAAACATACTTTCGTGCTTTAAAATTTTTTGAATGTCGTAGCATGCATGAGTTCCGTTATTTTCACTGGTTTATTTTTCATCCTTACAATGTTTGTGGGATGTCTAGAGAAAATTTCCTAATCTCACATGGTTCAGGCCCGATGTGAGAAACTAGAGATAGTCGCCTCATCATCCAATCCAAACGCAGGAGTGGAAACCAAGCTTCAGGCATCCGGGGTTTGGATAACCGGTCCAGATTTCCGGGAAATAGGAGAGACCTAGACAGAGAAGGAAGTTCTCAGAACAGCCGAATTACCGTTTTTCTAGCGTGCTCTTGTGCACTAATGGTGAAATGCAAGAGGCACTGAAATTGGTCCGAATGGATGAGACTGGAAAGTTTGAATCACGATACCCAAAATTAGGAACATTGTGAGGGTGGCGTAACAATAAAGGACAACCATTAACTGTGGTGGAAAAATGGTATCCTTACTGTGTTAGCCTGAAATGGGGACAAAAAATGAGGGCCGACCGTTGACCATGTTCACAAAACGGGACCAAACTCAAATATCATTGATCAGACTTTCAGGACATTGGCTCGGGACAAAATGTGGACCATAGGTCGAGCATCCATACTGTTAGGGGGTCCCTCGAAACATGACCAGTCTTTCGGAATGTTGGCCCAGGACAGTAGGTGGACCATAGGTCGAGTATCCATACTGTTAGGGGGTCCCTTGAAACATGACCAGTCTTCCAGAACATTGGCCCAGGATAGTAGGTGGACCATAGTTCGAGCATCCATACTGTTAGGGGGTTCCTCGAGACATGAAAGGGGATGAGGGTCCGAATAAGGGGCATGCGAAGCATGGAATGTGGACTGATGGTTTGTCCGAACAGAATCCAACACTCATGAAATTACACCACTGTGGTGGGAGTACGCTAGATGGGAGCATCGGTTAAATCACGGATCATTCCTTCTTTTAGACAGGGCCTCTCTGGCGAGGGGGTCTGTCGCTTCCCAATGTAATCTTGGGGCATCCTGAACTTGTTCAGGGCAGAGTCATAGTTGCACGGTCCCCTATGAGGGATCCGGCCAGGGGGCCAGAAAGGGGGAGGAACATGATTTTACGATTCCTGGGGCTAAACCCGAGGTGAAATTCCTGGGTGTCTCTACGTATCCCATAAGGATGGGAATCAAGATGTATGTAGTTTTGGAAGAACAGTGTACTCATAGACCAACACTGACAGGTGAAATCCTCTATGGTAGAGGCTCTGGTGCATCCCATGATTAACATGGGGCATCCTGAACTTGTTCAGGGTAGAACTGCAGTTTAGTGTCATGCGTTGAGGACATATGGAATCCTATAGTTTAACGTCATACAATAGGACGTGGAATTAAAGGGAAGAGCCCAGGGAGAATGTGGTGTGGTAGTTATGAAACTGACGTGAATGAGGACTTGGAGTCCAAATCACACCATGTACCCCCGGAGGAAACTCTTCAGGTCGAGGGACCATGAGTGAGAATTAGGCTAGGCCCAAAGCAGAGGGGTAGGATGTTCCTACATACCCCATGAAGATGGGAATCAAGCCATACGTAGTTATGAGGGCGTAGTTTAACGTCATGCGGGATGATGAGAAGCCCGGCCGTGTTGGTACACATCCTACCAAAACTACAAAGCCCACATGAGTCATGATCAGGGTGGGAAACAAGAAGTAGTGGTGGGACTTTCCCGACACATAAAGGGGAAGGTTAGGGTGAAGGGACACTCAGTGAATACCAGCCCCATGATACTAACACGACCATGTGGTGCACCTAGATGCGCGAATATATAGAGCCGAGTATGTTGGAATTCCACTTGAACATGAGGAATTTGAAATGTGTGATTCATGAAGCTCGAGATTTGGATCACAATGACGGCAGCGTGGCAATAGAGGATAACCATTAACCATGGTAGAAATGCAGCATTCATATCACATTATCCCGGAATGGAGACAGACATATGAGGGTCAACCGTTGACCATGGTTGAAACACGAGACCATGTTTCAAATGCCGTTAGAGATCCTTAGGGATGTTTCCCAAAACAATAAGAGATCCCTTAGGCCCAACATCCATGGAGAGCCCTTAAGCCTAGAATCCATGTCATCTAATAGTCCTTTTGGATGTGGAAGAGGATGAGGATCCAAGTAGAAAGCTTACAAATCTTGGTCATGGGATGAGGTGAATGTCCCCATGAAAATACCACACTTCGGTCTCTTTGTCAAAATTCATCTGAATACGACAACGAGACGTATTAGATAGAGGGAGAAGAGTCTTTTCCCATAGGGAGATCATAGTTTAGCATCATAGAATCTGGACCATTGGTGGGAGGAAACATAGGAGGCACACTGTGGGGTAACTCAGACACCTGACGGGAATGGGAACCAGGGGTTCCGACCACCATGTACTTGTCGAAAAGTTTTAGGTCGAGGGACCGAAGATGAGAGTTGGGCTGGGCCCATGGGGAAGTTCCCGGGCACTCTTACATACCCCATGAGGATGGAGATCAAGTTGCACGTAGTTCTTGAGAGAGTCTTTGTTTAAGGACTTAGAAATCAGACCATTAATGGGTAAGGGGAGAAGGGGACACATGACAAGGTGGTTACAAAACCCGATGTGAATGAGGACCTAAGCCATACTTACCATGTGTTATCTGGGGAAATTCTCAGGTCAGGGGACCAAACATGAAGGTTAATCTGGGCCCGTGGGGAAGTGCCTGGGCCCTCCTACATATCTCATAAGGATGAGAATCAATCCATACATATTTCTTGGGTGTGGCACGGTAAGGTATCAGTGCCAGAGAAAAAGGGGAGTGTGATTGTGGACCTTGCACAAAAAGAAGCAGAATTTGATAAATCTTGTTTTTCCTTTAAGGTGAGTGGTTTTTTTTGTGAAGCGACAGGCCTACGGTAGCAGGCCCTGGTGTCGCTACAAGAATCAAGCCAGGATAGGCATTGACAAATGGCATGGCACATGACCAATACCCAACGTGATGTCCTCTATGATGGGGTCATCACAATGCGGTGCTATTTTTCGTCGTGCGACCAGGACGATGATGCCACAGTTTAGGGTCGTGTGATTGGACCAAGCATGCATTTTAACATCATGCAGTGTAGACGTAGCAGAGACGATGTTAGGTGGGGAATGTTTATGGTGTCGTTTGAAATAACCTATGTGGATGGAGAAATTATCCCACACCTCACCGTACACAATTCCGAGATAGGAACTTCGGTCCAAGGGGCCCGAATAGGGGCAAGAAGGAAAGGGGCATGAGGAACTAGCTCTCAGGTGAGAAGGACTCAGAGACAAGACATCCGGGTGACCCATCGCATCGCGTGGGGATGAGGATCGAGCCACACATATCCGTTAATAAAGATATTAGTTTATGGTCTTAGAGCTCGGACCGTGGGAACCCCGAAGGACGCCGTATTGTAGATTTGTCCCCCTGACGTGCAAAGATGCACTGAGGGATAGTGCCAAGAGTGTCAAGATTCTACCTGGACACGATGGGGTGGAACACAATGTGAATCATGCAAACAATATTAAAGGCCTTAAGGGGATGGCGTGACGATAGAGGATTATTTCTGACCATGATCGCAACACAACATCCTATCGCGTTAGCCTGAAATGGGGAAAAACAAATGGGAATCGACCACTGACCATATTCACAACATGGTATTTGTATCAAATATTTGTCTAAAATCCTCGGGGGCATTGGCCCGTAATGGTAGGAGAGCCCTTGGGTGTTGTATCCAGGTCGTTCTTGGGGGTCCCTTTGGGTGTGAAAGGTGATGAAAGCCTGAATGAAGGGGAACATGAAGCTTGAAAAGTGGGAGGAACTTGACCAAGTCAAATGTGACACTCTTGGTCCTAGACCAAGGTACTCTTAACACATGGGTGAATCACTACAAGGAGTAGAGGGACTCAACTTGAGGGCGATGGAGAGATGGAGGATTCTCGGGAAAAGGGGACATAGTGCCAAAAACCCTATATCATTCCTATATATCCCCCCCATAGAGAGGGACAGACCAAGGGCCCTAGGTGACCGGGAGATCGGGAGATCACTAATAAGTGGGGCTGGGCCTGATGTCTATACATTTGGGTGGTCTTATGTATCCCATGAAGATGGGAATCAAGCCACATGTAGTTCTTGAGGGTGCCTTTTAATTTCATAAAGGATAGGAAATAGGAGGGATAATTCATAGAACTGGGTGCGCAGGGTGCGGCTATTGCAATCCCGACGTGGATGGGGACATAATCTCGCATCACACCACGCAGTCTCGTAGTCAGGGTCCCGAAGGCAGGATAGAAGAGACAAATTAGCTGAACTCAAACTGGACTGAAATACAGGAGGTCTGGGCGTTCCTATGTATCCCATGAGGATGGGAATCAAGCCAGATGTAGTTCTTAGGAGATCTTAGTTTATGGTCTTAGAGCTCGGACCATGGATGGATGGCACTTTCCAAGTAAGCACATACCTCGACCCGATCCCTAATCCCACATGAGTTAAACTCGGTGTGGGAAACAAGGGGGGAAGATCCTTATCGAAATACCTGAAACATCCATCGAGGGGAAGTCGGTGAAGATCCCTAAAGGACACCATTAACGTTTCATTGTTCCCATAATGTGCAGATGCGCACTACAGAATAGTACCAAGAGTTTCTACTCTCTACATGGACATGATAAGAATAGAGAAGGATTTGAATCATGTAACCGACATTTTGGGCTTATTGGGTTGGCATGGAAATGGAGGATAACTGTTAACCATGGCGGAAAAAGCAGTATCTACATCGCATTCGCCTAAAATGGGAACAACAAACGAGCATCAACCACTGACCATATTCGCAACGCAGGATTTTTATCGATTTGTTGTCCAAAACCCTCAGGGGCGTTGGCCCGTAATGGTAAGAGAGACCTTGAGCGTGGTATCCAGGCCATTCTTAGGGGTCCCATTGGGTGTGAAAGATGGTGAAATCCCTAATGAAGAGGAACACAAAGCCTAAAAATGGGTGAGGATGTGTCTGAATAGAGTCCGACATTCCAGGTAACTAAACCAGAGTACCCTTAGGCACATTGGTGAATCACCGAAAAGGGTCAACAAAGTGGCTCAGGAAAGGTAGTCCAAGGGGGCAAGGTGGGACAGAGATTTTCAGAAGATGGGTTTGGACCTGAAGCTTAGAGATTTGGGTGGCCCTACGTATCCCGTAAGGACGGAAATCAAGCCACACGTAGTTCTAGAAGATACCCAGGGGGCAGGATACCCTTACGAGGATGTGTACGGCCTGGAGAGTAACCCTAAATGAATGGGGACGTAATCCTAGACCACACTGCATAGTCCTTTAGGAAAGAACCTGGGCCAGGGGGCCCGAAAACGACAAGAGGCCTAATTGTTTGGTTTTGTTCAAGAAGGCCTGGCCTACTCGTAGTTTAACGTATTGTATTGAGGAAGAAGGTCCGATAATAGGGCTCCCTGGAGAGAAGAGGTGTATGCTATGGTGAACACACCAACGTGAATGTGGACATAATCCCTCACCACACTGTACAGTCTAGGTAAAAACTTGAGTTGGGGCCCAAAAAGGACAAGAGGCCTGAGGCTGGGCCTTGGTAAGGGAATGTGTACGACATGGAAAGTAACCTGACATGAATGAGGACGTAATCCCACACCGCACCATACACTCATTATAAAATAATTGGGGACGTGTTCCCGACCATTGGCACTACCCAGAGGGAAGCTTGTCGCTTCGGGATGGGGAAGAACGAATCACTGCACTCGATGTTTTGGACATCTTGGGGTGGATCCAAAGATCTGGGACACTGTTGACCATGTTCGAAACACGGAGTCCCTATGGTGACCTAATACAGGAGCAAAAAATGATCATTGACTGCTGACCGCATTTGAAACGTGGGACTTGTTTCAGATTGTTTGTTGACATCCTCAAGGGCGTTGGCCCAAAGTGGTAAAAGGGCCCATAGGTCGAGCATCCATACCACTCAGGGGCCCTTCCGGATGATGAAAGTGATGGAATCCCAGTCAAGGAGTGGGTGAAGCAATGTTGTACCCATCTACGAAAGAGGCGAACATCTCCAGGGGAGGGGACGTACAGCCAGGTCGAGACTTGCTTGACGTAAGTTGGGGGAAAAGTGTGCACCCTGGCATATATCTTGACCCGAGGGGAAGATTTTGGCTTTTGGGCTGGGCCTACAGACGAAATGTATGGGCGTTCGTATGTATCCCATGAGGATGGGAATCAATCCATACGTAGTTCTTGAAGGCCATGCAGTTTAACATTGTGCGGTAAAGACGTGGGAGGATAGAAGAACGGGAGTGGGCACATGGTGCGACCATTATAATCCTCTTATGAGTGTGGCTAAGGATTCCTACTCCTCATCATGAAAGGATACTATGAGGAAACTATACCCAAGGGGGGTAGTCAAAGAGAAGAGCTCGGGGCTGGGCTCCAGACGAGACGTCTGAGCGTTCCTACATATCCCCTCAGGATGGGAATCAATCCATACGTAGTTCTTGAAGCACAATTTAACGTCATGTTGGATGAGAGATGTGTCTCATCTGGGGATATGCACAGTATGGCAGGTAACCCGGCGTGAATGAGGACGTAATCCTACATCACACCGTACAATCCCATAAGAGAGTCTGAGTTGAGGAAGGATAAGGGGCCTGAGGCTGGGCCTCGGCCCGGAAGGCCTGACCAACTTTCAGTTTAACATCTTGCAGTGAGGACGAAGGAGATCTTAGTTTAAGGTCATAGAGCTCAAACCATTTTGCAGTTTATTGTCATGCAGGATGGTGGTGCAGTTTAAAGTCATGTAGGACTGTAATGTGTAGTTTTGGGTCATGTGAGACCATACAGTTTAAGGTCATGAAAGACCATGAAAATGGGCTCAGGAAAAGTATTATTTTAGGAACTTGGAATTGGTGAGAGGAGTTATGCACTCACTATACATGGTCACCAAGTAGTATGCTCCATTGGGGTAAACCTTATGTATGATGTAAGGTCCTTCCCATTTGGGCTCCATCTTGGGTGGCTTCATGCCAGAGATCATTAGCGCTCGGAGGGCCAACACCAGGTCGCCTTGCAGAAAAGAGTGAAGGCAGGCTTTCTTGTTGAAGGATCTGGCCATCTTATTTTGATGTCTTTCCAGATTGTGCAGGGAACGGAGTCTGTTCTCATCCAGTGCTTCAAATTCTGCTAGCCAGATTTCGACCACCTTGTCTGGTTCTTGCTGGTCGTAGACTGCAGTGCGTAATGATGGTATCTGTATCTCTATGGGCAAGATGGCCTCAGCCCCATATACCAGGGAATATGGGGTCACCTGGGTGGAATTGTGAGTCGTCGTCTGATAAGCCCAGAGGTTGTTGGGGAGTTTGTCTGGCCAACTTTTCTTGTTCTGACCAACCATTTTCTGTAGAATATTAGAGAGTGTTTTATTGAATTCATCGATCTGTCCATTTTCTTGTGCATGATAGCTATAGGTATGGTTCGAATGGATATTGTACTTGGAATACAATTTCTTCTGTTCGGATTCTTGAAAGTTGGTGCCGTTATCGGTGAGGATAGCATGAGGGACTCCAAACCGGTGGATGATATTGGAGCTCACGAAGTCAACGAAGGAATGAGCCTTGATCTCTTTGAGTAGAACTGCCTCCACCCACTTGGAGAGGAAATCTGTAGTAGTTAGGATGAACCTACACTGGCGAGCCGTCACCGGTGGATATGGTCCCACAACATTGAGTCCCCACACCACAAATGGCCAAGAGAACTTGGTGGAGTGGAGAGGCTCTGGCGGTCGATGTTGGAAGTTAGCATGAACTTGGCACACGTGGCATATCTTTGAAAACTCAATACAATCATGGATCATAGAGGGCCAGAAGTACCCCAACCTCTGGATATGATGGGACAGCTTGGGCCCTTCCTGGTGGGAACCACAGGAACCAGCATGAACCTCTTTCATGACCTGATAAATCTCGACTCCTTGAATGCAACGGAGGAGAACACCATCGAAGCCCCGCTTATAGAGGATCCGCTCAAGACTGGGACCACTCTAGAGAGTAAATTGTAGTGAACGGCATCAGATTCACTCGCACGCGGCCTAATCATCAGGGAGGAAACCATTTTGGAGATACTTGAAAAAAGGTTCCCTCCAGTCGGGAGGGGACTCAACCAGTACATCTAAATAAACTGGGACCCCTGACGCGGAGGGTTCGGCGGTAAGGTGGCTTACCCGTAGTCCATCATCATCCTCTAGGGTAATGGGGGCGATGAATACCCGGTGTGCTACATGTATGATCAAATCATCTTGCTCGGGTTCTGCGAGTGACGCAGCTAAGCCGGCCAAAGCGTCTGCTCAACCGTTCTATGTCCGAGGGACATGGGTAACCTCTGGTTTAGAAGAGAACTGGGCTAGTTGGTGGAGGGTGCACTCCAACAATGGCACAAGCTCTGGTTTCCTGAAACCATAGTCACCATTGACCTGCTTGATGACTAGTTTGGAATCCCCTTTCACATGCAAATGGGGCACATCGATCTCAAGGGCTAGCTTGAGGCCGGTGATGAGAGCCTGATACTCTGCCTCGTTTTTGGTGCATCCTTCTGACAATAGGAATGAGTATGGCTGAACGGCTTGCACCAGGGTGATGAAGACGATACCCAAACCCACTTTGTTGAGCTTAGGATCGTTGAGCCTCCTACCGGTGGGGCTCCAGGAGGCACCGTCGAAGTGAATTTTCCAGCATGAGACGACATGATCGACTGAGAGGATTGCCTCATCTGGAAAATCCAGATCCAGGGATTGATTCGAGGAGGATGGATGATCAACTAGGAAGTCTACTAATGTCTGTCCCTTGATGGCATTATTAGGCATGAACCTGATGTAGAACTGCTGGAGGATCACCGCCCACCGCGCTAGTTGGCTAGTCAACCTAGGGAGGTTTAGGATGTACTTCAGTGGGTCTACCCGACAGACCAAATTCACCTCATGGTGATGCAGGTAATGCAGCATTTTCTGTATGGCGAACATGAGCGCAAGGCAGATCTTTTCGATAGGGGAGTATCTGGTCTCCGTATTGAGGAGCATGCGGCTGAGATAGTATAGGTTGTTCTCTGTTCCCTCATTGTTCTTCTGGGTGAGAAGTGCGTCGAGGGACCATTCCAGGGCAGTCACGTAAAGGACCAGCGGCTTTTCAGAGACAGGTGTCATTAAGACCAGAGGTTGGAGAAGATACCGCTTGATTTCCTCGAAGGCGGTGTGACACACTTCATCCCATTCATAGGCGGAGCCTTTCTTCATGAGCTGGGAAAAGGGATTACACTTTCCAGCCAGATTCACAATGAATCAGCGTATATTGGCTAAGTGGCCTTGGAGACCTACTCCTGAATATTACTTGGGGGAGGCATTTGGCTGATGGACTTGATCTTCTCCGAGTCGATCTCGATGCCTCAATATCTAAGAACAAAGCCAAGAAACATCCCAGAGGTGACCCCTAAGGCACACTTCATCGGGTTCATCTTTAGGTGGCAGGAAAGGAGGAAGCAAGACACTTTCTTAAGGTCCTTGAGATGGTCCTGGTGCTAGCGAGACTTGACCTCCAGATCATCCACGTAGCACTCCACCAGTGTCCCGAGAATCGTCTTGAATATGCGATGCATGGCCCACTGATAGGTGGCACCTGCATTTTTCAGTCCAAAAGGCATGACTTGGTAACAGAAAGTACCTTGGGGATCTCTAAAGGTAGTGGACCCATCTTCTTCGAGGGCCATCCAGATCTGGTTGTACCCAGAATACCCATCCATGAAGGAGAGGTCTTAGAACCCGGTTGTGGCATCAATCAACAACTCTGTCACTGGGAGGGTAAAATCATCCTTTGGGCAGTGGCGGTTGAGATTGCAGAAGTCGATGCAGACTCTGATCTACCCATTCTTCTTCTTGACTAGCACAATGTTGGAAAGACACCTGGGGTAATGGACCTCCTTGACAAATTTGTCTTTGATGAGATTTTCAACTTCGGCCTCAACCATGGCATGATGAGAAGGGTGCATCTTTCTGGGAGGTTGTTTGAACCCGCGATGGTTTGTCGGGAGACCAAGGCGGTGGACGGCTACCTGGGTATCTAGCCCTGGAATCTCATCTTAGCTCCATGAAAACACGTTACGGTGCTGTTTGATAAATTCCACGTACTGTTGCTTCTCCACGAGGGGCATGGCGGCACTGATCAATATGGGTCTTGGATCTGCCTCACTACCAAGGTTCACCTGTACTAGTTCATCGATCATGGTAGAGATGCCTTCTTCAAAGGCAGGGGGAGCATCCTCCAGATCCTCTTCTCTACCTGTGGAGGTATCTTCTATGGGGGGTGATGATTATGATCTATCAAAATATGATGGGTAGCTGGTACCGTCCTGGGCAGCAGGGGTCATCATATCAAGAGACTCATGCACCACTGAGACTATAACGATGAAGGAAGTCAATCCAATCCCATCAAGTCTTCAGCCCAAGGGGCCATGCTTGATGACATCAAAGCCGTATTGACGTGTCGGCCTGATACGGTTGATTCCGGCCCGGCGAAAGATACACGTATGACGTACCGTCATTGCCATAAGCCTGACATCCCGATACCGCACAGCGGTAAGAGGTTCTGAGATCACCTGAGCCTGGTTGGTGTTGGAGTACGAGGTGATTTTCCACCGTCTCTTGGACATGGGAACATTCCTTCCTCTTTTACCCGAAACAACAAAACACTACCCCATGTTGGGGGTCGTGGCGTCCAAATGATGGATCGGGAAGACATAGGCATCTTATAGGCCTGCATAGGGATCGCTTGTGACCGGGGTGGATTCATCCTCACTTGCCAGGATTTGATTATCCTTTCTTTTGTAATAGTCAGCATCCAAGTAGAGGGCTTCACAAGAGGAAAAGGGAGACGCATCTCCTTGTAGCACGCCTACTCGACCATTGGGGGAGTATTTGAGGCATTGGTGATACGAAAAAGGGACCACTGCATGAAGATGGAGCCATGGTCTGCCCATCAATGTGTTGTTTGCAGTGTCCTGGGAGAAAACAATGAACTCGGTGCTCGCAATCAGGCCACAGAATTAGGTCTTCAAGAAACTCTTGTCGACTAGGTATTTCTCGGTACTATCATATCCCTGGATTCTGAGGTTGGAGGGAGTTAAATCAACCTCAGACAAACCCAGCTTTTGTAGTGTCCGAGTCGAGATTAGGTTAATCCCAGAACCCGTGTCAACAAGGAAGCGGCAGACTTCCACGCCATTGAACTGGACAGTGACGTACAATGGGCAGATATGCCCATGTATGGGAGGGTCTTCATCTTCACCGGAGAACGAGATAAAAACCTGACATTCGGCATTCTCAATCACCTCAACGTGGAAGGATTCTGCAGCTTCTACCTCCATCTCAAATTGGAGGGGCTTCTTTGGGCCTCGAAAAGTGCCTCACACATTTCAGATGACAGTCTAAGAGCCTCGAGAATAGAAATCCTTGCTGTAATGTCATCTAGGTGCTTCAAAACATCATACTTCTATGCCAAACGTGAACCTCTGCTTACAAGAGGTCATTCTACAGTTGGAGGCATAGCAGGCCCTGCCGGTTGGACCGACGGCTGGCTGGTACTGGGTACGTCCCGCTGCCTGCTAGTTGATGCCTAAAGGGTAGCTGCCAGATGAGGACCGGACAACTGAGATTGGCCTGTAGCAGGGAAAGACTGGCCGCGATACGGATGAGACAGCTCTGCCTGATCTAGTAGCACAAACGGCGGTGGAGGTAGATCTGAGGGAACCAGATGAGGTTGCACGTGCTGAACTCTACGCTGGGCCTACTGTCTGGTTTCAGTAGCGTGCATGGCCTAACTGAAAGCACCCTCTGACATTCCTCGATGACCCATGTGGTTGTGGTTCCACTAACGTTGACGTCGTCAGGGGACATTGAGGAGGTTCTCCTGGCGTTCCCCCTCTTCAGGAGTCATATAGGGATTTACTAGCTCCATGGTATTAACCGAAGCATACCCCTAACTGTTGCTCGAAGAGTCATCCACTACTGGGTGGATTCTGGGATGAATCCCTATCTCGGGGGGGCATGAAATCACCGAGAGTGCAGGATGACGATGGCAGTGGTGGAGCACGTTTCTTCTTCTTGCATCGCCACTGGTTGCCCTTTTGGGAAGAGGTTGGATGAGATGACGATGTAGAGGTATTGGTCGCGTCTCCTGATGGCTCTGGCTGATTCATGTGTTCCCGAATGATACCGTGAACCTGAGCGATGGTTTTATGGTCCATCCAGTCGTCGTACTTCTGGGACCCGTAGTTGGGAGCCTGCTGCCACTCGCCTTCATCGTTACTACCACTTTCTGACCCTACGAAGACACCCGCCACTTGTGTTGGGGCCGGCCCAAACCTGACTATGTTTTTGTCGACCTGGTCTTGGAGCCAGTCTTTAAATACATAGCACTGCTTGAGGGTGTGCCCTAGAATCTGATGATAGGGGAATTAGTTGGGGAAATCGGTGAGATTCGCCTCTGCCGACCTTCTGTACTCAGGTAAGCACACAATCCCCTGCTCTAGGGTGCTACGGAAGTAACCGGGGACCTGATTCTCATTGAACGAGTAAGTCTGGTTCCTTCTTTCTAGATAGGGGTCCCTGGGAGCCTGGCCCTGATGAGGGTCCGGAGGGGCCTGCTAAGGATGCGGAGCCTGATTGTCCACCCTAGGTGGTGGTGTTGCATTACGCGGGGGAACCTATCGTTTCTGAGGTGGTTGCTGCTGGGCAGGAGCCTGTTCTTGAGGTGGAGGGCCTCTGCGGGGTTGCGGAGATGGAGCCATTGGTAGTAATTCTAGCTGCCTGGGGGCTTCTATTTGGGCAACCGTGGTGGGTTTGGCTCTGGCATCCCTCCTGGCTGGGATCATAGGGGGCCGCAGACATGTCTAACTAGCCTATTGCAGAGCTTCTTCGAGGCGCTGGGCCATATCTCAGAAGTCCCGGAACCCTCCGGGGTAGTTCTCGGTGATCAGGGAAGGAACCAGTTCTTTTTTAACATTCCCTATGCACATCTTCAGTAATTGATCCTAAGTCAATGGCATGTCTAGGGAGTATGTAAGCCCCTTCCACCGGGCGATGAAGTCTGCGACTCGCTCATCAGGCCTTTGTTTTCACTTGAAGAGGTCTGCAATGATAGTACTTTACATGGTGGAGCTAAACTGGTATAAGAACTGCCAGCATAGATCCACCCAGCCAGTCCCCGATCCGATAGGGAGCTGGCTATACCAGATGAATGCAGGACCCTCCAATGTCTGCACAAAACATCAGATCTTGGCGGCTTCCTGTTGTGTCGGGGTCCCTAACATGGGGCCACACCTGGAGGAGAACTGAGCCAAGTGTTGCGGTGTTCCCCAGTCCCATTAAAGGGCGAGAAAGTGGGATTCCCATAACCTAGAGGTGTAGGCATATAATCCACCCATGCGGGATATGGCTTTCCATCTGGTGGGACTTCCACCTGCCGCGTTTCCAACTCCTCGAGGCGGGTGATGACTGCCGCTATAAAATCATCCAGGTGGGGTTCCCTATCTTGAAGGGGATCCCTAACCACGAGTGCATTATCGGGCTCTTCGACAAGGTAAACGGCTTCAATGGCTCATGGAGCAACTGGCCGAACGACTCTTGGGGCGGTCGGGGGAACCCGGGCAGGATTCCTCAGATTGCCTCACCGTTCGGGAGGGTCTGGTGAGACGTATTGCGCCCTCATGTTATGAGTTCCGGCTTCTACCTTTTCTGTGGGAGTAGCATGATCCGGGTTTCCCGTAGGCATCTCGTCAGGGGAAGTTGTTCCTGCCCCTGATGCCCCAGCATAGGATCACCGTAGTCGGGTTGCCTCTCTATAGTGCGCTCGGCTAAGAGTTCGTCGAACATCTTCTTCTGTTTCGCAAGTTTTTGGAGCAATACGGCCTTCTCGAGGTCTTCGTCCGTTTTCTATACTAAGTAATATGATTCAGAGTGCTTGATGGTTCCAACCTACTCTTTCCCCTTACTGGCATTTCGGATGAGTACCAGCGACTCAGTGGGCGCAGGGAGGCCTAGAAGGTTCCTCTATTGACGAGTAATCCTCCCTGATGGGTCCAGCAGTGGTGGTACACCTTCAGGGTGAAATTCTTCATCGAGAAACTCCAGCTCATATTCCTTGTCCACTATATCATCCATGTGGACTGCAACCCTTCTTGGGGGCATGTCCTCAATGTCGGATAACAAATTAGGCTTCCACTGGATAGGAATGAAAAGGAGGGTGTCAAACTGTCCCCAGACATGGACTTGCATATGGAGGGTAGCTTCCCTGATGATTTTGTGGCATACCTTGAAACTCTGAATTCATTTTTGTTGGAGAGCTCTCTGGCGACCTGGTGACTCAGGGCGCTGGGCCACAGGGAGTGCGGCCAAATCAACCAGACGACATTGATCGTTGATTTCCTCGATGTTCACTTGGCTCCTAGGTTACAACACTCATTGGTAGCGAATATGAAAGTGTGTCGCCCATAGGGTTTGATGGAAGCACTCGACTTCCTCCATGGTGAGGGATTCTGGTGCACAAAAGTTCAATGCTGCCACGGGCCAGAACTTCTCCAGGAAGTGGTCCACTGCGAGAATGCTCTAGAAGCACCTGGGATCAGATTCAGGGTCTGGCACCGTATTTCCCCACTCGTCAACTTTGGGTGGCTAAGGAACCGGTAGCAGTACTAAGGCAGATCACTGGGATAGTAAACTGGGCGACGGAGAATACGGTGAACGAGCCGACTGGCCGCTGAATTCCGGGCCATCCTACGAAGATTGCGGTGACCTGACCAAAATGTCACAATATGATGGGATAATATCCAAAGCCTCTGGTGCTGGATTTCGGCTACCGGCAATGGGCCACGCTATTTCTCAACTGTTATCGGTCCCCAGAATAGCTCTCTGTGATCTCTGGTAGAGGTATATGGAGCTTCTGGTGACGATGGTGGTGACTGTACAATCGGAACTTGCAGAATTCCCACAACTTCCTCCTCCTGGATTTACCTACGAAGAGAGGTAGGAATCCGATGGACTTCGCATTCCGAAAGGATGAGGCTGACAGGCCTTGTTCCTGCCCCGGTCTTTGATGCGGAGGAAAGAGGGGAGGGTTCCAATGACAATTTGCATTCTGCTTCCGAATCCGAGAAGCGGGAAGGCTTGATCCCCGTCTGGTCCTTCCTGGGATTCTTCTTGTGGCGGCGACCACCCGCCCTCCTACCCCTAGATGGCTCTTCAGAACAAGGATGATTCCTGACATGTAGTCTTGGGGTCGTTTCGGCGCCAGGGCGGAGAGGACTTCCGCTTGAGAAAACTGGGGTGTGAGGGGAACCGAGGAAAATGTCGAAGGGAACAAGGGGAGGACCTCCATGAACAACACCTGAGTGGGTTACACCTCTATTGGAACCGGTAGGAGCATGGGGAGGACCTCCATGCTTGGTATGGGTGGAGCGAGGCTGACCTTCACCCCTCTGGTTTCCAGGGCGAGGAAGACCTTTTCTAGTTGCAGAAAGGACGTAGGGAGGATCCCCATGTTGGGGAGGGACTAGATGGGAAATTCCTTCATATCGACGGTCGGGGGTAGGAGGAGGAATTCCATACCCAGTGTGTGGGCACGAAAAAGACTTCCGTGCAGAGTGTCACTACCGCGGGGCAAATCTTCATTCGGGTTGGGGTAGCGCAGGGTATACCTCTGTGTTGAACATTAGAGCGGGGAAAGACCATTCTCTATGGAGTGGTGGTATAAGGAGGGCCTCCTTGAAGGGTGACATCACCGCAGATTGGTTCGCGGCAATCACCACTCGGGCCTGCGACCCGGAGAGTCAACCCAGCCTACCCGTGAGGCGGTTGGGGCCTCGATCCCAGTCGGGCGTAGGAGTGTTCCTGCTCAGTGTGTCTAGGGTTTCCATGATATACGTCGGTAGTGGCTTGGGCCACAGTAGTTGTTGACGTTGACGCCCTATGGTGGGCGTCCTCAGCTCGGGCCCAACGCTGGCGTCGGGTCAGACGAGCCGATGCGGGTGGTGCAAGGGCATAGCCTACCTGATCCTCTGGAAAGGCTGGATGGCATCGCTGACACGGTCGGGTAGGGGCCCTTTCTGGGATTCCTTGGATTGGGACTCTGACCGGGCTGAGCCGGACATCACCCACCTTATCAACGTAAGGTAGGGAGTCGACAAGGCGTTCCAGGTACAGGCTACCGAAACGATTTAACGTTGGGGTGGGGAGCAAGGGCTCCATGCACGGCCCTCTAGGGTGGCGTTGATGGTGGGTCCTGGATGCCTCCACGTCCAGGCGGGCCATATCCCGAGTTGGGATTATGCCCTCCTCCTCGTAAAAATGTACGAGGTTGTTAATCACCCTTCATTGGATGACTTCCGATGGGGAGAGGGGGCATGGGCTCCCCACACTTGTGGATGCAGACGCCTTTGTAGCAGTAGTGGAGCCACATGGAGCGACTGTGCTAGTATTTCCCCTGACCCTGCGTAGGTGGGTGGGCAGCGATCATGTTCCTATAGTAGCAACCTGATTCCTGAGAAGTAGGGAGATTAAATCATCAGCAATGCGAGGAAAAGAGATCGACAACCAGTTCCCCAGTGTCATTCTGTATTCCGTGGTTGGAAAGAGGGATCCACGGAGAGAAAATTTCAGAACGGAATGCCCCACATTCTACTGCCCCAACATCTGGTGAGTTCCATGCCTGGCCCACTATTTGCTTGGTAGGACTCGGTGTCGGATATTTGGATCCAGTGACACGTCAATCTACTGATGTTTCGAGATCTACTAATCTCCACATTGAAGAGAATACTTTCACATTGGGCTCACCATTTCGGTTTCTGACGCTTTTGCCAGGGCGCGCGCGCCCGTCCTCTTAGTGGCGCAACAGGTGCAGCTTTTGTGTTTCCTCACATTCCCTCTTTCCAAAGGCAAGCATCATCCGCTCCTTATTGAGGGACGTCTGCTCCTTGATCGAAACCGGGATGATGGGATGTCGGTTCCTCCTTCCGTGGATTCCTCCTCAGAACTCGTCACCTAGTCCGGGTCTCCCTCATAGATTTAATACGTTTTTCGTGAAACTCTTCCTAGTTCCATGTTTCTATGGATGCCGGTTAATTACACTGCTTCTGTCAGGACATTCCAAAGAGTACGGTCAGGGTTGCAACCTTCAGTTGGGGGAGTAGTCACGTCGAGGAATCAGTAACGTGTTTGAATGCTAGGTAATTGATATGTAAGTCTTTTATCCCTTATTATAGGGCTTCTTGAGGGTTCGGAAGCCCGAGGCATCCCACATCGAGCGTGGGGAATCATATGCCCTAGTCATATATCTGAGGTTTTCCTCATCTTCCCATGTTTAGCACAGGGTATGCCGCGAGTTTAACGTCCAGAGGAGACGGATCGGCCTGATCAGAACACCATCTAAAGTGGGTCAGATTGAGGAATTCCCCTTGAGGGAATGCCTATATCAAAGCCAGCCCGTGGGAGGCTTCCCGAATGCTGTGGAGGGGAATAGGGTGGCATGATATCACTGGGATGTGGCGGTCTAGGTAAGAATCAGGATGGATGATGGATAATTGCATGGAGTGATGGAAGAATGAAACGAGCCATCGTGGAGATGGTGGTGGTGATGGGATTGAGTCTCAAAGAGACTTCCTACAAATCCCCATGGCAGAGAATCAAAGTCCACATAGTTCGGGATGGATGTGTGGGGCTTACACTCTAGGCTCCCAAGGTTTTGGAAGAACCAACGTGAATACGGTCGGAATAACCAAGTGGTGGTGGGATTGAACCTCGTGAGGCTTCCTATGTACTATGCCTTAACATGGATCAAAGACCATGTAGTTCAGGTTGAGCACTAGAAGACTGGCGTGAAAAGGACCTTGGCCCAATGGGTGGTGGGCTTGCACCTCGTGAGGCTTCCTACGTACCATGCCTTGACATGGATCAAAGTCCACGTAGTTCGGGTGGAAATGGGGGTTTGGCACACCGACACAGAGATGGTCGGGGCCAATGATTATTGGGCTTGAACCTTAGGGAGGCTTCCTACATACCATGCCTTGACATGGATCAAAGACCACGTAGTTCAGGTGGTGGTTTTCGTCAGCGAACCGACGTGAAGGTGAACTCATCTGTCCACTAGTGGTGGGCTCGAACCTCGTGAGGCTTCCTACGTACCATGCCTTGACATGGATCAAAGTCCTCGTAGTTTGGGATAGTCACAACAGCTTACCACAGGACTGGAATACAGTTTAACGTCATGTGGGATGAAGTTTAACCCTGACGTGAATAAACGACAGGTGGTGGGTGTTGGAGAACTGACGTGAAGAAGGGCCTTGGTCCGGGGGATAATGGGCTTGAACCTCAGAGAGGCTTCCTACGTACCATGCTTTGAGATGGATCAAAGTACCCGTAGTTTAGGTTAGAAAAGGGGATTGGAAAACTTACATAGAGACGGTTAGGGCCAATGATTGTTGGGGTTAAACCTTAGGGATGCTTCCTACGTACCATTCCTTGACATGGATCAAAGTCCCCATAGTTTGGGAAGAAGTACAGTTTAATGTCATGCGGGATAGGGGTATGCAGTTTAACGTCATGCTGGATGAGGGCATACAGTTTAACATCATGCTAGATGAGGTCATACAGTTTAACGTTATGCTGGATGAGGGCATTGCCATGGTCGATGCTTACTCTAAGCCCATGTGAGTCATGCTTGGTGTGAGAAACAAGAGGCGGCAGAGACCTGACGATCACGTCGCGAAGGATGCAAATGTGAAAAGCGAAGAGGGGATTATGCGTTAGGTGGCCCACGGTGTTGTTACATACTCCAGTATGGAGCCCCAAAGTGTGGAAAAGCACGGAGGGAGAGGGATTTGGGTCCGAAGATGGGAGGTGCCTCGTTCACTATCGCGCCCTCCACTGGCATTGGCAGTGGAGAAGTATGGAGGTGCATGGGTGCTACCTTCTGTAATAGAGGCTTGGGGCTTACACTCTGATTTAGCCCTTCCTCCGTGGACAAACGACACTCCGAGAGAGAGGATATCATCCCATGTGAGGGTGATTCCATTCCCGTGGAGACAAGCAGTGTAATGAATGTCCGAGCTGGGGGGACCATGCGTGCGAGGCACGGGGTCGGGTCATAGTTTCACATCATGTGTTGAGGATGAGGTGTTTGGCAGTTTAATGTCCTACATCTTGGATTTGGTGGGTTCATGCCACACCCCTAGGGATTACATGACCGGTACCATTTTCTCCTTGTTGGAGGGAAGGCATCGGAAAGGTCGTGGTAAAGGGGGGTCATAGAGCGAACCATCGAGGGGTCCACGTTAGCATGGCCATGCAAAGAAGCAATAGTCGTTAGCGTGACTATACGAAGAATCATTAGGCAAAGAAATGCTACGGGTGGTGTCGTCCAGGGGACTTTGAAATCACATCGTGCAAACCTGGAGGGTCGCACGGGTAGAGGAATCTCTAATAAAAGGGGTCCACAAGCATGGACCTTGCGGAGCTTGGTTGATTTTCATAGTGGAGAGCACTTGCGAAGGGGTGTGCTTCGCGAAGTGGAGGGCCTTGGCCTTAGCATGGGGTAGAGGTGTGAGTAGGAGGTTCTTCGTGAAGTGGAATGGTCTTCACAGAGCACTGCCTCGTGAAGTAGAGGTGCCTCATAAAACAAGGTGTTGTGAAGTAGTGTGCTTCGCGAAGTACAGTGACCCTACCTTGGCATGTGGATCACTTTTACAGGATTGGTGTTTCGCAAAGCATAAACGCTCTGCAACTGCCTGGGTTCCCTTGGGAATCCCCTTCCTCCACGAATGCCCTTAGGATTGGTGAAGGGAATCCCTCTTGGAAGAGGGGCTCAAAACGAGACAAGGCGAATGCCTCTCGTGAAGCAAAAATACATCGCGGAGCTCATGATTCCTAGAGCGAAGAGTGCTTCATGATTTGGGAGTTGAGAAGCCAAAAGGTCGGATTGTCCATCTGGAGAGCTCAGGGGAGCTCGGTATTTATTGGTAAGGGGTACCGTGAAGCAGAGCTCACGCAGCGCGAAGGGGTCGTTGGTTGCTTCACGACGGGTCGTGAACTTCAACTGGATTTGTGGAGAAGTACCGCCTCTTCTACTCCTCGGCGGGTTCGCGAACGTCAAGGCGTTCACAGAGCGATACCACCTCTTCTGCATCACGGTGGGTTCATGAATGTCAGGGTTTTCACAGAGTGTTACTGCCTATTCTTCTCTACAGTGGGTTCGTGAACTTCAGGGCGTTCGCGGAGCGTTACCGCCTCTGGTGCTTCGCGGCGGCCACGGTGCTCGCGGGGGGGGGGGGGGGGGGGGGGGGGTGGGGGAGGGGGAGGGCTTCGTGAGGCAGCGTGTAGAGCCTCTTTTTCTTCTCTCCTTTCTTCAAATATTTTTGGGGCCAACAACCACATTTTTATCACTTACCAGAATTCAAAATATATTCCCCAACTTTCTTTTTACCAAAATTTTCACAAACTGTAAACTTATGTTTATTACCCTCATACTTTTTTGAAGAGTTTTTCCCTTTCATCTGCCACCGCGACCTCTTATTCTATTGTTTTTTCAAAGAACACCTGATCATCGTAAAACTCTATTTCCACATTCTCCGCACATCAAACAAGCTTTTCATAACTTTTCAACTCATGAGAAGCTAAATCTCTTTGATACATCGGCTTTAATCCAGACTAAAAACAGTTTATTTTACTATCAAGATCTCAAATGAAATTTGGATCATACCTTTCCAGTTGAGTAAATTTTTCTTTATAAGAAGCCACTGAGTCATCCTACTACCTCAATTCAAGGAATTTATTTTCCATTCTAAGACTAACCACCTTAAGAAAATATTCCTCAAGATAAATACCTTTTAATTCATCCCAATCAAGAGCGTCAATCTCTTCACTATCCCTGATATTTTTCAACATCGACCACAACTGGTCGACTTCACCTTCCCAATGTAAAATAGAAAGACTAAGCTTTTGATGTTCTGAACACCCCATGACATCAAAAATCTTCACCAGTGCTTTAATCCACACTTCAACTAGTATAGGGTCAGATGATCCTATGGATGATGGGGGATGTTGCCTCATGAAATGCTCCCCTACTGACATGTTTCTATGTGGTTAATCTGGATGATATCATGCATGGATACCACCACCATTTATAGCCTGATTCAATTGTGTCATCACTGCAACAAACAGTTCAGTTTTGATTCTGACCATCTCAGGTTTCTGATTTGGAAGGTTGTCTTCCTCCTGATGTTGTCCCATCATAGCTGTCATGTTTCCTCAGCGTAAAACCATTCTGAACACAGAAATATCTTAGATGAATCAACATGGTAATATTGAAATTCTGTATCTTTGAATATTACAATAAATTAATTTATGGATATTAATTTAACAATATTATAACACCCAATGTTTTTTAAACCAACCTTTGATACCAACTATAAGGACCCAGCCTTAAAATATTATATAATATTGAATTAAATGGATAATTCGCATTGAAGATCTTTTCAGGTTTAGAGATTTAAATAATTATGTCATAACTATTACAGTGCATCTCAAAAATTACAAAGTAAGCACTTCTACTCAGTTTCCATTTTTTCATAAAATAGAAACTCTTGAAAAAAATATTCATACCTAGTTCCATGTTTTAGACAACATGACTTTTCCCTGATCCCATCCTTGACCCTATTCACCTTTTTGTCCAGTGAAAAGCATTTAAAAACATGGGATGAACATAAAAAGATCAGTAAGGGTTATAAGATAATGAAAGAAAACATTAGTCCTTCAAAACAAAATCTTTTTAACAAACCTCATGAAATCATAATATTTATGAATAACACATAGTAATAATAAATCATATAGGTAACTTGTGGCATTCATATCACACTTACATTCTAGCTATCACAGCTATATAGGGAGTTACTTTGGAATACCCATCAAAGTATATTCCCTAAATATCTTAGGAGAAACATTAACGCTTACCTCCATCATGTTAACCAATGCATTAGAGGTCAATCTCAGGCTCACCCACCCTAGGTTTATCACGGAAATGCCCATATATGTAAACAATTCCCAAGATCCATAACATATAAAACAAGCATAAAGGAAAGATAACATTTCCACATATCATTTCAAGATATTGAAAAAATCAATGCTTTATCAAATCTATTTTCAAGACCAAAATATGTAAAAGGGGTATATGGTATTTATTTTCCTTTAAAAACACTATGGTTTGTTAAGTAATCCAAAGATCCAATAATACTCACAGAGGTGGAAAGGTCATTTTCACAGTGTATGTTAAAAAAAACATTTTTTGTCATTTAGTAAAACGCTTCATAGAGAAAATATTCCCTTTGAATGAAACTAAATTTCAAAGGGGTTTATACACTATATAAAAGAAAGTCATGTAGAAATAAAAATATGCCTCAACGAAAGGTGATCGAGACAATGTCTCTTACCTCATGTCCGACTGGACCTATTCGTTCTTTAATATTCTGAATAATATACTAAAGTTAATTTATACTTGCTTAAGAACCCGTTCTCAAGTTTATTATTATTTTTATATCACTAATTTCCATGTTATAAACATTATGTAATCATTTGAGTTAATAACGGTAATTTTATCGATATTTGGTACTTGAATCAAAAATGAACTTCTTATAGTTACAAGTTGTTCATGTAGTCAAAAGTCCATTACCTCCAAAATGGTATTCATGATTTAAATATCGTATATATCATATATATATATATATATATATCTAGTATATATATGTATTTATAATAGTACATAACATTTGGAAATAAGAAATGAAATGCACCATTCATGGAGACGGTAAGTCGTACGTACGCATGACCACAACTTTAATTTCTATTTCATATTTAATGGAAAGAAATATTAATGATAAATAGGTATATTATAATTCTAGTTTAATATCATATTTATAATTTTAGTAAATCCATCTTTTATACATTCCACGTATGGAATTAACGAGTCATGTCACTTTCAGGGGGTGGTAGTCTACACTTCCTCAAATGAAATTATCATATTTACCCATTATGGAAACCATAAAGGTATGCTATAAATGAAAAATAAAGAAGTATTGAGATGATATAAATATAACATATATCACATATAAATAAATTTCCATATTAATGTCCACTATAAGAATTGGTAAGATAAAATTGAACAATTATCATTTCGTGAGGCAGTAGTTCACGGTCAAGAGAAAAAGTATGTTCTTTACCCATTAGATGGAGGTGTGTGTAAGTGTAGATCAAATACTTCTCATAAAAACAACCAAGTATATTGATGATACTATTGTTTTTATAAAATAAATTAATATAAATAGTTTGGGGTTTGGGGATGTAAAAGAAAAGAAAAGAATTTAAGGGAAGACGTTACTCTTAAATTGGGTAACTCCCTTTGATTTGAACCAAAAAGATTTCATGAAGAGGCATCTACCTGAGGTAAGGCTTATAGGTGGAATAGAGGGAACTTGAGAGCTTATTTGGGCATAGGTTGGATGAGAAAAGGGGCTTGAGAGGTGTGAGTAATGGGTAAGAGGTGAGGAATATTTATAAGGGGGAGGAGGGGCTCTTTAAGAAAGTTTGAAAATATTATTTTATTTTATAATGATTTAATATTTCTAAAGATCCAAAACTTATTAATGTTAAAGATATGATGATTTTTGTTTGAAATAAAATCATTAAATAATAATTTGATAGGTTTTGGATATTATTTTAATCTTTATAATCTTATTTAATTAAATCATTATTTAATTAGGTAAACACTGCATCATTATTGTGCCAAAAATAATTTTATTTATTTGTTTTCAAAAAATTTTAAATAAAATACCATTTGTAGGAAATATTTTTTTTCTTTATAATTAATATTTATAGTCAAATATATCAATTATATAACCCCAAATTAAATTTTTTTTAGAAAAACAATACATGTTTATGATATTTTTATTTTTACTTTAAATAAATAGTTATTAATGTCATTATCTTACCCAAATGGCTTTAAAAGGAAACATATCTCACCCAAGGATTTTATTGGTCAGCCATGACTCATCAAATATGTTTGGGATAAGTGATAAGGTTATTTTATATTATTATAATATTTTTTTACCTTGAATAACCCTATTTACCTTTAACCATGGTAAATAAAAGTCAAAAGTTACTATTCACCAAAAATTATTTTCATATTATTGAACCACATTTTACTTAATAATAACAACCATGTATGTCAGATTTTCAAAATTAAATCCACAAAAGCGGTAAAATTTCATTTAAATGAAGAGTCCGGTTTTTTAACTACAACATAGTGTTTTCACAATTCATCAAAAACTGATGTTTTTCAGAAAAAATACAAAATATTCAGACAAAGATATATTTGATATCCCAAATTAAAAAATTATGTCTATTTTACCAAATTAAAAACATAGAAGTTGCATCAATTAATTTAAAATTAATTCCCATTGTCAAAACAAAAGGCGTATTTTTAAGAAATAATAACTATCAAACGATTGACAGTTGTTTATGTCCAATTTAAAAGTGAAATTACTTCCAATGACCAAAATTGAATTAAATGGTAAAACTATAATGTAATTACACTTTAAAACTAATTAATAATATAATATAACCATATAAATAAATTATATTAAAAGGTAGTTTTGAATTAAAATAAAGTATTTTCACTATTCATTAAAAATGAATTTTATCAAAAACATACCAAAATTTACCCAAAGTAAATTTTGATGTCCCGATTCTAAAGAATAATTTTATTTTTTCAAATAAAACATATAAAATTAACCAAAACTGGATCTAAAATGGTTCTCCATCAAAAGACGGTAAATCGACCTTTTAAATAATGTTAGAGTATTAATGCCTAAAATTAGATTCATTCAAATTTTAAGACTCTAACTTTTATTGGATAAATGTAAAAACATTTAAAAAACATGTATATTCATATTTTAGTTAGTTTTGTTCATTCCCACCATTAAAATGGTTAGGCGTTAACTACCATTTAAAATAATAATATTATATTAATATTTTTCAGTATAACTCAACGTGTTGTGCAACGTAAGTTTTCAAAGAAATCAGTTGTTGTGTATCGGGTACGCCATCGAACATAACATCCCATTTAAAGTAAAACTAATAATTAATTCACAAATATTAATAAATATGAAAATTTCATATTCTTTATTAACTTGGGATGTTACACTGGGTTTCTCCCTTGTTTGTGCTGAGGCATGACAGTTAAATAACTATGTGGTGGTTTAACCAAGGAACATCACAAAAATTAAATTTTGGACTTCAGTGAGTGTGCTTGTTATAAATGCTTAAGTTCTTTGAAGGAGATGTTACCATTATGTTGTAAGACATTGGCATTCTATGTAGAGTGCTTTGGGATAAGTCAACCAAATTGGATCATCTTTTTGTTCTTCTTGTTTTATGAGTATGGTTAGTTAAAAAAATTAATCATATCAAAAGGTTAAATTGAGTGTGGTTTTAAGGTCGGCTATTTCTTTCACAGAAATCATGAATAATTAATTTCAGTTTGGTTGATCGGGATTCGATTGTTTCTTTCAAATATGGTCCCTATTATGACCTCAGATCTAATTTTTTTTCTCCCTGTTAAAGAAACCACATCAAGATCATTTTTATAATTCTTGAGGTGTGCTTCATAAGAAATTATGATGGTGGACGTACCATGGTTTGGAATTCGACCCTTTTGGTGTTAAAACCTAATTTGGGGAGCACCTTTTGTCCTATTGTTTAATGAGATGATGACATGATCATGTCTATAACTAAACGAGATTGAGTTATCTTTATTTTAGTGTGTTTTTTAGAAGATGTGTATTGGATTAGGTTTTGATAGCATAAAGGGTGTATATTTAAGTCATTCTTGAAGGTTACTTGGGTGTTGGAAATGTAATGTGACCATTTGAAAATAAATTCACAGACCATGTAGGTCGAGTGATGTTTTTTTCTCTTAAAGGCATATGAGGTATGAGAAGTTCTATGGTGTGGAGTTTTTAATGACCCATGTTTTGAACCAAGATAAACATCAAAAGAATTTGAATTTTTGGAATTTCCTAGATGGTCTGTTTTTGAAAACTGAGCTTTACAACATAATTCTGAGGGATAGAACACTTAAAAGTGTTGTTTTTGGACTTAGTTAAAGTACACAGAGGTTTCTCGGTTGTCTCATAGAGTTACGAGAGTGTTGGGGTTTTGAAATCAAGTGTGGAGGTTATAATAGAGGCACAGAGTTTGTTTGAAATTTTGCGGCCTCCGACATCAAACTGTGCGGCTGCAGAAACAGATTAGAAATACCCCACATTGGCTTTGTTTGGTTTTCACAAACTTTGTTCACATTTTTCATGGGTAGTTCCACTTATGTAGTACCATCACACTATTCATTTCATGGTTGTTTCATGGTTAGGGTAACTATGTGGAAAAACCATACAAGATATTTTCTTAAGCTGGGGGAGTCATAAAGTTGGCATATGGTTTGGCCAAGCCGTGCATCCAACCGTGTGGCTTGGTTTTGGGGGGTAAAATTACTATTATAACATTAATTAGGTTAAAAACTATTTTCCATTTTCGTTCCTCCTTTAGAACCTATGTGAACTCTCCCCCATGGCACTTTGGCTTCTTCTCTATGCCTACCCTATGGTTTACAATGACTCAATGATCCAAAGTTTGATTCAAGAATCATCAGTCTCTATGGATCTGAATTGGTAAAATCTATATTCGTTTTATTTCATACCACATTTAGTTTGGTATCAAATGAGATATTTTGGTGCAATATCATTTTCCCTATTTTATGGGTGGTGGTCTGTTGCTTATATTTCTTCCAAACCAGACCAAATAAAAGCTTTATATTAGACGAGTAGGTCATCCTAAGTCTGAGGTTGGTGGTCTATAACTTGTTCCCAGAGTTTCCATTAATTAAATTTTTTTTTTATTATACCACAATACATCCCTTTCCATGAATTTCTTTTAAATTGGTTCATTCATATTAAATTGATCATCATGCCTTTTATTACACTCATTTAGGGTTTTTGAGTAATTAGATGTTTCTAAAATCAATCAAAGTCACCCCTTGTGTATTCCAGCTTAATTATCCCTTTTTAATTAAATGGTTTAAAATCCTAGATATCCTTCTAAGAATTTAGTATAGATTATAATTGTAATTTCTTCTTTTTTGTAACCATGTAAATGATAATGAAACAATATCAATTCCTTTTCAACCTTCATGGATTTAATTGTCATGATTTTTTTATTTTCCTAAAATGATTCATTAATGTGATTTGAATTACAACTAATGGTATTTATATTTTAATTATGATAAATGAATTTTTATAAAAATGTCCCAATTTTATAATAAAACCCCTCAGTTGAGGAGCATTTTCTTTTCAACAAAAAATTATTTATTAGATGTTTAATACATGCTTGAAAATATTTATTTTCCTTTTCTTTATGCCTTGATTTCATTATTGAAATAAGACATATTCAGTATGTGGCCTATTTTGACGTTATAAATAGAGTTTCCCTCATTCTGTGTAAATTTTTATCAAACCAAAGCACCCCTTCTAAGTACTTGGATGATCTTATTAATGGAATTTTCCTTGTAAGAATTCTCCCTCTTGACCATGTAACCTTTTTAGTACCCCTTTAAACATTGATAAAATAAATTCCACATTGTTTAATTAAATTTCATGTATTAATTTGAATTTTAGGCTCAATATGGAGTACTCCCCTTGAATGCATTTAATGGTTTAAATTATAATGGAAGTGATTTTGGTAGTACAACCACATCACTTGTTGTAATATAAGAAGTAAAAATCCTATGAAATGAATTGAATTTTATAAATTAAATTAATCATAAATGGGGCAATGTCCATGAAGTTTATTTCAGGATATGCACATTCCATGATTGAAATAATATTCCTTATTGATGGTGGCTTAAAAAATGTAAAACATGATAGGTTTTTCCTCATGTATTACGTTGTATTATAAAAATGATTATTCCTTGATTATATATGTGGTCTTGATAAAATTGATTGATTGGAGGTAATGCCAAATCGAAGTTACAATTATAATATTCCTTTATAGAGGTTGTGTATGAAGGTAAGGGTTCTGATGAGCATGGAGGCATCACGCTCCCTTACATCAGGTGTTGATAATGACATCTTTCACACGTGATACTATATAGGCAATGGGATTTATGTGCCATGTTCCATGATTAGAGTGTTTCCATGGTGGCTCACTTTCTGTCCCCAGTGTTGTAGCCTGACGCATATCACTCTATTGGGATGTAGGGAATGTACCATATTGTTTGATATTTTAGGCTTTTTTACACTAGTTATGGATTTTTGGGTTGTGCCCTGGTCCATCCAATTACTAGTATTATAGGTATAGGGAAACATACATCTTCGCTTACTTGGTTTATATAGTTTGCTAAACTATAGGACTATATTATATACATATATATTATTACAATATATGTATTTTAATGGATCAAACACTTAATTAGGATATGAATCAAAGTAGGTATGGCCACCATGTGTCCCTTCAGAATCTAGGAAGGTTTTTGTTTATTTATCCATCACAACTTACTTATCTTTCTTTTTATACCTAAACACTTCTTTACAATATGCTTAATAAACGAGATTCAGTCATAGAAACCATGTGTGGGAACCTAATGGTATTATTATCTCACACCCTGATTAGTCCTTCACTACCCTGAGGTAACTAAGTAGACCTTATGCTTTCAGGACTTTGGTTGATGGTATGTTCTATTTAGCTTGTTCCTAGGAGTTAGGAACACCTGATGAAGGTTGATCTTGAGATTCTCATGGAGATATCCCTTGGGGATTTTCTTTTATTTCATTTATTTATTCATGTACTGTATTCTGTCACTACATGTTGTAAGTCTATTGTAGTAATTGAGTATCATCATCTAGACATGAATTCATCTATTTTATATTGGTGTTGGCCATATTTTTTATTCAATTTATATTATTCATTAAATTTTTTTATTGAATTATTACTACTTATTCTGTTTTCTATTATTTATTTCTAATACACCATTGTGCTACTCTGATATAAGGGTTTTGTGTCCCCACAATCACCTCCTTACAACCTCGCTACTAGTTGAAAGACTATGGTGTACGGGGATGCGTTCTTTATGCCATGTGACCCACTAGTCCGGCTACTGTCTTAGTGGTGATTTGGCACAGCGTGTTACATCATCATCATCAATATAGATGTTGCCGAATTAAATCGCAGACTTAGGACCAGCCGTCACTTACATGATATTCGACCAACCTTCCCCCATTAACATGAATATTCCAAATATTATATATCAATAATGCCATGTTATTATATATCTTCCTATATGATATGATATAATGTTATTCCTTTTGACTCATATATTATACTTCATTATCCTTTCTATTACCTTACAAATATGTATAGTACACTCTTTTCTTCTGTATTACCCTAGTGTATTGTTTGTAATAATAAAATATAAAATAAAATTAATAGATGTTTATAGAGACCAAAATAAATATAATTTTTCAAATTTTTCTGTTGATTTATTAGGTAAATATTCTCCCAAAGAATCTAGACTTTTATATTTTTTATGTAACACCTAAGATTTTTTAAGTTAAGTAAGTCTTTCTTTCTAAAGAAACAATAGCTTAATTCAAGAATGAGATTAAAATAAAAATTATAAAATTTTATAAATTAAATATTTTAAATTGAATTTAATTTTTTAATTCATCTTTTCAAAATTAGCATTGGGTGAATTTTTGATATTTTTCTAAAGTAGGTGTTTTTTGGGATGAGTGGTTAAAAATACCGAGTTTACAAATACTATCACTTTTTTGAAATTAGAAATATATAATAATTAATTAAATGTTTATTAAACCTTTTTAACATAATATTTATATTAATAATGTAATATTATTCATATAAAAATATAATCTTGAACTTATAAATACATGTATAAAGTTTTGGAAATTTAAGTTATATTTTTGTTCAAATAAAAAATTTAATAGTTATTTTCTATTAATCATGTATTTATAATGTTCCTTTCGGTTTTTATTTGGTTTGAAATAAAATTAAGTATCCTTCAATTTAACATAGTCTAATTAATTCTATTATACTTTTTTCTCTAAAATAATTTTTATGCTTTAAAACATTTTTCTAAGAACAATTCTCATTGTGAACATATATTAAAAACAATTACCAATTATATGAAATGAATCTGGTAAAATAGATTAGATACTTATAATAATATTAATTAATATTATGTAATAATTTAAACTTTATTTTATTTCATAACTAATAGTAACCGTGGTAAATATTTATCACTTTAGTGGAGGGTAAAATGAGTTAAAGGGTTAAAATAGAAGTGTAAGGGTTCAAGGTAACACAAAACACTTAATTAAATCTAATTGATTGGTTTTATTTTTAATTAACCATTATAATATTTAAATATAAGAAAATTATGATCTAATTTAATTGTGTAATACATATATTATACAATAATGTTTCTTGTATTTACAAGTTTTCCACCAACCTTACTTAAAAAAGTGAACCTCCTATCCTAACTTGTCAACACCACATGAGCCAATTTTTTTAACCAATACCTACAAAAATACCTACCCAATGTATCTATACCTATTATAGGGATCCAAGTATCACCAAATTACCACTTTAGGAAGGCTTAAGGTGTAATATAATGTAGGTTTCAAAAATATAATATATATGTTCTTACCTAGATTCTTCATTTTCCATTATTCTGAAACCTATTCCAATATTCAATAGGAATCTTAACATAATTACACAAGTATATTCATGATAATGAGATTATTTTATTTTAACATTACATCCATCTATTATCTCTATTTCATTCTATAGAAAATGAAAACATTGCTTGTGTGTGTGTACAACATGACATCACTACAGGGCAATGTCATTAGTTTTACATCACTATTTTACATAGATGGTTATAATGATGTATTTAATGAAAATAAATTATATTTATAACATAATTATCATATTCCATTATACCCTTCCATTCATAAGAAAATGATAACATCACTAATGTTTATGTGTGGACCACGACCTCCACGAAGTGATGTGATTCAATTTTAAATTATCACCTTGCATCGATGATTTTGTATATATTGGATTGAAATTATATTCATGACAATAATAAAATTATGTTGATGATTAAGAAATTTATAAAACCTTTAATTTTTAAAAAAATATACAAATCAAATGTAAGATAAAATGGTCAACCAGCCTTAAGTGGTTGATGTAAGAAAGAATTATTTAATAAAATGATTGAAAAATTTTATAAATGGAAAATAAAAATGGAATATGGATGAAAAGGGTTACTAAAAAATTATTTAAAAAATTAAAATTCATTGAACCAGAGGATCAAATATAAACAACTATGATAGTACCCAAAGTAATGGATTTCTATTAAAATGTCATTTTATTTCAAGATTTTTTATGGTCAAATTTATTTTGGGAAAATTATATGAACCTCATATCTTAGGAATCATATATTTTATTATACTCTTGTTATGTTTAGAGTTTATGGTTTATTTTAAAAATATTATATTCTTTTATCAAGAATGAACAAGGGAGAAATATGTAATATTCTTTCTTTTGAAAAAAATCATATTTATAGTTTTCCTTCGAAACACTTTTTCTTCCATGTCAAAAATATTTTAAATGTTTTCAAGAATATTTTTATTTAAAATAAAATAATTATTTGAAGTAATTTTCAACCATATTTGACTTTATTTAAAAAAATAATCAGAATATTCTTACCATTTTCCAAGTGAGTTTTTTTGTATGTTTTAACAAAAGAATGAAAAGAATATTTGTTTTAACGTTTACCATATAAATGGAATTTCAGGATGTGATGACTGTTCATTGATTTGAAGAATCCTTTACAAGTTTCTATCAGTTATTTTAAAAGAAAATAGTTTTATAAATATTATAATAAATTTTATTTTATAATGATTCCAGAAAAAAATGGTATTATTTTCTTAAAGGAATGAAAATAATTTGGAAAGTAATTCTTAACTTTTTTCATGCGTAAATTTATAAGGAAGTTAATTTTATGAATTTTTTCACATGTTTTTATTTTTATTTATAAAAGGCATGGTTTTACTATAAAACCCTCATTTTTTTGAATTTATGGTCGTTCACATCCTTTATAGATTTATATTTTTTGGTTATTAACTTTCTCATGAACACATTTCTATCACTCTCCATCATTTAATTAGACATTATTTGATCCTCTATATCTATATTTCAATTATCATGGATTTATATGATATCATTTCCACCATTTTTACTTTTTGTCAAGAATATAATATTTCTATATATGGTATCAGTTCAAGTAATTTTATAAATAAATTTATTTCATTGATAGAGGATATATTATAGATTCTTGATTCAATGTGGATAAAGTTTGACCTGTAAATAATTTTGTGAATGAGTTGTGTTGATCATTAAATAAATGTGGAATGCATAAGAAGTGGAAGTGAAGGGTGGGGGATAGTTATAGATAACCCTCGATGCATCAGTGGGTATCCTAAAAAAAATAGTATACCTTCTGTATTAGATAGGAGTATGTTCTACAACTACCCAATTATTAAGAATAATGTCTTGGCTAATTCCATTATAGTAAGATTCTTGATATCTTGGATGAGGCCTTGATGTTAAGATCATTAATGTTCAAATTTTTGAAGTTTCGTTATTTATAACTCTTATCGAATTATCCATGGGAAATTTGTGTTGATATTATCCATGAATATAAAATTAAATCATGTAATTTATTGAACAACATGTTTTTTTGATTATCCTCTATGCCATATTTATTATTGATTATTTACTCATGAAAGCCCTTAATGTGTGTAAACCTTACTGAGAATTTTATCATACCCTTTGTTTTTTTCCTTTCCCTGTGATATGAAAAAGGATATTTTGAAAGATTTCATGGATGAAAGAATGTTTCTAATGCAATGTGTTTATATTTCCAATGTAATATGGGAATCAATTATGTATCCAGTTTTCCAATATTACTAACCTAATTGATCCTTTGTGGTTTGATAAATTGTATCGTTTACCAATGTAATAAAGTAAAATTGGTTCTAGTTTACTACTTTCAAGGTTGTTATGGATCATATCAAAGGATTCTTATTACGAAACTTGGTAACTTGATTTTAAATGAACATAGCTAACATGATAATTATTATAATCTTTTATAGTATTTGAGAACTTTTACCATCACAGTAACATTTACTATATATCTCAATATTTATGATGATTTTGAGATAATGTATCTTATTCCAATGTGTATAGATAGCACCTAGAATATGAAATAGAATCAACACCCAAAGTTAATGTAGATATTTCCCTCCTGATAATTTAAATACAGTTGGTGTTAGATTTGGATATATCAAGGGCATATTTGAGAAGATAACTTAGGTTATGATGAATATCACTATTAATATAGATAATTATATTTCTCCAAAACACAATTTTCTAATGTTGGGTAGATTTATATAATAAATGTATCAATATTTTAATGAAACTATTAATCTATTGTTAGATGAACAATGGATTAAGTCCCTTGAAATGATATTCCTGGCCTAGGGAAGTAATGAAAGGGAAAATTTTATTATGGAAATGTATTTTGTAATGTGAGGTGTTGATTAATCACAGTCATTGATCTAAAACATTTAATAGATTTATAAAATAAAAATTATGTAATTGGGATCTTTTAAAATGATATTATTTGGTAAATACTTTCCCTTAAAGAATCAAGCTGAAATGGAGAGTAAGTTCCTCACTTAAAATAATAAGAAATAAGAAATTTTTATAGTCTATGATGATAAATTTACAATATTATTCAATAATGATACAAAATATATAATTAATCTAGAAAAAAATACTGACTACTTATTTAATGGGATTCAGATAGATCTATAAAGGGAACTAATTTCATAAATTATTTTTTATATGATGATATACTATCAAGTTCCCTCCATATAGATAAGAAATTTCTAAGTATTATATATTTATAGTAAACTAATAAAATTATATTCTGGATGAGGACCGAGAAAAATGAAATGTGTCAAAAAAGAATAAAGTTTAAACGGGATTTCAAATAAGTGATAATTGTGGAAACAAACACATAGGTACATTCTTTATAGGAACATAAGTCTATTTGAAGTGTATATAAAGGGTTAATAGGGCTAAAAATGAAAGTTAAAGTAGGAAATCACTATAATCAAGTTATTTAACTATAAATAGATGGGGAATTATTCAAACCAATGTACCAAGATTCAAGGGAACCTCCCATGGAAGCATCCAAGGGGATAAGGCCAAGATTATTTTATTACTATAACTGAAGTTAAAGTTCCAAAAGTAGTGGTGGAAGTTATTTGATCACAACATAAAATTTAGCTAATTAATTATTTGATTTTGGATCTTCTAAAATTATTATATATACCATTATTTCTAATAAAATTTTATATTTTCTAAGAACCATAAGAATGGAGTTGTTAAGAAATACTTTTAGAACAAATATTTTTGCAACAAGGATATATTATTTTGTTCCCATTATGACACAAACACATTTCCTATTTTCAAACTTGATTATTATACCTATGGTTTAAAATGATATAATATTTGGTATGGATGTTTTTTAAATTATTATGTGAAAATTTATTACCAATAGAATGAGATTACGGTTTTTAATGGATATTTAGAGTCCCTTGTCTTTAGAGGGGGAATATATCATCTAAACCATGTTTGGATCCAACTCCAATAACTCTCTTTAATGAATTCATGGAGAAGAAGAGATGGTGCATCCTATGAATGGGTAATGTATCATTTGAATAGAGGATATACATATTGTAAACAAATACATTGATGTGTTATCTAAATAACTACTCTAACCTCCACTTAGGAATTAATTTAAGTTTTCCATTGATCTCATACATGATTCAAAAACTATATCTAAGACTCCCTAAATAATGTATGTAGTAGATTTACTAGAACTAAATAAATATTTATAGCAGTTGTGTGGTAATGGATATATACACCCTAGTGTTTCACCATAGGGATCCCACATTCTTTAATTTAAGAATAAATATGGATTTATGAGGCTTTGATTTATATTTAAATAAATGTTATTACTATAAATAATAAATATCCTCTAGCCTATATAGATTACTTATTGAGTTAACTATAAGGAGAAGGGATATATTCTAATGATGACATTTCATATAAGCTATAGACATTATGAATTTCTAGAAATTCCCTTTGTATTGACTAATGAATCCTTTGTTTTTATGGATCTGATGAATAGAGTATTCAAGGATTATCTTGATAATTTACTTGTGGTATTTATTGGTAATATCTTGATATAATACAAAATATATAATGATCATAAGATTCATTTTTGAATCATTATTAAGACTATTAGATAAAATAAGTTATGTGGAAAATTTAAAAAATGTTAATTCTACCTTTAATAAGTTTCTTTTATTTGACATATTGTCTCAAAAGATGTAATATCAATTGATACATTAAAGAAAAACATAGTGGTGGAATGTCCAACACCAACCAATATAATTGGGGTATGTAGTTTCCTTGGATTAGTAGTTTACTGTCAATGTTTTTTTTTTAAAAAATCAACTACCTAACTTGTTAAAAATTCTTACAAGTAAAGGGGATAAGAACATTTGGTTACAAGAATATAAATAATGTTTTTAATAATTCATGAGTAGAATATCCAATTAACCAATATTTAATTTACAATTAGAAAGGTATGACTTGGTGATATATTCTGATGCATCAAATAAGGGGTTTGGATGTGTCCTTATGTATAATGATAGATTTGTTTTCTATGTATAATGAAAATTAATGATTTGTGAATAGAATTATGAAATTCATGACCATAATTTTGAAATATTAATATTTGTAGTAATGATATGGATTCATTGTTTTTATGGTGAAATATTATAAATATATAAGGATCATAAAAGTTTGAAATATATCTTCTCATAGAAAGATCACAATATGAGGTAAAGGATATGGCTAGAACCACTCATGTATTATGATATATCAATACACTAACACCCTGTGAAAGAAAATAAGGAAACTAATGCATTGAGTAGGAAATATAATGGAGTTTTGACCAAAATAAGTATTTATAAAGTTCTTATATACATGGATTTATTATGGTTGGACATGAAATTATTAAATAAGGGGTAACATCAAATTTATTCCAAAGGATTTCAAAACCATCATTACCGAATAAAATAAAATCATCCCATATTGATGATAAGACTATTCAAAATAAAATCAAAGTTGTAAGTGATGGTAAGTTGGTACAATTCATCTATGAGGATTTTATATTGAAATATGTAAAGAGTTTGTGTGCTCTATCCATGACTTAGCTAAAAATAGAATTATTAGGTGAAGAAAATTCCTTGAATTTCTCAATACACCCTGACAGCACTAAAATGTATTAGAATTTCATGGAACATTTTTTATGGGATAATATTATATGGTAATTTTTATATTATGTTTCAATATTATTAGTTTTTAAATAGGTAAATTTTTAGATAAATTATATTAAAAGACTCATGTAACCTATACCTATTCCTTTTTGGAAATTGGATTATATCATTATTGTATATGTCACTATATTTTCATATAATTCTATAAATAATGATTCTATCTTTGTTATTATTGATCACTTTATCAATTATGTACATTTTCTCTCTATAAATGAAGATATTCCTCTTGCAAACCTTTTTCATATCTATATTAATAATGTTGTTAGATTTTATGGTGCACCTCTTTAATTGGTATCTGATCATTAAATTGTTTTGAGCTAAAAATTATAGAAGATTATTTTAAAGGATCCTAGAAACAAGCTATGTTTGAGTATTACGTTTCATCCTTAGATATATGTATATTCCGAAAGTATAAATCAAACATTTGAATATGTGTTTTGGTCATTTTCACTTGAAATTCAAGGTATGTGGGAGAATTATTATTCTTTGGAGTAATTAAAATATAATAAAAGCTTAAATTCAAGAATTAAAAATGATCCATATGAATCATTTTATAGGAAAATATTTCATACACAAACTTGTTGGTATAAATTTAGGGAAAGGAAGCTTTTAGGCTAAGAACATTTTTCGAGACAATGGTGAAAGTAAGAACTATTTGGATTCATATCAAGGATGATCAAGGCTTGAAAAAGATATATGAGGATAAAATGAGGATGATTTATAATTTAAAGTTGAATATATTGTTTTCTAGAAGCTATATTTTCATAAGGTTGTTATAAGGTTTTGAAAGAAATGTAAACTATGTCCTGGGTATATTGGTCCTTTTGAAATTCTGGAAAGAATTGGAGTCGTGGTACATCTCTTGGAAAATTGACATAGTCTTTCTAAAGTTATTGATTCATTTCAAATAAATTTATTAATTAAGTACACTATATAAACAATGCATGTACTCACCTATAAGGAAATATAATTTGAACATGATTTATCGTACTATAAAATGCTAATCCATATTCTTGAAACCAGAGAGTAAGTGTTACAGAATCCAAAAAACTCGATTGGTAAATGTAACTTGGAGAAATAATAATATAAAAGACGAAATTTGGGAACCCAAATAATTTATGATGAAGAACTTCACACATATATTCATGAGGTGACACTTTGGAAATTTTTAGGATGACATTTTTTAAGGAGGAAAAAATGTAACACACAAACTTCGATTATGTAAAGTTTTCTGTTCTAAAGAAACAATTACATACTTAAATAATTTAATTAAAAACAAAAAAAATGAAAAATTTAATTTTATGAAATAAATTTTAATTTTTAATTCTTCGTGTCAAAAATAACTTTAGTTGGATTTTTTAAATTTTTCAAAAATAGTTTTTTTTTGTGAATACTAGAAAATACTGATTTTACAAGTACTATCACTTTTATGAAATTATAATGAGATAATAATGAATTTATATCTTACAAATATTTTTTATATAGCTAATATATATTTTATTATATAATTTAGATAATAATATAATGTTGAACATAGAAATATATGCCTAATATTTTTGAAATCTAAGTAATATTATAGTTCAAATAAAAATTGTTTTTAGTTATTTTCTATAAATAATGTATTTATAGTGTTCCTTTAGGTTTGGGTTTTGTTTGAAAGAAAAAAAAATCTACTATAATATAATATAATACATTAATTACATCTTAATAAACATTATACATTATTTATCTGAAAATCATGTTTATGCTTAAAACAAGAATTTTCTGAAAAACACTTTTCGGTGCTAACATATAATATAAGTAACTTTTACCACTTTTTGAAATTTAATATTGAAAAATGTATTACATATTTTAATCAAAATAATTTTTATTAGTTAATAAATTCAACTTAATTTATGTTCATAATGAATAGAAACCAGGGTAAATATTTATCACTTCGGTTAAGAGTAAAATGTGTTAAAAAGATTAAAATAAAGGGATGTGGATTCAATATAACACAAAAATCATTCATAAACATTTTTTTATACCTTAAACTTATAATATTTTAATATATTAAAATTTTGATCCATGTGACTTGAGTAAGACATATATTATATAATAAATTTTCAAGAAATTACATGTTTTCCACCCACCTCACTTATAAAAGGGATCCTCATCTTTTCTCTTCTCCTTAATAATTAAGCCAACTATATCAACCAATTACAACCATAATACCTACCAAAAATTCCTCCATAATTTATAATTTTCTGGTTTTATAAAAGTAACACTTCAATAAGACTTAAAGTGTAGTCCAATTAAAGTTACCAAATGAATAGGAACATCTTATTATCATTATTTTTCGAGTTCCTTTCTTCTTAAAATTCATTAAAATATTTAATAACTATCTTAAAATAATTAAATAACAATATTCACCATACTCAGATGATTTTATATTAATTTTACATCCATTTTCTATCTCCTTTCCATTCTATGGAAAATGAAAACATCACTCGTTTAGACGTATGACCTATCATCTCCATGTAGTAGTATAATTCGTCTTTCTTAATTGATTTACATGTATGGTTTTAAAAATGAAATTATTTAATATAATTTATATTTAAAACATAATTATAATTTTATAAAACTAACAAATCATCTATCATTGTACACTTACATATGTTGGAAAATGATAACATCACTAACGAATACATGTGGACAACCACCCTCGCTTTGATATGTGATTAACTTTTCCATAACCACCACGAATGGATAATTTTAAATATTATTTTTAATGAACACAAATTATATTCATAAAATTATTAACATTTTTATATTATGGAATCATCTTGAAACACCTTTAACCATGAAAAATATACCAAAGTAAATTTGGAGAAATTGACCAAACAACCTTATGTGGTTGATGTAAGAAAGAACTACCCAATAAATGGATTTTAAAAGATTATAAATATGTATTAAAATTGAATATAGATATAAAAATATTTTAATAAATTATTTATTAAATTTAAATTCAATATTTAGGAAAATCAAACACATTTGACTAAGTAGAGACCCATGGTAAGGGAATCTGTTACAATCTAACTTTTTTTCACGATTTTTTATGTTCTACTTTCCTTGGGAAAATTATATTATAATAATCCATTAAAACCCTTTATTTCATTTTACTCTAGTTATTTTTAGTTTTTTCATGTTTATTTTTTCATTTATTTACTTTTTGGATCATGAATCTACATGTGAGTAACATGTAAGAGATTTTCTTTTGGGAAAATCCATATTTTGATGTTTTCCTTCCAAAATATTTTTCTTTAATGTCATTTTTCTTTTAGTTGTTATTAATAATATTATTATTGGAACTCAAATTATTAATTTGAGTCATATTGAACTATATTTTAATTTCTTTACAAATAAATAAAATGATACTTCTAGTTGTTTTCCAAATGATGTATTTTTGGGCGTTTACCAAAAGTGTGAATGGAATATTTATTTTAATGATTACTACTCAAATATAATTTCCCACTATTATTTAAATTATTTAGTTTGAATATTCCTTTAGAATATTCAATTTTTTTCATTAAAGAAAATATGTTTCTAAATATTCTAGGAAATTTTTTTAATGATACTGAATGAAAAGTTAATTATTATCTTAAAGGATAGAAAATAACTTTGAAAGTAATTTATAACTTCATTCTTAAAAAAAATTTCAAGGAATTTATTTTTTAATGGTGTGATAATATTTTATTTATATTTGTAAAATTTTTGGTTTTACAATAAAAAATTAATTTCTAATGAGTTAATGAACTTCTTTTATCTTTTATTGATTTATGTTTTTTTGGTCATTAACTTTTTCATTATCACATTATTTATCATTATCCATCATTTAATTCTACATTATTTTCTCCTCTTTATACATAATTCAAGTATCATGGATTTATATGGAATATTTTCTAACACATTGATGTTGTATCGACTATATATGATTTTTTATATGGTATTAGTTGAAGGATGATTATTTAGAATGTTATTTCATTAATTGGGGAAATTTTCCATATTCTTGATTCAATAGAGGTAAATTTTGATTTATAAGTAATTTTGAGGAAGAATTTTATTGAACATTAAATATACGAATAATGCATAGGATGTGAAATAGATTAGTGGGGAATGCATATATATATATATCCCATCACTGCATCAAAAAATATCAAGATAAAAAATAGCAGGCATGCTATATTATATGTGAATCTCGTTTAAACCTACCAATTTGTTAAAAATGATGTCTTAGCTAAGTACTTAATGGTAATATTTAGGACATCCAAGAAAATTTCTTCAGGTTCAGATCATTAATGCCTATATTTATTCATTTCCTTTTTTGAAAATCTAGTTTCCATTATCTATGTGATTGTTATGTTGATACTACCCATGTATTTATCTAATAATAAAGTTATTGATTAAATGGACGGTATATTTGTTATCCACTATATCATATTGATAATTCCCAATTTACTCGTGGAATATTTCATTGAATGTAACTCATAATGATCATTTAATCTCACCCTTTGTTTGTTTTATTTCCCTAGGATATTAAGAAGGATATTTTGAATTATTGGAAGGATTTAATAATTTTTATTATGATATTACTTTATATTTCCAATTTAATATTAGAACTAAGTGTATATCTACTTTTCCAAGACTTATGAACTAATTGATCCTCTAGGGTGTCTTCTAATATATCTTAAACAAAAGTAATAAATTTTTCTCTGGATCTGGGTTACTGGAGTTGAGTTTTTTATATTTGAGTTGTGTTTTGTGGATTTATATGTTAAAAATAATATAATATTTTTTTTATAAATATTGATTTGTTATACTTGATACCAGATAAATATGTATTTAGTTCTAGAAAATAGTAGCAAAAACTCTAGCAATAATTGTAAATATAGAAAAATATTGAAAAAAATTAAAGTGTAGAGTGTGTGGTTTTTTATAAATGAGATCCGTATAAAGATACAAAAATATATATAGATTCTCTTTCCCATATGTTATTTTAGGTAATAACCCTAAAAATTGTTGTTTGGGTATTAACATGATCATTAATTGGTACACAAAAATAGAGCCTAACTGCACAATTGGTTTGAAACTCGTATGGGATATGCTTGGGTTAATCACATTCTATTTTATAAGAATTATGGTGGATTTGAATACATGGTAATTGCAACTATTTAGGTTAGAGGAACTATTAGTATATAGACCATGAATAACCAATATTATAAACAATAAATTCCTACGTTTTGGTATACATGTCATTTATTAGTTATTATTTCTATGTTCATAGTTTCCCTTTTATATGCTCATTAATTCAAGTATTCTAATCATTAATTTTACATTATTTAGTAAATGGTTAGGAAAAAAATGAACCTTAACAAAAACTTATATGATGTACTGTAGCAGTCGGGTTACTATTCACAGAATGTGATTTGGGCCAAAAATTTGGGCCTACGGGATATGTAATGGGATACAAGCCCATTAGGCCTTTGGGATATGTAATGGGTCTCCCTCTACCCAGTTAAAATAGGTCTTTGATTTTCTTTATTAATAAAAAAATGAGGCTTATGCCCCAACCTTTAAAATAAATGGATTAATTATATTGAGAAGATATTCTATATACTCAAACAATTTGAGAAAGATAAGGTTATGTTGGTCAATATACCACATGGATATAAAATCATATAAGTGGTGTATTCTAATAAAGAATGTGATACTGAAGGAAAACATAAAATCAATGGAGTGGGACAGATTTTATAACATCCATGCTCTTTATTACACCTCAATTCCTGATTTATAACATTAAATTACACAAAATACAACCCAAAAGATCCATTGTTATTCTGTTTTTTGGAATTAGGTACATATAATAACATCTTAAACATGGTATAGAGCAGCATTATTAAAAAAATTCTTAACATGCTTCTAAAATCCCATGGCTTTTTAAACTGCATGTTATAACCTGGGGGAAAACATAAGAATGGGGTTAGATATAAAGACCAGTAAAGGAATAAACCTATAATAACATGAAGATAATAATAAATGTTTCATAGTTGGAATATTAATGGGTATTAACAAGAGTAGTAATCATAAATATGATAATGAGACATGATATATCCTGATATATCATAACACGATAAATGTGGTAACAACTTAAAACAATGAATCATAAACATAGGTCAGGTCTAAAGCCACCAAGAAATCATCGTGAACAAATTCCCATAATGTAATCACCTTTACTCCATGTCCCGTTGTTAATTATCCTGATACTAACCATTACCCAATGCATTGGAACACTATCTGGGTGCACCCATCATATTCATTTCATTCTCATTCTTAAGTGTGCCACATAGATTATACAACATGGAATCATTCAACATAATAATTTATTAAATGACCAGGTAATATTCAATACATACATGTAAGTCCCCAATAAATATTTATATGTGTATAAATGAAAATACCTTTGATAGAAAAATGGGTATGTTATTCACTACACAATTTTTTTGGTATGGAAAATCATTGTGAAATTTTTGTCAGCATAAGGGCATTATATAAAAATTCATAAAAGGGATTTATGATATATAAAATAGTATCTCATAATTTTGAAATCAATTTGAAATTAATGGGGATATTTAGTAACATATCTCTTTGTAAGTAAATGAAGATAAATATATAAGGTAAAGAAGATACTTGAATAAAGAGGAGAAATGAAAAGATCCCTTATAAAATTTTGGCATGGTAACAGGTGGACGTAAAGGATCATGGAAGGTTTCATGAGAGTGAAAAGGATACTATGGTAATTTATACACTAAATACATAGTAATTATAATATAGAATAACATATCCCAACAAAATAAATTTAAATTTAAAATACATAACACCAAAGGAGTTCTTGAATGAAAATTTAAAGAGTGAAATCCCTTACGGGATTTCAAAATAGCAACAACTTAGGTCAAGGTAAAAATGAGAAATAATAAATTATACCTCATTAAAATAACATCCACTGAAAAATATTTGATGTTTATAAATAAATTACATCATAAAAAATTTCAATTGAGAATACAAATACTATGGTAACAGGTGTACGTAATGGCTGATGTAAGGGTCAAAATGAGAAAGGATAAATGATATATCATTCATACAAAATAAATTATAAATGAAATTATTATAAATGAATTAAAATATAATAAAATAAAATTACGAATACTAATTTCAAAGAATGTGCTTGAATTGAAAGGAGTAGAGGAATGTGAGGATCCCTTACATGAGTGTGTGACTCCAAATGCTTGGGAGTGGATTCTTGAGAGTATAGGGAAATATTGGTCGACTCTATATAGTGTAGGTAATAGAATGTACATTATACATAAAATTGTATTGAAGAAAAATGAGATCTTGGGTGGGTTTATGTAGGAAAATAGGAGGCTTTTTTGATTATTTATGTGTTAGACTCTATATAATAAAATAACCAAAACTGCAATCCATCCCATGGTTTTTGCCCCTGGTTTCTCCCAAGTGGGTGTTTTTCTTGTTATTTTATAAGTAAAAGGGACTAACTTAATAAAATAATTCTCTTGATTATGTGTAGGTGAGTCATACTCTTAGAGAATGGATTTCAATACCATAAAAATATTACATACTTTGGAGGATTCATAATGGAATTATTAAATAAATAAAATAAACTAAAAATAAAATTATTTTAGATAGAAAAACATATATTTTGATTTATATCTCATTTATAGTATTTATAACAACACTTTAAGTCCATTATGATGTCATAATAAACATTATATTTATATGGTATTTAATTTTTAACTGAAAATAAACTTTTTACAAAAAATTATGAAATATTAACCAATGGTATGTTTTGATGTTCTAATTCCAAAAACAACATTCATTTATATAAATAATTTCATAAATAATTTAATATTCACAATCAAAATTAAATCAACATTTATTAACAAAAACTAGGTTTTTTGACAATAATTTTTTTGGAACCCTTATAAAAATTGCATTTTTCTTCATAAAAATTATATGATTATTTAAATTTTATAAATATTATTTAATAATATTATTTTATTAAAATATTATTTATTTGATAAATCCATCAATTAATACAAATAAATTCTTAATGTAAATTATATATTTCTTAAAAATACAATTTATGTTTTATTGTAATAAATTATAATTTCTATAAAACTCTTTACTTAATCATTTATAAATTTAAAAAAATAAGAAATAAATATAATAATTAATTAAAATTAAATGAAATATAAATATACATTAAATTAGGGTTACCATGTTTCTATCACTTTTTAAATTAGTTTTGCACTTAATTAACTTATTTTCCTTTTACCTTGGTAATAAATATTAAATAAAATTTCTATTCATATTGTTAAATAATTAAGTTGACCTTATTACCTAATATTAATTATTTATTCTCCAAATATGCAATAAATTTTACAAAAATCAATTCACAAATGTTATATAATTTTTTTTAATATAAAACACAAAAATACGATGGAAAGTGGTCTTCCAAAAAATGCATTTTTCAATGAAAAGACCTTTCTACTTTCAATCTATAACTAGTAATATTCATCATATGAATTCCAATTTATAAATATAAATATATAATAGAAACATATCATTTATATCAATTCTCCTTTTGTGTTATTTTAATTAATTTTAATTGAGAAAAAATTTTCTTTTTAAAATGGATTTCAAACCAATTGCTTATTATGCTTGAAAATAAACTTTTAACAAAATACATTATAAAGATGACTTAAAATATATTTAATTGAATTAAATATAAATAAATAATTCTTATTTTACCATGAAATAAAATTAAAATAATTTTAATTTTGAATTAATTTATTTATCAAAATAAATTAAAATTTTACATAAAAATGTATTTTTCACTATTCATTGAAAAATATATATTTTATGAAAAATCCCAAAATTTCAACCTATGTTAATATTTATATAATGATATAAAAAATGGATCTCATTTTATCAAATAAATTTTTTAAATTTTCTTGAAAATAATTATAATATTTTTTTTAAAAATAAATAAAAAATCATTTTTAAAGAAAACATATTTTAAAAAATAATATGAATTTACCAAAATATGGTTTCTTAATTAATAATAATTTATCAATATATTTAGGATATATATATATATATTTAATAAGTTTTTTAACCCTAATCATATCCTAAAATATAATGGAAATGATTAAATTTTCATATTTAATTAATCATTGTTTCGTTGGGTTCAGTGTTGCGTATCACATTCACTATAGAAAGTAGTTTTCTCATTTAAAAAATATGGGGCGTTACATTATTACCCCCTTTAATAAATTGAATCATCAAAATTTAAACATAAACTCAGTAAAAACATTTTTAAAACTTGAAGATGTCTTTATTTAAAACCCATATCATAAAAAGGTTTAGTAAAACTTCCACTTGAAAAGAGAGAAACATGAGTATGAAGATCATCACAAAAGTAGGTTTGAAATTATGATAACATTAGTGGGAAGTGAAAACATAGACATCTCAGAGAAAACTAACACCAAATAACTAATAGATTGTGATTTATATCCAAAAAACCATAAATCCATGATGGGTAGAAGAACCGTCAATTCCTCAGAAATGATCATATTATGAAAACATTTTGGTTTTAAGATTATTTTATAATATTTAAGTAACTAATTTACCATCTAGATTAGGGGAATAAAGAAATATAATTTCTAGTAAGGTATAATTTCTTTCTTAAATAAATTTACAAAAAAATCTCAACTTTTCTCCAAAAAATGAGTACTCAAGATGAAAATTTTAAAGTATTAACAATATAAACAAGAATCTAATTTCATTAAATTAATAACTTATAAATTTAATTTATATGTAAACTTATGAATTACTAGGTTTCAATATACGTTATCCATTATCTATTTCTTAACATAAACACTTTTGGGAATTTTTTATTCTTTTAATAATGGTCTTTAATGAGATTCTGAATTTACCAAATAATATCCCCTAGGAGTGTCAAAACAGGTGCGTAGTAAGCCATATTTTCTTGTACTAGGTTACCCTAAGTTAGGACTGGGACACGTTTTTAGAGTTTTTACCCATAGGTGCATATGTGATGGAACCACGACCACTTGTAGTATCCAGATATGTACATATTTTTTTGAAAAGACACTCACTCTATACTTACCAAATCTTATTTATGTTTTATTATACATAGTCTTAACAAAAAGGATTTCAATAGAGTTGTCTAATCCTAATCCAAAAAACAACTAAACATTTCCGATGATACCAACTATAAAAAACCTTCTATTTATTAAACATTAATTCAAAATTTATTACATACAATTAAAGTTAATATAACCTGGATGATTGATAAGTATAATGTCTATAGGAATTATGTTCATAGATTAATATCTAGAACATTGGATAAAAAACATTATTAAAAACTTCCTTAACATGCTTCAAAAATTTCAGATTTTAAAACTGCACGGGATAACCAATGGAAAAACTAATGAAAGGGGTGAGCTATAAAGCCCAGTAAGGTAATAAACATGAAATAACATTAAGATAATAATACATGTTACACAATTGGAATATCAATAGGGATTAACAAGAGTAATAATCATAAACATGACAATGATACATTATATAGCATGATAATCATAACATGGTAAATGTTGAAACACCTTAAAACACTGAATCATAGTCTTAGGTCAAGGATAAAATTGTTATGACATCATGGGGTAAAAATTCCCATAATGGAATCAAATTCAATCCCTACCCCCCCCCCCCCCATGAAATACCATTATCCTAAACATTACCCATTTTATTGGAGCGCTATCTGGGTGCCCCCAACATATTCATTTTATTCTCATGCGTAAGTGTTCCCTATAGATTATAAAAAATGGATTCATTTATCATCTTAAATTATTTCACGATCAAGGAATTTAGAATATATACATTTAATTCCACTATAAATTGTTATATGTAAAAAAAATTAAAATCATGTATATAAAAATGGGATTGGTATTCACTACACAATTGTTTTGGCATGGAAAATCATAGTTAAATTTCGGTAGCATAACAACGTTACTTAAAAATTCATAAAAGGGATTGGTGAGAGAGAAATTATTATCTCCTTATATGGAAATAAATGGGACAGTAAGGTGTATATAGAATAATATATCCCATCATAAGGAAATTAAGATAAAATACAAAAGGTAAAGAAGATATTTGAATAAGTAGAAGAAAGGAAAAGATCACTTATGAAATTTTAGCATAGTAAGGGTTGTACATAAAGGATCATGATAGGCATAATGAGAGTGGAAATAGGACTCTAATCATTTATAAATTAAGTGTAATGTAATTTTAATATGTAATAACATATCCAAACATAATAAAATTCCGGTTAAATTGACATAACATAAAAGGGTTTCTTGAATGGAAATTAGAAGAGATAAATCCATTAAAGAAGTATGGCATAGTAACAGATTATGTGAAGATAAAAATGAGAGAGAATAAATGAAAACTAATTAAAATAACTTAATTTGGATATTAGTTAATCTTTATAAATAAATTATATCATAAAAATTTACAATTAAGAAGAATAATTCCAAAGAAGGTGCTTGAATTCAAAGAAGAAGAGGAAGGCCCCTTACGGAATTTTGGCATAGTAACGGCTTAGGTAAGGGTCAAAATTAGAGAGGATAAATGATCTAGCATTCATATAAAATAAATTATATATTAATGTAATGAATATAAATGAATTAAAATATAACTAATTTAAATTAATAAGACTAATTTCATAGAATGTGCTTTAATTGAAAGGAGGAGAGTAAGGTGAGGATCCCTTACTTGAGTGTGACTCCAAATGCTTGGGATCAGATTTTTTAGAGCTTCGGTAACCTTGGAGGACTCTAGAGAGTTTATTTTATATTATTTATGTGATCCAAGGATTTTTATTAAATATATATGGGATATTGGGTGAGATTATATAGAAAAATATGGGATTTCATTATTTTTTAGCTTTTGGACTCTATAAAATAAAATAACCAAAACAAAAAACCATCCTATGGTTTTTTCCCATGGTTTATAAAAATTTGGAGTTTATTTATTTATCCTATAACTTTAAGTTAAGAATGTAATAAAATAATTTGATTAATTATTTTGAGGTTATTCGTACTCTTAAATAATAGATTATAATACATCAAAATATATTACATGCTTTAGAGGATTCATAATGGATTTATAAAATATATAAAATAAACTTTAAAAAAAATTAAATGAAAAACATATATTTTTTTTATCCTATTTATATTATTTATTAAATCATGTTAGGGTCATTATCATGTCACAATATACAAAGTATATTTATATGGTATTTAATTTTTACCTGAACATTCGACTAGCTCAGAAAATTATGAAAAATTAACCATTGGATATTTTTGAAATTCTAACTAAAAAATAATATTTTTTTAATCTAATAATTTTTTAAATATTTTAATTTTCACTTTTTAAATAAAATATATATTGATTATGAAATGTTTAGTTTTTTGAAAATAACAATTTTCAAACTCTTATAAAAATTACATTTGACTTCATAAAAATTATAGGATCATTTATAATTAATAAACATTATTTATTAAAATTATTTTATTAAAAAATTATTTATTTCAAAAATCAATTAATATATAAAAATAAATTCTTAATTGAAATTTCATATTTCTTAAAAATATAATTTCTCTATTATTGTATAAAAATGTAATTTTTATAAAACTATTTACTCAATCATTTATAAAGTAAAAAACAATAAGAAATAAATAAAATCATTTTTTAAGGAAAATTAAATATAAATATTAATTCAATTAGGGTTAGATTGTTTCTATCCTATTTTAATATATTTTTACCCTTAATTAACTTATTTTCCTTTTACCATGGTAATAAATATTTAATACAGTTTTTATTCATATTGTTAAATAATTAAGTTTACCTTATTAACTAATATTAATTATTATGTATCAAAATATGGAATTAATTTTATAAAAATAAATTCAAAAAGTTTAATGAATTTTATTTTATATAAATCCCATAAGCATGATGAAAAACGGTCATCCGAAAAATGACTTTTTCAAAGCAATAATGATTTTACTTTTACTCTATAACTAGTAATTTTCCTTATATTAATGTAAATTAATAATGATATATATATAATCTAAAATTTTCATTTATATCATTTCTCATTGAGAGATATTTAAATAAATTATAATTGAGAAACATTTTTCATTTAAATACAGTTTTCAAACCAAATGCTTTTTACACTTGAAAATAAACTTGTACTAAAATATGTAACAAAGATTATATAAAATATAATAAATTGAATTAAATATAAATAAATAATAACTATTTTTTATTGAAATAAAATTAGTATAATAATTATCATTTTAAATTAATTAACTTATCAAAATAAATGGGAATTTTTCATAAAACATTATTTTTCACCATCCATAAAAAAATATATGTTTTCTAAAAATACCAAACGTTTACCCTATATAAATATTTAAATAATCATATAAGAAATGGATCTCATTTTTCCCAAAAAATTATAAATTTTCTTTAAAAAAATTATAAATTTTTTTTATAAAAAGAAATAACAAATCATTTTTTAAGAATACATATTTTAAAGAAAAAAATTACATTACCAAAGTTTGATAGATTATTTACAAAGAATTTATCAATATATTTAGGATATAAATATTTTATAAATTATTAAATCTTACTCATATCTAAAAATATAATAGAAATTATTAAATATTCATATTTAATTAATCATCATTATTTCTTTGGGTTTGGTGTTGTGTATCACATATGCTATCAAACGTATTTTTCTCTTTTAAAAAATTCAAGGAATTACAGATTTAATAAAATATTTATTAATAAATATTTTCTTCTCACTCTTTATATTAAAATAGAGATGGAGTTTCTTAGACTCATTAAAAAGGAGGATGAATCAATCATGTGTTATGAATAAATATTTACAAGGATTTTTAGGTATTCTTATCGATTCTTAATTGACCCCAAAAGTTTTGTGCAATTATTTTTTAGTGGATTGAATCTAAGTATTCAAAAAAAATTATCTATCCAAGATAATAAAATTTATGAGGAAATATTTTGATTTTCCCTTAACTTTGAAATTTATAATAATGATTCTCAATGCAATACTAGGGATATAGATAAAAAAGAAAATAATGGAGTTTAATTTTAAAGGGTCAATAGATAAATCCCAGGTGGGAAAGGAAATCTAACTACACATATTCTATAAGTTTTGTAGAGACCCGAAGCCTGACGTACATGGACATTACATTACTTTTGCGGAATACTTAGTACATAACAAAAACACACACACAAGGATCGTAATAGTTTAGTGTCTTTGGAAACTCGGAACGTAATCTTCTAATCGTGGTGAAAGATCTTCAATATCTCCCATAAATATCTTCCCTTTTTTACCTAAAAACCTTTCTTTATATCCTGGGGAAAAGAAAACATAAAAGGGTGAGCTCAAATGCTCAGCAAGGGCAAATAAAGGAAATAAAAATCATATCATATCTTTATGAAAATCAAAACCTGCAAAAGAGATCATAATATCTTAACATGGAATAAATCATAGAAGTGAAAATGAAACCCTTACTTAAAACATTACTCATTGTGGAATACACACATAATCATAGAGAATCATTTCTTGTTAGTCAAGACTCATTGCCAAGACTATCTTAGTGGACAAAGTCCCTTTCTGAATCGAGTAATCCTCGTTTCAGTCCTATTTCACTGAACCGGTATAACCTACCATTCCAGCCATGTCTATCTCATGAGATATGAAATCTTTACCCAATGCATTGGAGGGAGATATAGGTCCCACCCATCTCTTAATGAATCCTTTCTTATGTGTGCCACAAAATCATAAATCATACATCATTGCATAACCCATGTAATAAAAATGGGATTCTTAAACAACATGACATCATAAAACCATTCATATAAGATAAAGGAATTCATAAACATAATTCCATCACAACATAGTCAAATCAATGTAAAAATATGGATAGAAACAGAACCCTTTATTATCTTATATGGAAAATAATTTTGATAAAACACTTGAATTGAATTCTTGAGGAAAATATCCTTTCTTCTTCAAAATCAATTTCTTTTCACAAAACATCATGAAATTTTAAAAGAAAGAGATTTTATTGAAAATAGTCATGAAATCTTTTAGAGGAAGCTTCATGAAAATAAGGCTTTATAAAACAGTATAAATCCGTTCGTGCCGTATAAGTTAAAAAAAACATTCTTCGTACTTTTTTCAAAAAAGTCAAAAAGTACCTCGTACGAAAAACGAAAAAATATTCCTTTCATATCCTTTACTAAAAACTCATAGAAGGGTAAAATTGGATTTAAACAATTGTAGGTGGATGGAAATAATATTACATATTGAGGGAACATGGATGTGGATGATAAAATACACCCCAGTAAATACATACGAATAAACAATCTCAGATAAAAATGAGATTGTGATATTTCCCTTACCTTAGGTCCGACTTGCTTTGTAAGTGTCCGAACCTCCTGTATAATGATTTAAATCATGTTATTGACTTATTACAGAATCATATTCATTTTTATGATATCATATATGGTTCACTTATGACATTATATTACCCGTTCTTTTGTAAATTCCATGTTAAAGAAGCGTTTTGGGTAAAATCGTTTCATTTATCGTAGGTGTTTTGACTTGTTGTTCTTGACATCATTATTACTTATATCATGATTTACTTACTTCTAGAATATAAAATATGATTTATATATCATATATATTCAGTATATAATAGGTAGATAAATAAAATGAAAAACACCGTTCATGGAGACGGTAGTCCGTACGTACGCATGAACGCTGTTTTCCTTTCCTTATTGTCTTGAAATGGAAGTAAGTAGATGACATACATATGTATATATATACATAAATCCAGTAGCTTTATAATGTCATATATTTCATTATTATTTCTTATATATACATTATAATCATTCTTAAATGGTTAACATGGAGAATGAATCTCATCGCGTCGTGGAGACGGTATTCCGTACGTACGCACGAGCGATGATATCATTTCTATAAATATTGAATTGAATTGGAGTGCATTATACAATATATCAGAATCAATATGATGTTGTAATAACTATGTATAGTTATTCTTTACACCATTATACCCATCCATGTAAGGTGGTGGTGGAAAATAGATTACACCACGACGTGGAGACGGTATTCCGTACGTACGCACGCGCAGTGATTTCTTTTTCCGTAGGATGGATAGATGGTGAAATAGGGTTGTTTTATACTTATAATGACATATCATTATATTAGTGATACTGATGTTATTAATTCATAATGAAACAACCTAAGAAGAAGAAGTGGAAGAAGAAATAAAGATGAAAGAATTGGTAACGGTAATTACCTCTTCTTTGAAGTGCCTCTTTGAGACCTCCTCTTAGGGCACTAAAATTGGTCTTTGAGGAAGACCAGAACCTCTAGGATGTTGCTAGGGAAGTGGAGAGGATAAATTGGCAGGGGTTTGCCGAGCTTGAGTGCTCAAATTGGTGTGAGGAGGAGGGGGAGGAGGTGTCCTTTTATAGGGGAGGAGAGGGGCACCTTAGGAATATCTCAAAATATTATTTTATATTAAAGTGAAAATCGGTTTATAATGGTTCCAAAGGGTCTTATTTCGAAGCTGAAGTGGTGATGGGTCGCAATCCTATCAACAAATAGGATTTAGACAAGTTTGGGGTATTATTTTAACCTTATCAATTAGATTTAACTCTAAGTTAATTAATTTAACTTTTACCGTGTCTTTTTGTTTTCTTTCACTATATGGTTAATACACTTACTATAACATGCCAAACGAACCCCAAATTGTTTATTATTAATATATATATCCTTATCTAAGTCATTTGGCCGAACCTTAGATTTTTAGGAATAAAATAACAATTAATAATATAATATTTGATTTAAAAACTATTTTGTGTCAATTTTGACACTATTTGATATATGATTTTTGTGAAAGTCATATCAGAATTATATGTTCGAACCAAGTTGATTAAATCAACACTAATATATCATAGTAACCTAGAAAATTAGTGAAATTCATAAAAAGTCTTAAATTACATTTATTTTGGTATTTATATTATCAATTATGTCAATATTTCATTAATAAGATAATTACTGCATCATCTTTGTGTCATAAATAAATTAAATTATTTGATGTCTAAAAATTACAAATAAAATACCATCATGTAGGAATTCTTTTTAGCTTTCTAATTAATATTTACAATCGAATGTATCTTATGTATAACCCAATATTAAAAATGATTTACTTATTAAACTTTGATTTTAACTATTTTAACCCTTCTTTAAATAAATTAATAATAAATGTCCTAATCTAATCCAAGTGGGCCTAAATGGTCATATTTTATTCCTAAGTTTGTTTTTGGTCGAATTAAACTTGTCCAATAGAATTAGGACATGTGTTAGGGTAATATTAATATCATATTTACCCTTAGTTACCTTATTTACTATTAACCGTGGTAAAAAAAGTAAAAAGTTACTATTCACCAAAAAATTATTTTCATCTCATTGAACCACATTTTAGTCCTTGATATTAACCGTGTCTCTCAGATTTTCGAAATTCCATTCACAGAAGCGGTAAAATTAAGTTTTATGCAAAATTCAGTTTTTAACCTACCACTTAGTAGTTTCACTATTCATCAAAAATTGATGTTTTTCAGAACAATGCCAAAATTTCATCCCAAGCTATATTTCATATTCCGAATTCAAAAATGAAGTCTATTTTACCAAATTCATAACATAAAAGTTGCATTAATTAATTTTATAATTAAATCCCGCTGTTAAAACAAATAGCGTGTTTTTAAGAAACAATATCTATCAAAAGATTGACACTTGTTTATGTCTAGTTTAAATGTGAAACTACATCCAATGACCAACATTGTATTAAATTGTAAAAATATATTCTAAATATACTTTAAAACCACTAAAATTAATAATTTATCACTATTAATTATTTCGATTAAAAAAGTTGTTTTTAATTATAATTTAGTAATTTTCACTATTCATCAGAATATGAAAGTTATCCGAAAAGTACCAAAATTTCACCTTAGGCTAAATTCGATACACCGAATCCAAAAATAAAGTCCATTTTGAGAGCTAAATTTTCTAAAATTTAAAAAGTGGTTATTACTATTCATAACGGCTAGTTTTAATAATATTTTAATAGCATATCGTTGTTTCGTGAAACTCAGTATTACGTACTACACACGCTATCGAGGAAGGTTGCGATTGCGTGTAATGCAAGGCAAGTCAAGGATGCGTGTTGTGCAAGATCCTTTTGGTGTAGCATAAAACACAAGACATTAATAAAATTAAAAAGAATATTTTTTATAAAATCTTGGGCTGTTACATTCTACCCCCCTTAAAATGAATTTCGCCCTCGAAATTCGTCGGGGTTATAAATGGTTTACTATTTGAAAGTTTCTTTAATAGAAACCCACATCGTAAAAGGGAATACCAAAACTTCGCTTTAAAAACTAAAGTATGAAATGTAATGATTACCCAAATAAACTAATCACTGGGTTTCCACATAGGTGAAAATATGGATATGGAAGAGAAATCTAACGATCATGTTCTGATGGAGAGTGGTAGAGAACATGGCTATGGAAAATCCAGTAATCAAAAATCCATAGATTTGTGATGATATAAGGTACCATCTGATTCATCAGGTATAAGATCACTAGGACAACATTTTTGGTTTTCAAGATCATTTCCCTAAAGTTGAAAATTTGCTTAAAATAAATACTTACTTTATTTTGGTACAATCTCACTTTTGTTCGTGCCTTTAACAATTTCCACTTCATCTCTTAAATAAATGAAGTTGAATTTGTTATTCGTGAAGTGTTAGCAGATCATGTGATAGAATGACGGGTCATTCCATCTATCTCAAACAAAAGGTTAGAAAAAATTATATACATAAGTCGATCTATAGTGAGATTAATCACATATGGTTCCTAAAATGGACTTATACTTCATATATCATACTGCTTAATATAATAAAACTAGTTTCTACTAAACAGGGACTTCCTATAGGTCAGTGGTAGGCGATAAAGGCCAGTCGCACTTCGGTTGTGGGTTCGATTCCTACAGCCTTGTCCAAAGCAATGGGTTGTCGCCCATCCTGCAGGTTGTCCTTTTTCTAAAACTACGTCACTATAACATCCCATCAATAATATCGAAAATCTTCTATCCTTAAACAATACTAACTTATGTCCAACACAATCCAGTCTAATCTTTAGGCTTATACATAATACTGCAGTCCACTCTCATAATATAGTGACAACGATTACCAAAGATTTAATACTGTCGTTGATCCCCACATATCATAAGATATGTCTTGTTGGTCACATTCCAAACATTCAAAGTCCTTAATCGTGTATTCTCTTGAATACCTTAGTGAAAACATGAGTGCAGTTAAAAGTTAATACTTTCCATATACCAAAATCCTCAAAATTCTATATACTCAAACCATGATATCACTTAGTCCTTATATCAATCATGAGCTCATGAATACTATCAAACATTTAATTTTCTCCTTATCCCTTCATTATGCGCATATCATCTACATTCCAAAAATATCTGAATAACCTTTCATGGATACTGATAACATTAATCATATACTTTAAAAACACAAGGAAAGACAACAGTGTAACAATCCATAGATGTCTCTTTATTCCAAAATTACACATGATAAACATGTAATCATACCACTACATTCTCAAACCATTGACCGAGCTTCAAAAATTCTTTCATCTCACATATCATTTGTAGTCTCTTCATCATCATCCACATAAATACTTCCCATACGACCATACTGATTATATTCATGAGACTTTCCCTTAGGGCATTGGTTTGCATAATGTCCGTACATTCCACATTTAAAACACTTAACCATTTTTGATGTCGTAGCAATACCATTATCCTCATCCATGGTGTTAACCGACCCTTTTCCTTTGCACTTACTTGCTTTGTGTCCTTCTTTTCCACACCCAAAGAATCTTCCAGTTCCCTTGAAACATTCTCCTTGATGCCTCTTCCCACATGATTTACATAGGGGAAATTGAACTTTCTTTCCTCTATGATCATCATGGAACTCCATCTTTCTCTTATTAGTCGAGTCAGGAAACTTACCAAATTTTACTTTATTGATCATGTTGTGAGATTTCTGATTCGGCATAATAATGATGTTTGGACATCCAAATCCCATTTCATTTGGTTGCTCATGAAGAATATCATTCCATTGTCCATCATATCCTCCATTATTGTGAATCATCTTGTTTCCAGCCATTTTCTAAAACCCAAACAGAATAGTGTTAGATGCAAAAATCATGCTAGGGAAAACAACATAATAAAGGGGGAGTACCTTCAATATCCAACATCTTAGGTTTAATTCTATGATCGTTAGCGTAATTCTATTACTATAACCTATACGTATACTTAACCTTAGGGACATACCTAGACATACCTTAGAAATATCTCTAGGAATCTCACTAACGTTTTCGCATCCTAGTTTCCAAAGGTTGACTAAACCTTTCCTCTGATACCAACTGTAGAGACCCGAAGCCTGACGTACATGGACATTACATTACTTTTGCGGAATACTTAGTACATAACAAAAACACACACACAAGGATCGTAATAGTTTAGTGTCTTTGGAAACTCGGAACGTAATCTTCTAATCGTGGTGAAAGATATTCAATATCTCCCATAAAGATCTTCCCTTTTTTTTACCTAAAAACCTTTCTTTATATCCTGGGGAAAAGAAAACATAAAAGGGTGAGCTCAAATGCTCAGCAAGGGAAAATAAAGGAAATAAAAATCATATCATATCTTTATGAAAATCAAAACCTGCAAAAGAGATCGTAATATCTTAACATGGAATAAATCATAGAAGTGAAAATGAAACCCTTACTTAAAACATTACTCATTGTGGAATACACACATAATCATAGAGAATCATTTCTTGTTAGTCAAGACTCATTGCCAAGACTATCTTAGTGGACAAAGTCCCTTTCTGAATCGAGTAATCCTCGTTTCAGTCCTGTTTCACTGAACCGGTATAACCTACCATTCCAGCCATGTCTATCTCATGAGATATGAAATCTTTACCCAATGCATTGGAGGGAGATATAGGTCCCACCCATCTCTTAATGAATCCTTTCTTATGTGTGCCACAAAATCATAAATCATACATCATTGCATAACCCATGTAATAAAAATGGGATTCTTAAACAACATGACATCATAAAACCATTCATATAAGATAAAGGAATTCATAAACATAATTCCATCACAACATAGTCAAATCAATGTAAAAATATGGATAGAAACAGAACCCTTTATTATCTTATATGGAAAATAATTTTGATAAAACACTTGAATTGAATTCTTGAGGAAAATATCCTTTCTTCTTCAAAATCAATTTCTTTTCACAAAACATCATGCAATTTTAAAAGAAAGAGATTTTATTGAAAATAGTCATGAAATCTTTTAGAGGAAGCTTCATGAAAATAAGGCTTTATAAAACAGTATAAATCCGTTCGTGCCGTATAAGTTTAAAAAAACATTCTTCGTACTTTTTTCGGAAAAGTCAAAAAGTACCTCGTACGAAAAACGAAAAAAGATTCCTTTCATATCCTTTACTAAAAACTCATAGAAGGGTTAAATTGGATTTAACCAATTGTAGGTGGATGGAAATAATATTACATATTGAGGGAACATGGATGTGGATGATAAAATACACCCCAGTAAATACATACGAATAAACAATCTCGGATAAAAATGAGATTGTGATATTTCCCTTACCTTAGGTCCGACTTGCTTTGTAAGTGTCTGAACCTCCTGTATAATGATTTAAATCATGTTATTGACTTATTACAGAATCATATTCATTGTTATGATATCATATATGGTTCACTTATGACATTATATTACCCGTTCTTTTTTAAATTCCATGTTAAAGAAGCGTTTTGGGTAAAATCGTTTCATTTATCGTAGGTGTTTTGACTTGTTGTTCTTGACATCATTATTACTTATATCATGATTTACTTACTTCCAGAATATAAAATATGATTTATATATCATATATATTCAGTATATAATAGGTAGATAAATAAAATGAAAAACATCGTTCATGGAGACGGTAGTCCGTACGTACGCATGAACGCTGTTTTCCTTTCCTTATTGTCTTGAAATGGAAGTAAGTAGATGACATACATATGTATATATATACATAAATCCAGTAGCTTTATAATGTCATATATTTCATTATTATTTCTTATATATACATTATAATCATTCTTAAATGGTTAACATGGAGAATGAATCTCATCGCGTCGTGGAGACGGTATTCCGTACGTACGCACGAGCGATGATATCATTTCTATAAATATTGAATTGAATTGGAGTGCATTATACAATATATCAGAATCAATATGATGTTGTAATAACTATGTATAGTTATTCTTTACACCATTATACCCATCCATGTAAGGTGGTGGTGGAAAATAGATTACACCACGGCGTGGAGACGGTATTCCGTACGTACGCACGCGCGGTGATTTCTTTTTCTGTAGGATGGATAAATGGTGAAATAGGGTTGTTTCATACTTATAATAACATATCAGTATATGAGTGATACTGATGTTATTACTTCATAATGAAACAACCTAAGAAGAAGAAGTGGAAGAAGAAATAAAGATGAAAGAATTGGTAACGGTAATTACCTCTTCTTTGAAGTGCCTCTTTGAGACCTCCTCTTAGTGCACTAAAATTGGTCTTTGAGGAAGACCAGAACCTCTAGGATGTTGCTAGGGAAGTGGAGAGGATAAATTTGCCGGGGTTGGCCGAGATTGAGTGCTCAAATTGGTGTGAGGAGGAGGGGGAGGAGGTGTCCTTTTATAGGGGAGGAGAGGGGCACCTTAGGAATATCTCAAAATATTATTTTATATTAAAGTCAAAATAGGTTTATAATGGTTCCAAAGGGTCTTATTTCGAAGATGAAGTGGTTATGGGTCGAAATCCTATCAACCAATAGGATTTAGACAAGTTTGGGGTATTATTTTAACCTTATCAATTAGATTTAACTCTAAGTTAATTAATTTAACTTTTACCGTGTCTTTTTGTTTTCTTTCACCATATGGTTAATACACTTACTATAACTTGCCAAACGAACCCCAAATTGTTTATTATTAATATATATATCCTTATCTAAGTAATTTGGCCGATCCTTAGATTTTTAGGAATAAAATAACAATTAATAATATAATATTTTATTTAAAAACTATTTTGTGTCAATTTTGACACTATTTGATATATGATTTTTTTGAAAGTCATATCAGAATTATATGTTCGAACCAAGTTGATTAAATCAACAATAATATATCATAGTAACCTAGAAAATTAGTGGAATTCATAAAAAGTCTTAAATTACATTTATTTTGGTATTTATATTATCAATTATGTCAATATTCCATTAATAAGATAATTACTGCATCATCTTTGTGTCATAAATAAATTAAATTATTTGATGTCTAAAAATTACAAATAAAATACCATCATGTAGGATATCTTTTTATCTTTCTAATGAATATTTACAATCGAATTTATCTTATGTATAACCCCATATTAAAAATGATTTACTTATTAAACTTTGATTTTAACTATTTTAACCCTTCTTTAAATAAATTAATAATAAATGTCCTAATCTAATCCAAGTGGGCCTAAATGGTCATATTTTATTCCTAAGTTTGTTTTTGGTCGAATTACACTTGTCCAATAGAATTAGGACATGTGTTAGGGTAATATTAATATCATATTTACCCTTAGTTACCTTATTTACTATTAACCGTGGTAAAAAAAGTAAAAAGTTACTATTCACCAAAAAATTATTTTCATCTCATTGAACCACATTTTAGTCCTTGATATTAACCGTGTCTCTCGGATTTTCGAAATTCCATTCACAGAAGCGGTAAAATTAAGTTTTATGCAAAATTCAGTTTTTAACCTACCACTTAGTAGTTTCACTATTCATCAAAAATTGATGTTTTTCAGAACAATGCCAAAATTTCATCCCAAGCTATATTTCATATTCCGAATTCAAAAATGAAGTCTATTTTACCAAATTCATAACATAAAAGTTGCATTAATTAATTTTATAATTAAATCTCGCTGTTAAAACAAATAGCGTGTTTTTAAGAAACAATATCTATCAAAAGATTGACACTTGTTTATGTCTAGTTTAAATGTGAAACTACATCCAATGACCAACATTGTATTAAATTGTAAAAATATATTCTAAATATACTTTAAAACCACTAAAATTAATAATTTATCACTATTAATTATTTCGATTAAAAAAGTTGTTTTTAATTATAATTTAGTAATTTTCACTATTCATCAGAATATGAAAGTTATCCGAAAAGTACCAAAATTTCACCTTAGGCTAAATTCGATACACCGAATCCAAAAATAAAGTCCATTTTGAGAGCTAAATTTTCTAAAATTTAAAAAGTGGTTATTACTATTCATAACGGCTAGTTTTAATAATATTTTAATAGCATATCGTTGTTTCGTGAAACTCAGTATTACGTACTACACACGCTATCGAGGAAGGTTGCGATTGCGTGTAATGCAAGGCAAGTCAAGGATGCGTGTTGTGCAAGATCCTTTTGGTGTAGCATAAAACACAAGACATTAATAAAATTAAAAAGAATATTTTTTATAAAATCTTGGGCTGTTACAAGTTTAGTAAGAAGCATCTTGGTAACTACCTATAAGAAACAAGGAAATTATATAAGTGTGGAAATTAGGGTCATTAAGCTAATTAATATTAAGGGGACATGAATAATGCCACTAAAATGTTATAAATGGAATGTTTTGTTCAATCCCACAACTATGGTGAAATGTTTCAAATATAATGAAGAAATACTATAAAAGTAAGTGTACTAAGAAAATGGTTGTGAAGGATTATAGATGAAAAAAAACTTCAAGGCCAATAGATTAGGGATGATCTTATTTTATCACTACTACTGAGGTGGATCATGATAATTAAGTGGTGAAAAGTACACTTTTTATTCATTTAAGAACAAAAAGTTAATTATTTGATTCTAGTACTATGCATTTATTCATATCATGAAAGTTTAGTAGAACCATTCTAACACTATATCATGAAATTAAGGTAAAATTATCTATGAAAACACAAAGTGTAACTATGGTTTCAACCCAATTATATCACACTTTCCTAGTTAGTGTTTGGGGTATAATTCTTCTGAAAAACTGTGTTATACTCCCTTTAGTGGAATTCAATGCAATACTGGACATAGACTGAATAGACCCTATTAAAAATAAAAAACAATATAAATAAATATAATAGATTCTAGAAATGGGATTTATAAGCCTAATTTCTTCACTATATGTTTTCCTTTTCTTATTTACCAAGAATAATGATTTTTATTACATATTTGTTTTTATTATCATAAATTCACAAAAAAAATTGAAAGAGAAAAGTTATTCCCTACTATAGATTGATGATTTGTTTAATCATCTATGTTGGGCCCAATAATTATCTATGGTGTACCTTTAGTTGGGATATCATTAGTTAAAGGTGATAAATAGGATATTCCAAATAGTACCATTCATAAATGCTATAAAAATGATGATTTCATAGTAATTACCTTCAGAATCAGAAATTCTCTAGTAATTTTTATAGACATGGTAAAAAGAATCTTTAGACGTTACCTTAAAAGAATTTCTGGTTTTTTTTATATATTACCATCTCATATACTAACAATTTAAATAGGAATATCAGGAGTATTTGAGGATTATTATAAAGAAATTAATAAAGGATAATCTATATGAAAAGTATAGTAAATGTGTGTTTAGGATAGAGAAAGTAACACTTCAGGGGAATATTATGATGATAAATGGGGTATTCGTGTTTTCACCAAATAATAAAGAGAATAAAGAAGGGCCTTGACCAGCATCAATAATAGGGATCTATAAATTTCATTTATTATATTGGTACTCTGAATTATTATTTAGGAACATCTCATAATTTTCAAATCCACTAACTAACCTACCTTAGAAGGGAGTGAATTTTGTTTGGAATAATCAGTTTGGAAAGAGATTCAAGGGGATAAAGAAGAGGTTAATCACTACCTATATACTCATAGTACCAATAAGTGGGGAATTATTTGAGATATATAGTGATTCATCAATGAAGTAATTTTTTTGTGTAGTCATCAAAAAAGATAAACTTATAGCATATGCCTTAATATAGTTAAAGGTACACGATCATAATTTCCCAATGCTTGATCTTGAGTTGGATGATATAACATTTTCATTGAAAATTTACAGATTTTATCTCTATGCCCAGAACTGTGATATATATACATATCATAAAATCTTGAAGTAAATTTTTATATATAATGATCTCAATATAAACCAACGATGATGCTTAGAGATGGTTATAGAATATGACTACGTAATCCACTATTATCCTGGGAAGGAGAATAATGTGGCAGATTCTCTATGTAGATAAGATCATATAACCTTCTCAATGATTAGGGTTGAGAAGTATCCAATCCCTATATTCATAAAAAGGGTATATATAAAAATCATAAAGGAAGGATTTAAATACTAAATTTTGTCAAGTGATTGCTCAACCATCCATTCCATAGAAGATAAAAAAATCTTAAATAGATTGTATGGTGAACAAAAATAAGTTGTATTATATAATAAAGATGAAATCATTAGAGTTCAGCATTGATAATGAAGGAATGGAGTGATTTTGGATATGATTGTTCAAGACATTGGGTTATGAGATAAATAAGAAAGTATTGAATAATTCTCATAGATCAACATTCTCTATATAGGTAGAGAGAACAGAGAAGCATAGATATCTCTAAGAGAACTATTAGTGAGACAATATGAAGAATAATTTTATTAAATATATATCTAAGTACTTATTATGAAAACAAGTGAAGGAAGAAATGAAAAACTATAAGGGAATGATGAAATAATTTATTATACTAATAAGGAAATGGGAAAACATCACCTTGGATTGCATCAACAATATTTCGAATACATCAATGTGAACCAAAAAATATGGGTTATAAAGGATAATTTAATCAATATAGTTCACTTAAACAATTTTCAAGAGGAATTATCAATGGATAAACTATCAAAAATTTACATTATAGAAGTTTTAAGGATGCATGGAACACCACTATCAATTGTATATAATTTAGATGAAGTTTGGGAACATAAACTATTGGGACCTAAACTAGTTGAATAAGTGGTAAATAAGGTAAAATTCACTCAACAATGAGTCATAAAAACAAATAGTTGATATATTAGCTATGCTGACAATCAGTAATGTGACCTAGAGGTTTAAGTTGGAGATAATTTGTTCCTTTATATATCCGCATGGAATAGAGTCGTGAGGTTTGGTAAGATGGGAATGCTAATTCCTAGATACATTATCCCTTTAAGATTTATGATCACATCATATTTTTGTCATATCGCCTATAAAATTCACCAAACCTATCTCATGTATATAAAAGGTTACACATATCCCTTTTTAGGAAGTACATATTTTATCCTTATTATTTACAAAATACAAAGGTGGCCTAGTTATAATAGTATCTCTCTTATGAGGACAAACTGGTGAAGATCTTAGACAATAGAGACAATTTTCTATACAAAAAAGAAAACTCACCTATTCAAAGTACTTTATAAGAATTGTATGTATGAAGAGGCAACATGAGAACCTATGGAAGCAGTGAAATGAAAGAACCCTCATTTTCTCACATTAATTTATGAAATGAAATTTCAAGGATAAAATTTATATAGGGGGAATAAATATAACAACCCAAAATTTTATAAATGAAATTATCATAACACATATGTCATAATTAAAAATATAGTATAATCACATTAACTTAATTATATTAATTTATAATGTTACATGTAAGAAATTTATATCCTAAAAATTAAATAAAATTGTTAGATATTATGAAACAAATGGTTGAAAAAGAAAAACCGTACTTATATTTTTATATTTCTTATTTTCATTTATATATATTTTTATAAATTTTCAATTAAACTTATAAAATGGTTTTATAAACCTGATTTATATTGTAATATTGTTTTATGAAATCATAAGTAATTTTTATAAGGGTCAAAAATTTATCATCTCATAAAATAGTGTTTTGAATTAATCTTTTTTTAAAAAAATAATTTTATTACTTTTAAATGATAAATATAATTTAATTTTTATATTTAAACAAATATATTTTCCATAATTTAATTATTAATTACTTTGAATAAAATTTTTGATCATTTACATTAATATTTATATAAAAATAGCTCCCTATATAAAATACGTTTTCATTTCAAAGTAAAATTTCACATATTTATCAATCCAATTCAATTAAAAGGGTTTAAATATAGATTCCTTATGAAAAAAAAAATTATTAATATGGGTCATATTATATTTTTATAAAAATATATTATCATGGAAAATAATTAAACAAGTTACAAATGGGTAAAATGGATAATATATCATGGATTTGTTTTTAAAATTAACATCACACATAGAAATTATAGAGTTACTTTGTAAGTTTTTTCATTAAACACAAATGTATCACCAAAATTTCATCACATAATTCACCTAACTCCCATTTCATTCCATATTTACCCTTAATTGAACTTATTTTTCTAAGGAAATGTCCCTAATTTTAACTTATAAAAGGATCCCTTCACCACCCACTTCCCCTCACACCTTAAGACTCTAATCATGGAACATTATTCCCAAATATTTCCCTAACCATATTTCCCATGTCTTATAAGTTTTTTCCTAACAAAATTTCCGATCTAAGTTGGATTAAGGAGTGGTCAATAGGAGGATATCCAAGGAAGAGGAAATAATGATAACTAATTTCTTCCAAGTTTCATTCCTCTTTAAACTTCACTAAGAATCATAAATAAAAAATAAAAAATTAAATAAGTATAATTTGTATACTGAAGTGTTATTATATAAATTTAATATTGAGTATTCTAATATTTCCCTCTTTGTTTCGTGGTTTCGGCCTTGAAACGCCCAACAGCTCTGTATCCGACGATGGATGGACCTACTTTCCAAAGGCAGGAGTTCACCGGATGGTCTGACCAGCGAACCTTAAGAACTCACATTGGTCGAGAGGATGGGAAGTCGGTCTCATCGCACCCTTTTTGGGGGAATTATTTCCTGTTCCAGAACTCTCTTATAGATTTAAGACGTAATCATATGTTTTCGAATCTTCGGTTTATACCCAAACATATTATCCACGAATTTAACCCTGTTTGGAAATGGTCAGCTGAACGTAGGGGTTCAGAATCATTTATGCCCGAGGTTTACCATCCCTCGTTGGATTAATGACCCTGAGGAGTCTGGACTCATTGAGACGGTTCTAGGAGCGGCTCGGTGAACCGATGTGAAGATAGTCGGATCGATCGGTTATTGGGCTTGAACCTCATGGAGGCTTCCTACATACCCTTCCTAGGGGATAGGGATCAAAGTCCACGTAGTTCAAATGGGTGTGTCAGTGAACCGATGTGAATGTGGACCCGGGGTCTGAAGGTGGGTGGGCTTGAACCTCTTGGAGGCTTCCAATGTACCCTGTCTAGGAGGCAGGGATCAAAGTCCACGTAGTTCGCATTGGCTTGGGACTTACACTCCGAGGAAGCCCATAATGATGAATTGGGGCTTACACTCTAAGGAGGCCCATGGTGATAGATTGGGGATTACAATCTGAGGAGGCCCATAGTGATCGATTGGGGCATACACTCTGAGGTGGCACATGGTGATGGATTGGGGCTTACACTCTGAGGAGGTCCAGGGTGATGGATTGAGGCTTACACTCTGAGGAGGCCCATAAAAGGATTTCATGGTCGATGCTTACTCTAAGCCCACGTGAGTCATGCTTGGTGTGAGAAACAAGAGGCAGCAGGGACCAGAGGATCACGTCGTGAAAGGCGCGTCTGTGGGAAGTGGAGTGGGGCTTACGCATAGGGAGGCCCATAAAGTTGTGGATTACTCCGAGATGGAAGCCCGTGGTGAAAAAGAACAATGGGAGAGGGAAAGGGGTCCTCCAGTTCCTGTCACCTCTCATGTTCCCCAAGGAAGTACTCGGGGAAGTACCGAGGTGCATGGAGACGGTTACATTCTGATGGGTACACCGCCCCCTCTCTGAGATGGGGAGAAGTGCCCGACCGCCGAAGCGTGCAGCCCCCCATCCGGGCGAGTAGAGGCAGGAAGGGGGTTCTCAGGCTCAGACCCCGCATTACTGTGGGAATGTGAACCCAGACATGCTTCATGAATCTTCTAAAAGGTCGGGGCAACCCCTTTTCCCTATTTTACCGTGGGTATGTGAACTCAAATAGTGTGCTTGTGCGCCTGAGGGTTACACCACACAAGTCCGGTGGCTCTGGTGGAGGCCTCAGCTCGAAGACAATGAGTAGGCCAATGAGTAGGCCAATGAGGGACTCATGGAGAATCAGGCCAGATCAGGAGGATCTTTTGTGGCTCGGGGAATTGGAACTCCAAAGGTTTTGGTGCCCTTCGCGTAGGGAAGTGCTACACGGCTGGAGGGTTCGTCCGCGAACCAGGGTGGTTCGTGGCTCCGAGTTCAATTTGCGAACCAGGTTGGTCCGCGGAGGGTTCCATGCAGGTAGCGGCGGCCAAGGGAAGCGCCGGCTGGAGGCTCGTCGGTCGGGGCTTCGCCCGTGTAGGAGTGTGATACGCGGTGCGATAGATCAGAAAAGAGGCATAAACTCCCTTTTCTGCGGGGAGTTCATCCGCGGAGGGGCTATGGTTCGCGGTGTTCTCTTTTTATGTTATTTTGAGTTTTCAGTTCACCAAATTATTATGCATTTTTGGTTCCTTATTTTTTCATTCCCAGGTTCATACATGCTCTGGTTCACGAACTGGAACTTTTGAATTCCTAAGCCTTCCTTTGAAATCCTTCCACCTGAATCTGATCTATCTCCTTTCCGCCCTCCTTCCAAATCCCCAAAATCCTCTTTTCCTTCCCCCCCTCGGTATCCTTTTATAGAGTGGGGAAAGAGATGTATCTGTGGTCACACGACACCTTTTTCTGAGGCCCATGACCGAATACCTGGTTTACAGCTGACTTGGTCAATCCCCAATTATTGGTGGGTATTGAGCGCTTCTCCCCCTCCCCGCGAACCGAATGAGGGGAGCGCTTCGTGGCCACGGAGGGTTCCACCTCCATTTCACAAACGACAGTGGAGACGGTTCAGGCCGGCTGACACGGATCGCAGCTGGGGTGGCTCATGTTGGTGAACCGGATTGGCGCCCTCCCTGCTTCACACCCATGGAGGGTCTCCGCCTCCATTCTGCGAACGACAATAGTCTGCGGAGGAGGGACGCTTCGCAAGAACCGGCCGTGCGTCGTTAATATTAGACCGGTCCACAGAACAGTTCCTCCTTCACCATCATTGAGTATTGTCCACATTTTTCCATCCCTTTTTAGGGGAAATTGGGCAGAACCTCCCTTGAGTTAAAGGGGATCATCGTTCTCCTTTTCGGATTTTTCAGGACCCCAAAAATTCCCCCCATCATAATAGGGTTCGATCGGAATGAAGAGGAGGTTATTCAGATGCAGAGTGGTCCTGAAACTCAGGTGGTTCGCATTAGAGAGGTGGACCTAGTAGGAGACCACGTCTATAAATACAGAGGGACCTTTCATTTGTCTTCTACCAGATTCTTCGCGAAACCAGAGCTTTTTTAACTTTTCTACCTCCGCGGGCTTGTTCTTTGTGAAACGCTTTGTCCATGGACCGACTTCTACTTCCATGAACCATTTTTCATTCTCACCGTTCTTCATCCGCGGATCAATGTCCCAGTTGCGAACCAACACTTTTAATTGATTAAAAATTAAGTTACGACGAGCCGCGTAGGAACTTGATTCGCGGTTTTGGTGCTCTATGGTTTTGATGCTCCGCGGTTTTGATGCTCCGTGGACTAAAATCTTCTTGAACATTAAAAGTTTCTATGTCTTTCGAACATAACCACTTAAAACTCAATATTGAAATTCCACGGAGCAACCTGGTCTGCGGTTTCCTGGCCAACGCTTCACAGTCCAGTGTTTTGCGGACTACTTTTGTGAAGGGCTGGTTCGCGGGATGCTGTCATTGTGAACCATCCTTTGAGGCCTCCTCATGGGCTTTGCTTATGAAGGATCCTCAACTAATCTTCAGCCATATATTTGGTATTTTTTCCAAGATTCCATATTTTTGGACTAACAATTTGTTGTCTTTCGTTTGTGCAGGGAGAAAATATGGTTCCCCCTCGTTATGCACCAAGGCCTACTGGAGAGCCTCTCCTAAATAGTGATCAACGCCTGAAGGACATGGCCATCTCTATTCAGGATGGAGTCTGCCACTCCCCACCGTATTCCTTTCTTTAAAGACGACTATCTAAGTCACAGAAGGAGTACCCCTTTTCTAATAGCCTTCTTGCCTATGGGTTCGGTTTGCTATCTGATACCCCGATTCCAGTACGATCCCGTGACAACAATCCTGAAGCATGGATATTTACTGCCACTATCCCTCTGTTCGTGATACTTGTCAATGGGTGGCTTGCCCTGAGGGATAAAGTTGTCAGATCTATGTTGAATCACCTTCCAGTATCTCTGATAGGAGAACAACGTCAACAGGAAAGAAAAATTCACTGCTATCGGTGCATTGCCCGCAACGCCATGGTAAGAGACTAGCATGGCTGGTTAGAGAATCGGGACCTCTGACCTGGATGAGAATTTAAGTCCCTGGATTGGGGGTGGCCCTTCTGGGTCCACCAAAGACGTGCAGAGTTAGAGGCAGAATTGCAAGCTGTAGGTTTGTATGAAGCTTCTTGGGTGTCCCAAACCTATACCTACCGGCCTTAAGTCCTCGCCAGGCAACTTATGAGCCGTTGAAGCTCGGACACCAACACATTTCATCTAGTCCATGGGTAGGTGGGCATTAGTCTTTGGGACATCTTTCAGATTTCAGGGGTCCCCATTGTTGGGGGTATGTATGACGAATTCCTGCCTCCCCCTTCCGTGTGGGACAATGAAGGGAGAACCCCTCCCTTGGTGAAGCGGCTCATTGATCTGGTCCAAGAACGTTCGAAGGATACATCTTCAATGAAGCTTTCCCCTGGACATGAGGAGCATTCGAAGGATATGTATCTGAGACATCTTGTCTTCTATCGTGAGTAGATCAAGGCTTTTTCTAGAGAGAGCCATTTTGTAGCTCTTCCATGTAGGCCCACGACCTGCCCTATAATGGAGTCCCGAAAGTAGAGGGTCATCTATTGGCTGAACCTGGAGCAAGGCCAATTCAACAACTGGGGATGGGAGCTTGTTCCAGATGTCGATCGGCTGCTTCGTCTGGCGGTGTTTCTGGCCATGTTTTTTAGTGGCTGGCTATTTCTTGTAGGTGAGTCTAGCGGTGTATAGGTCTCTACCTTTGTCATGGCGGCACAATTGGCTACCGGTAATGTTATCAACCTAGCCATCCCAATACTAGACAGGATTTACTGGTTGCTCGGTAATATTACCGATGGGAGCCAGCCAAACCGATTGGACAACCCTTTTCAGATCCTTTGGGGATGGCTAGGAATTCACATCAAGAACTGCTACACCTTCATCAACCCTCTTCAAATTCTGGGCACCACATTCCGGCCATACTTGCAACTGACCAGCGGGGTTATGCCCTAATAGTGGGAGACCCATGAGAAGGATAATCAACAGACTATTCAGAATAGGCATCTGTTATCGAGTCGAATCTCGTGTTATGATCATTTCAATTTCCATCTATTATCTTCCCCAACTGGTGCAATCACGAACACCATAATAGAGGAGTTTATCAAGTGGGGATACCTCTTTTCCCTCTGAGAGGTTATTCTTGTAGCTTGTTTTGGCGGGGAATTGATCTGTGAGGGGCACGTGCCTTGCCGATTCGGGCACCAATTTGGCTGTGTCCAGGAACTGTGTCCTCCCACACTTAATGGTCCCACAAGAATCAACATTTAATGGTGGTCAGGTAACTGTGGTTAATGTTTACCCGGGAGGATACTGGCTGCGAGGTTATAACCCCCACACTTGCAGACTCCACGCCCTTCTTATCCAAAAATTATACTGACTCCTGGGTACAATCATTCCCAAATAGCCAGCTAGGGATGTTGGTGCCTACCATCTCAAGTCCCAAGCCATCAAAGGACAATAGGAAGCGAAAGGGGGATGGTGTTTCAACTAGGATGGGAAAATTCCTTCGCCACCCTGCTGGTCCCGTGCTCCTGGGGAAGATTTTAACAGACAGAGGTGTATCCTCTCATGCCCTTGAGGCTGCCCGAAGGGGGGAGGTTATTCCTGCAGATGCTGCCTTTCCAACAGTCAGGGGTCAATGGGACAAATTCAAAGGTCGATCATCCTTTCGCGGCTAGTACCCCCATTCTCTGTGCCAATATCTTCAAGAATCGATAGTGGCTTTTGATGGGCTGGGTTACATATCCACCCCCATTGACATCCTTTATGTTGTGGACCCAGATCAGGTGAATCGATATCTCTAGGATCTTGAAGACTATATTTACGTGCGCCAGAGTTATACAGTATTAACCCACCGAGTCCAGGCCATCTTGCTTCCGGGGACCGATGAGGAGGGGGAAGGAAGTGACCACTCTTTAGGGGGTGATGATTTCGATGATCTCCCTGTCATGGCTGAAGAAAGGGAATTCCCTTCCCTACCTATGAGGTCCCATCCAAAGGTATCCCCAGAGAGTTCTAGGGTGATGGCGAGATCCAGAATACAAATACGGCCATTAGCGCCCCTGCCATTCCCTGCCGCTATCCGGCCCTCTGAAGTTGATCCTTCCAGGCTAGCCATCCCTATTACGGCCGAATTCAAAGACGCATGGATGATTTGGGATGACATGAGGGATAGGGGCTCAGATGATGAGGTTTGGGCATCACTCCAAATGAGCCCTCTCAAGCTCCCAGGTGTTGGGGTTATCTTCGCTCTGCCACACCTTCAGTTGGAAGAGGACTTGGGTGACATGGTTGCGTCATTGAAGGAGATGGACGCATACGTGTGCTCACTCTGAAACCATATCTATGGGACCACCTGGGTGTCCATGATGATTAGACATCCCGAATTTTCCGACCCTGAAGAAGAGGTTTCTCTGCTAGCCCATTCTGACATTATTCCTCCTTTATTGTGGAGGTTTTTAAGGTTTCTCCCCTTTGTGCAGGGTTTCGAAGAATCTCAGGGGGAAATTACCTCTCCAGAGTATACTCCTCGTGGTACCGCATCAGGTGAGCATGTGCTTTCACCCATGGGGGTCATCGAGGAGGGGTCCCCTGGCGCAACTGAGCTTATGGAGGTGACCATTGCAGACCCAGCTAGGGTATTTCCTCCCTCGGCTCCTCCCAATGTTCCGAGCAAGGAATTATCCCCAGGGCAGATCCAGAGGAATCAGTAGGCGTTCCGTTTGTCGGAACGGCTCAGGCAGGGGACGTCAGTTACTCATGACTTCATGTTTCCTTGATTATCAACTCGTATGCTCTGATTCCGTCAATTGTTGACTTTTATGGCGCCACGGTGCAGGGCCATTCATAGACCTGGTCATGGCTACCTAAGGAAGTATACTTCCCATCCCTTCATCATCTGGGGGATCACCCTTAGTCACCCCTGAGCATGGTGAGATAATGGGTCCCACTGATGGGGAATACAACATAGATGCTTTCCCTACCCCTTCATCTACCAGAGATATGTCCGAGGAGGGACAGCTAGAAGCCGAGACTCCCGCCGATCCTAAAGCCTCTACAATTGTGGGAGAGGATGGGGTGCTGATGATTACCGAAGATGCCTTAGTTCTGACGGGGCCAGCTATCACATACCTAGTGGGTCCCGTGGCGACGGAGGAGGAGCCTTCCATCAGGCCAATCATCCGGAACCCTTATAGGGCCATCATATTATTTACCGGGGGAGTGATTTCCCCGGGCTTGATTTCTGTAGATGATCGCTTGGGGGCAGCTATGGGAGTTGATGTCCTCGGGTATGGCTATAGTTCATGGGCGCCTCTGGGGATTCCCGGGGATACTCTTCCCTTTAAGGATGTAGCATCTTCCTTGAGTGGTCGTCGCGGTGGTGCAGAGCTTGAGGATGTCGATGCCTTGACGATCAGGAGTAAGCTTCCTGATCTTTTGCCACAAACTCCTTTGTATTCCCTTTTCTAATTAGTGGTACTTATCTGTCTGATTGACTCTCGGGCTTCAGGACCTCAACCTTTGGCATTGGTGATTGCGTCGTCAGACCCGGTTGTGCCTATGACCCCAACTGTCGGGGGTGAAGTTTCCACAGTTCCAGAGTTTGTGAGTGAAACCGCGCCAGGTCCCTCCTTGGTGACGTTCATCCCCGAGTATGTGTCCTTGTCCGAGAGTGATATCGAGCCCGGTCAACATGTCCTTTCCAGTCTTCGCCCTACTCACAAAAGGTCCTGGGAGAAAATCTGGAAGCTAATCTCTCAAACGCCCTTAGTTGAGATTTCGACCAAATTATTGAGGTTACACAACTTGTTTATGCTGCTTGGATTTGATGGCTTTGACTATCATGGTGTTTATGACATAGTCAAGCAGGTGGTTGCAGATCAGGAAAGACTGGGTGGTTTCTAATCTTGCCTTTTTGTTGCCCAATCTGAAGCAAACCTTTCCGCAACCCAACAGCTTTGCCTAATAGAGGCTCATGATCATGTCGGGGTAGTTGCGAGGCTCCAAGGAGAATTCATTGATCAGCGTTCTCACCTAGAGGTGTTGAGGAATGAGATACAATGACTACAGCAGGAAGAGGCCAACATTACCGCCATGATTGAACAATGGGAGTGGCGAATGGAGGAGGAAATGAGGGCGATCACAAGGCGGCCCTGGAGGCGGAAGAGTTGTGGGCTGGTGCAGAAGCTGAAATGTCCTTACTGCAAAATCTTTCTCAAACAATCGAGGATTTTCACCAGTGCCTGATACAACTTTTTGAATCTTTCAAAAAAATCCTGTAATAACCTTCCACGCTAGAGGATGCTCCGGATTGTGGATTCCCTTCCTACTAACTTTGTTATGGAACAAATAAATATTTATCCTCAATGCTTTTTTTGTTTTCTCCTATGATAGAAATTATTTGGCATGATCGCTGCATATGTTAATTCCCCGAACATAGAATAATCACAGTTCATGACCATTGAAAAAAATAAAATGAGCTCTAACTTTTGCCTGGACCATGGGATCTAGTGTGCATAGTTTGACTATTGATAAGATTTTATAGGAAAACTCCACAAACTTTTTTTTCTTTTCTTTTAATTCTCTAATTTTTTCTAGGCTCATTTAGTGTGAACCCAGCGGGTATGGCCTAACTTTTTCTTAGGTCGCCCTTTTCAGGTTTTCAGCCTAACGGGATTTGTGCCTCCTTTATTGGGTGGTTTAAAGTCCCGACATCAAGATTATCATTACTGATATTTTAGGTCGAATATCTTTGACCAAATATGGTGGGCAAAGGGCCCCAATGGGGTTTGGATGATTAAAAGACGTCTCAATACACTTCAGATGCATGTGGGGGGAAATATGTTTAAATTTGAATGACATGAAGGGCATGTCTAAAGGCATGGGAGCCGCGTTGGCGTACAGAGATAGAAGGATAATCGAATAAAGAAATATTGCCTTTGGTAGGCAGGCCAAGGGCGATCAATATACAGAGCCTCTGAGGGAAAGGTATGCATAGTCATGCAAAGGTGTCCTTAAGTCAATGACTCTCCATTTTTTATGGCTATAAGACTTCATGAAAGTATGGCTTATGGAAACCACCATGGGTGGCTTGGGGAATTATGAAAAGCACCAGGGGTGGCTCAGAAAGGGTATGTGATGTCTGAAAGGTTTTGAGAACATTGTTGTCAATCAGGAGTGTGGAAGAAAGGTTCCAATCCTACGTATTAATCTAGAATAAATGATGGTTTGGGCTTGGCGCAGTTTAAAGTCATGCAGTTGGGAAATCATCTGGTATGGAACGTCTTCTCCTGGTCCTTGGTAATCTTTTCAGAGATGTTCCACCATATTCACGAAGGGTTTTGAAATAGGTTAGTAAACTGTAACTCAAAGGGTTTCCAAATCCCGGGATAGACATAGGGGCTCAGAGGCCAAGAGTCGTACAGAGAGAAGCATTGCCTAAGGAAATACTGCCTTTGGTAGACGGGCCAGGGGCGATCAATATGCAGATCCGCTGAGGGCATGGTATGCATAGTCATGAAAAGGTGTCCTTAGGTCAATGATTGTACTCCCCCGATAGCCAAGCAACTTCAGGGAAGTTGAGATTTGGGACCACCAGGGGTGGATTATGAGAGTCCATCTTTTTCTGAGTATAGAGTATGGTTTATGATGAAAGGGTGCCTGGATATGGGGAAAAAATCTAGACTAAACTTCATGAGAATTGGTGAAGTAATCCCTTCTGATGCGGGTGCGAGACTGTGTCTTGTTCTGGTTTGACCCGTGAACTGAAGGATAGAGAAAATCCTCTTTTCCTTACTGAACTCGTGATGGGTTTGACCGTGCAGTTTAGTGTCGTAAAGTAAAGACGAAGAGCATTATTAAAGGATTCTATGCAGTTTAACGTGATGCAGTGAGGATGAGGGACATTTTTCTTTCCTTTTCCAATGTTGTGTAGTTTAACTTCGTGCAGTAAGGACGATTGACCGTGCAATTTAACGACGTGCGGTGAGGATGTAGTTAAAAAGGCCTCTCTTGATTAGAATGTAACTGGGCCTGAGTATCCAGGCATGTCCAAGACATGGAGGGGGGTTGATGGTGTAAATCATGGTTCTGAGGCTTCTTGGATCAGGAGAGATGACACAGAGGCTCTGAGGCCAGTAAGAGTATAGAGCTAGGAAGAGTATCTCCCGGAGAAATCTTGCCTTTGGTAGACGGGCCAAGGGCTATCAATATACAGAGCCTCTAAGGGCATGGTATGCATTTTCATGAAAAGGTGTCTCCGAGTCTATGACTTTCCACTTCCGATGGACATGAATGGTTATGAATATCCGCAATTATTCGGGCCACGAAGTCTATCATCGGGGAAGGAAATGTCTGAACATGTCGGGCGTACTCGGCCCTGGTTGCTGTTAAAGCTTATAGAGATCCTTGTGCTGATTTATTTTGCACACGGGGATGTACCTTCACTCCATGCAGTTTAATGTCATGCGGTGAGGATGAGGTACTCCTAGTTTAGCGTTCATAGAGCTTGGACCGTTGGGTGACTATTGCTGTAGTCACTCGAAGGATAACTAGGTCAATATGATCTGATATACTTGGAACAAGGTGGGGGATGAGGGTTGTAAAATGCAACTTTGAGTTTTCCCGGATCAGGAGGTGTGGTGTGAGGGCTCTAAGGCCAGTAAGCGTATGGAGCTAGGAAGAGTACCTCCCAAGGAAATATTTCCTTTGATGGACGAGCCAAGGGATATCATAATGCAGTGCTACTGAGGGCATGGTATGCATAGTCATACAAAGGTGTCCCCGGGTCGATGACTTTCCAATTACGATGGTTGTGAATGATTATGCTGATATACGGTCTCTCATAGTGCAGAGTTCGGTACGTGGTGATAATGGTGTCCGAGTATAAAAGAAACATCTGCACTACAATTTTCCGTTGAGTCACAATAGCCTAGTCCTGGCTTGATGTTCGTTGATGCAGGTCGCTATGTGAACCACCGGCGGACACATAGGCTAGCCAGATAGGGACACCCTGGCAACACCTGGATGTGAAAAGGGGAATGAACTTGAAACCACATCGCCCAAAACTTCTGGATCAGGAGGTATGGTATGGGGGATCTGAGGCCGGTAAGCATACGGAGCGAGGAAGAGTGTCGCCTGTGGAAATCAATCCTTTGATAGACGAGCCAGGGGATATCATTATGCAAAGCTGTTGAGGGCATGGTATACATAGTCATGCAAAGGTGTCTACGGGTCGATGACTTTCCACTTCCGATGGCCATGAATGGTTATGAAGATCCATAATTATCTGGGTCGTGGAGTCTGATGTATGGAGAGGATGCATCCAAATGTGTAAGGATTATCTCCATCTCATATGGTCATGTGTCTTGGGTGGGTCACGATGAAGTCTGTGTAGTTTAACGTCATGCGGTGAGGACGAAGTCCGTACCCCATGCAGGTCTGGTCTGTACACGGGGGAAGAGGGAATTTTTAACATTGTTGTTCGTGCAGTTTAACTTCATGCGGAAAGGACACAAAGTACACCCTGCGCCGGTCTGGTCCATACATGGGGGAAAAGGGAGAATTTTTAAATCATTCTATCCATGCAGTTTTACGTAGTGCGGTAAGGAAGAGGAGTACACCTCGTGCCAGTCTGGTCCATACATGGGGGGAAAGGGAATTTTTATCTTTTATTCAGGGACTGGCTGGGCCAGGACGGGGAACCCTAGCATCACTACGTACCCTGTGAGGGAATGAATCATGCCGCACGTAGTTCTCTGAATGAATTATACCCTGTGCAGGTCTGGTCTATACACGGGGGAAGGGGACATCATCTAACTTCAATTTTATTTCATTTTGAGGTGGCTGGGCCAGGACGGGGAACCCTGACGTCACTACGTATCCTACGGGGGCAAGAATCAAGCAGTACGTTGTTCTCTAAAATACGTTCATTTTAAGGTCATGCGTTGAAAATGAGGAATACACCCCATGTAGGTTTGGTTCATACATGGGGGGAAGAAGGAATTTTTAACTTTTATTTGGGAGTGGATGGGCCAGGATAAGCGATCCTGGTGTCACTACGTATCCTACAAGGGCAGAAATCAAGCCATATGTAGTTCTATGAAATCTGTGTTGTTTAACATCATGCGGTGAGGATGAGGAATGCACCCCGTGTAGGTCTGGTCCATACACGGGGGCAAGAGGCATTTTTATCTTTTAATATCCATGAAGTTTAACGTCGTGTGGTAAGGATGAAATCTGCACAGTTTAACGTCATGTGGTTAGGACGAGGGGTATTATTGGATTTTGTGTAGTTTAACGTCATGCGGTGAGGATGGAATACTTTTAGTTTATGGTCATAGAGTTTAGACCATTGGGTTCTTGGTAGTTTAACGTCATATAGCTCGGACGAACTCCATACAGTTTAACATCATGCGGTGAGGATGAAAAACTCTAAGTTTAGGGTCATAGATTTTGGACCATTGGGTGATTGGCAGTTTAAAGTCATGCAGCTCGGATGAACTCCATGAAGTTTAAAGTCATTCAGTGAGGAATATGGGTATTACACCTTTAGTTATTATGTGAAATACTTCTTTAGGAATCTCGCATTTATAGGAGTCGTGGTGACTTTCCCGTTCATGTAGATCATGGTATATGCTCAATTGGAGTATACCTTGTGTACAATGTATGGTCCCTCCCATTTGGGCTCCATCTTTGGAGGATTCTTTCCAGGTATCATTGGGGTCCGGAGGACCAATACCAATTCTCCTTCCAAGAAATACTGGAGACGGACCTTTTTATTGAAGTCTCATGCGATCCGGTTCTGGTATACCTCCAGATGGTGCAAAGTGTGCAACTGCTTCTCATCTAGCTGTTCCAATTCACCTAGCCTCTTTTTTGATTTCTCATCATCAAATAATTGATCACAAATGTCAACACTGAGTGAGGTAAGTTGGAGTTCAATGGGAAGGACTGCCTCTATGCCGTACACCAATGAGTACGGGGTGGCCCGAGTAGCGGTGCAGATTGTGGTTCGATAAGCCCACAATGTATGAAGGAGTTTATTCAGCCATGACTTCTTGTCTTTTTCCATCATTTTCTGGAGAATGTTGGAAAATGTCTTGTTGAAAGCCTCTATATATCTATTAGCTATTGCATGGTAGTGTGATGATTGGTTAGCCTTGATACCATACTCGTGGTATAGTTTCTCCAATTCAGAAGAGCAGAAGTTGGTGTTGTTGTCCGTCAGTATGGTATGAGGAACACCAAAACTCATGATGATAATGGTCTTCACAAATATGACAATATTTCTTTCCCCGACTCCCTTGAGGGGTATGGATTCTTCCCATTTTGAAAAAAAGTCAGTTGTCATGAGGATATACTTCAGCTGTTTAGCTGTGGCGGGAGGATATGGTCCCACGACATCCATCTCCCAAACAGCAAACATCCAGGAGTACTTGTCTTGATGAAGTAACTTCGGGGTTTTGTGTATGAAGTTGGCATGAATCTTACATGAGTGGCATCTCGCAGTAAAATGCTCACAGTCTTGTTCCACTATGGGCCAATAGTACCCAAGCCTCTGAACCTGATGGGAAAGCTTGGTCCCCGGTTGATGTGCTCCACATACTTCGGCATGTACTTCATTCATTACGGCATCAGTTTCTTCTCCATCAACGCATTTGAGGAGCACTCCATCGAGGCCTTGTTTGTAGAGGACCTCTTGCTGACCCGCGCCACCATATAGGAAAAAGTTGATTTCCCTTCTCCGTATTTGCTCTCGTTCAGCCCTGCCTGATGGAAGTTCTCCCCGTTGAAGTTAGTTTCCAATGGGGGTCATCCATCCAATGGCAGGAGCATATGGCTCGGGGACAGGACTGACTTCATGGATTTCTTCCATCTTGGTCTGAAAAAATGGCAATACCATTCGATGGTGAGCAATACTGATAACTGTTTCATCCCGGCCTGGGTCAGCTAGGGTTGTGGCCACATTGGCTAATGCATTAGCCTAAGCATTCTGGGACCGGGGAATATAGGTCAATGTTGATTTTGTGGAGAATTCTTCCATTAACCCTCAGACATGTTCAAACAGGTGGATCAACTCCTTCTTTTTAATAGCATAGTCACCACTGACTTGCTTGATGAATTTCTATGAGTCACCTTTTACCTTAATGTGTTGTACTTGTGCCTGGAGTGCGAGTTCTAGGCCTGAAATGAGAGCTTGATATTCCGCTTTATTGTTTGTGCACCCCTCTGATAGGAGGAAGGAATATGGCAGGACTGCCTTTTCTGGGGACAGGAGTATTATCCTTAAACCCACTTTGTTGAATATGGGATCCTCCATCCTCTTCCCGGTTGGGCTTCAGGATTCACCGTCAAAGTACATTTCCCATGCTAGGAACTCCTCTCGAACCGAGAAGATGTCTTCATCAGGTTGCCCGACGTCCGGTGTAGTGGTACCTATCGAAGGGTTCTCTGCCAGAAAGTCTGATAATTCCTGAACCTTGATGTCTTTCTGAGGCACAAACTGTATGTCAAACTATTGCAGGATGACCACCCATCAGGATAGGCGTCCGTTTAGCATTGGGCGGCTGAGGATGTACTTGATCAGGTTACTCCACGAGATCAAATGGACCTCATAATGCTTCAAGTAATGTCGCAAATTTTCAATCACGAAGACCAAGGCCAAACAACTCTTCTCGATATTTGAGTATCGATTCTCAGCATCAATCATGGTTCGACTGAGGTAATAGAGACTATTTTCACTGCCCGCGTCATTCTTTTGTGCGAGGAATGCTCCCAGTGATTGTTCTAAGGCTGTCACGTAAAATATGAGAGGTATTCCTCCAACCGGGGGCATGAGAACCAGTGGGCTTAAGAGGTACTTCTTCAAGTTGTCGAATGCCTCTTGGTAGTCCTCCATCCATTGGTACCTGACCCCCTTCTTCATTAACCTGGTGAAGGGAAAACATTTGACTGCCAAGTTGGCTATGAACCACCTAATATAGGCTAGGTGTCCTTGTAATCCCCTCAACTCAGTGAGGTTGCGGGGAGGTGGTAGTCCAATGATAGCCTTTGTCTTCTCAGGGCCGACTTCGATGCCAGGATGGCGTACGATGAAGCCAAGGAATTTCCCTGAGGTAACCCCAAAGGCGCATTTCAAGGGTTTCATCTTCAAGATATGCTGAAAAAGTTTGTTGAAGATGGTCTCAAGGTCTGAAAGGTGATCCGAGCGCTGTCTGGACTTAACCACCAGGTCATCCATGTAACATTCAACGAATTTCCCCATGAATGGTTTAAATATCCAATGCATGGAATGCTGGTATGTGGCGCCAGCATTCTTGAGACCAAAGGGCATGACCCTATAACAGAATACCACGTGATGGGCCCTGAAGGCAGTGGATTATTCATCTTCTCGGGCCATCCTGATTTTATTATATCTAGAATAGTCATCCATGAATGATAGAGTCTCGTACCCGGCCATCACATCGATTAATAATTCGGTGATTGGGACCGGGAAATCATCTTTCAGATAATGCTGACTGAGATCTCTGAAGTCAATTCAGATGCAGATTTGTCCATTCTTTTTCTTGACAGGGACAATTTTGGCCAACCAAATGGGGTACTGTACCTCCCGAATGAATCCTTCTTTAATGAGCTTATCGACTTCAGCCTCTATTTTGGTGGCATGTGAGGGATGCAACCTTCTGGTAGCCTATTTATAGCCCCGGTGGTCTTCTGAAAGACCTAGGTGATGCGTCGCCACTTTGGGATTGAGTCCCGGAATTTTTGTGTAATTCCAGGAAAAAAATCCCAATGTTTCCTTAGAAAATAGGTATATACCTCATGCTCCATGGGCTACATGGATTCACTAATGAGAGTAGGCCTAAGATCTTTCTCGGTTCCCAGGTTTATTTCCCTGATCTCATCCACCGTGGTGGAGATACCCTCCTCAAATCTAGGAGTTTTATCCCTTAGATCTTCCCTCTCTTCTTCTCCCAAGTCCTCATCTTCTTGATCCGACGAGGAGAGAGATCCTGACACGGGTTCTTGGGGGTTTGAGGGAGAGGTGTTGTGGGCACCCCCACTCGAGTATTCATCCACAGATTGTGGGTTGGAAGATGTTCCTGCATTGTCGTCCTCGGACAACATGGCTGAAGTCATGAGGACATCTGAATGCGTGTATCTACTTGAACTCCTACTCTCAACATGGTTGATGGGCAGGACATAATCTCTTCCAAGCTGCCTGGGGTGTCATTAGGAACCATTTCCAGACCATTTGGAGTGGGGATCCAGTCGACACCATCGACCAAAGTATTATTTTTATTTTGCTCATAGAACTCAGCATCAATATAATGTGACTCGGAGAGCTCTAAAGGGGAATTGTCGGTGTGCAATGTTCCACTTTTCCCATTGACGCAGTACTTGATACACTGGTGGTAGGATGAAGGAACGTCCATGTGCTTATGGAGAAACGACCTTCCCAACAGGGAATTGAATGTTATGCTCTGCCGGACCACCAGGAATTCTGTGTAGGCTACTAGGTCACCAAAATGGGTCTTTAGCTTAATTTTTCCCATTGGTGTATGCTCACTCTTTTCATAACCCAACAAAGTTGTGGCCAAGGGAATTAGGTCGCCCTCACTATAGCCCAACTTACGGAGTGTCCGTAGAGGAAGGAGGTTAACTCTAGATCAATTATCTATAAAGACTTTCTGGATCTCAATACCATTAAGTGTGTCAGACACATATAGTCGTCTGATGTGTCCTTGCATGATGGAGTTTTCATCCTGATCGGTGAAGGAAATTACCGCACTGCATTCAGTCGGGTCAGTCTCCGTCCGGTAAATCTCGGTGGCTGCTACCTCAGCTTGAAACTCCTGGGGGATGATCAAAGCTTCTATAAGAGCCTCTCTAAGGTCTGTTGATAGACTCAGGGCATCTAGGAGGGACAGTTTGGCTGGTACCGATGTCAGCTGCTTAAGGATATCGTATTTCTTCTCTAGCGGCCTATGCTTCTCTGTTGGTGGGAGAGTCTTAGCGGGTGCTTTAGGGGCTAGAGCATTTGAAAAGGAGGGACCAGCCGTGGGGTTGGATATAGATGGTGTTCCTGTGTTTTGAGGACTTGGCCCGGCCGGTCTGTTTGTGCGCACTAGGCAGCCAGACACTTGTTCATCCTCTGGTGGGTATCGCAGAACCACAGGTCCAGAGTGGCTACTTATAGAGGTGGAGGGGAATTATTTCTCCTACTGAGTCCGTTGAAGGGATCTCCCATGGGTTTCTGTGATATTAATGGTTTGGGTCGGGGTGCAACCATAGGTTTAGTTCCCACCGCGGCTGAGCCTCCCATGGTATCCCCTACCTCTGTGATTCCTTATCCTGGATCCTCGTGTAGGGAAATCGTGTTCGTAACAATACCCATCTTCATGGAATGATTCCATAAGATGGATGAAGTTAATATAACCAAAGATTGGCTCTTCATCCTATGATAGGTCAACCAGGTCGGTTGTCCCTGATGGTGCCGTTTGGTGGGTCGGTGCCCGTGGCGCCAAATTCGAGGGCATATAATCTACCGGGGTCGGGACTATCTTTGGCCCCGTCGCAGACTGCTCCTCTTGCGATTGTTTCCTACTTCTTTGATTACGCCTGGAAGACCAGCTCGTGGTGGTTTGTGAGGTTGATACTGTTGGATATGCGGCTTCAGGGGATGTTGGTGGCAACACCGACTGCTGTAGTTGAGCTCGGAGTATGCCCTGGGCTCAGTTGATAGTCTTCCGAGTCATCCAGTTGTCAAATTTCTGCCCCTGCTTGTTGGTGACTTTCTTCCACCCCTCCTCTTTGTCGGAGTTTGTGGTAGAGATACATTCCACAAGTGGCGGGGTGGTCCCAGATACACTCGTCAAGATTCTACCTTCCTCTGCAGGAGATCTTTGAAGACGAAGCATTCTCGGATATTGTGCCCCAACATCCAATGGTAGGGGCAGTAATTTGGTCTGTCATCGCGGACAACCTCTTCAGGTTTCCTTGACTCTGGGAGGCGGAGCAAGTTACAGTTAATGGCAACAATGAAGTAGCCGTGGACATGATCGTCCCGGAATGAGTATACTTTTTTTCTTCATTACTCAAACTAGTTTCGCTTCGGTCCTCGTTGATCGTCCCGTTTAGGCAGAGGTGGCTGCTGATATGCAGGAGTCCCTTGACGATTTGGTGGAGGCCTGAGTGGTGGAGCAGGCAGAGGGGATGGCTTGTGTGTGGCAGCGAACGCTTTAGCTCTAGGGGCTCTTTTCGCAGGAGCCTGCGAGGCTATTCGAGACTTCAAATTAGTCCGCTATAGGTAGTCCTCAATTATCTGGGAAATGTCTTAGAGATGGAGGAAACCAGTGGTGCACTCCACTGGTATGAGCGATGTTCGCAGCTCATCTCGAAGATTATCAATGCATATGGATAGCATCTCATCTTGAGGCATTGGCCTATTCAGGGAATAGGTCAGACCTTTCCATCTGGCGATGAAATCCGAGACCCTCTCATTCTCCCTCTTCTTTCAGTTCATGAGGCCACTGACAGTTGTTTTAGGCAATTTTGAGCTGAAGTGGAATAGGAACTGCTGCCGAAGGTCTTCCCAGCTCTTTATTGGCTGGTATGGAAGACTCATATACTTGATGAAGGCAGATCCTTTCATGGTCTGTACGAATCATCTGAGTTTTACTGCTTCTTTTTGTTCCATATTCCCCATCATAGGGTCGTAATAGGATGCGTAGTTCATCAAATGTTGTTCCGGATCGCCTGATCCATTAAAGATAGGGAATACAGGGCTCCCAAAATTGGGTGGAGGTGGTGTTTTCCTCACCCAATTTGGGAAGGGTTTCCACTCTGGATGTATCGAAGCACGTCAACCTTCCATCACTTCCAATCTAGCTGTTAGTGCCTCGATGGTGTTGCTGAGACCCTGGTTTACATCCTATTGGGCTCGGTCCTGGGAAGGCATAGCCCGAGGCATTACATGAGGATCCGGATTGGCCGCCACTAGGGGTGAATGTGCTGTTTGTGGCACCTTCGGAGGCTTCAGGCATACTCTCTCTAGTTTCTTCCTGAGTGGAGGGATGTCTTGGTATTCATCTGAATTTATGTTTAGGTAGTTGGATGGGCCAAGGGCCCTATTGGATGAGAGCCCTGACCATGTTTCGTTTGTCGGGGCAAACCTTAGTCTTTGATGTGCACTTATTGGGAGTGCATGATGTGGCTCCTCCTGGGACGCACTTTCAATAAGGTGGTTCCTCTAGAGTAGCTCAGTGTTAAGCCACCCCAATTCTTTCATCTCCTCTTCCTGTCAAGCAAATCTCTATTCGAGCGTGAATGGCTCATCTTTGTCTCGAGAAGGAGGCGGGTTAAGGGTAAATAGTCCCTTATTCTTATCCCAGTTGGAAGATCGCTAGGTAGGCGGAGGAGGATTGGATGGAAGGACAACCATATTTAGGGCGACCCTCTGGTTCTGGGTGTGCACACCTGGTGTTTCGTTGTGAGTCACAGCCTGGCTGAAACTATCATCTCCCGATCCCTCCTAATTTGCAGTATCTCTGGTGTCACCTATGGGGTTAACCTCTATGACGTTGATAGATGCATATCGTGGGGCAGAGAAGATTCCATCTTCCAAATGGGAAGAGGATCTCTTGCGTCTTCTACTGGCCTTCCCTTTCATGACCTGGTATTTCCTTCGGACTTCTTGACGAAGGGTGACGCAGAGAGTTCTTTGATGCGACCTTACGGTGCGCCTTCCTCTCGAAGAGGATGATTATTAAAATGACGGGATAAGACTGGAACCTCATCTTTTGACTGTCCTCCCGAGATGAGAGAATACTGATTCTCATGGGGGAGGTTGTTGTCGAGGGGGTAATAATGCCCCCAGCCCTGAGGGCTGGGGTTGGTTCTGTTCCTTGGACATTGAGTCCCTTCTTGGTTTTATTGTTCTTACAGGGGAATTTGTTGTTAAAAATTCCACCAGCCCGGCTGGGTGGGGTTGACCCTAGATTGCGGCAATGGCTACGGCTATCGCTACCTTCCTGATCTTTCATGCCCCCATTCGGGGGTGAACTGGGTTTGGTGTTGAGTTCTTGCGTGAATCAATCCCTTCTGGGGAGGCAGGCAAAGATTTCTAATTGGCCACTCTTAGGCGAGAGGCATGTTGTATGCTCTTGGTGGCCTAATTCAGGAGTTCTTGAATGGCTTGTTCATGCCGGGTCTGACGCTTCTGGGACTTACTCAAGGCCTGACTCTGCTGGGTGTGTTGACTTTCCTGAATAGAGAGACCACTTGATTATCGTCTTGACGTGATGACGTTGTAAGACACCACGCCGAACGGGTTCATCTGGGCGGGGAGCAGAGTGAAATGCAGAGCTCCATGTTCTCCCCATCCCCTGATATGGACTCCCATCAGAGAATCACTAATGAGGCGGTGCAGCTGGTGTAGCGCACGGAGGTAGGCTATCTCAATGTTTCTTTTAGGCCTCTCGGGTCGTTGTTGTCATGCTGAAGGAAGATCTTCCAGGTCGATGTGATGCAAGAGGTCCCCTATTGTCTTAACATGGTCTATATACTCGTCGTAGGATAGGAAGATTGATTTCAGTCAGCAGAGGGTTGTCTATATATTATTGCGGATGTCGTGCACGCATTCTTCCGACAATTCTCTGGGTATGTCAAACTGAGAAGTGTTCGTAGGTCAAAAAAAACTGGTATATCATCCTTGGCCAGTCTTTTCCTCAGGCGCAGTATATCGTCATATTCCTCCGCTAGTGACTACTCTACCTAGTCGGCCCAACTGAGACGCTCGTTGCCAATGTGGTCGGAGGAAGTGGGACCGGTAGGTGCTGAATCATTATGTGGGCGATTCCAAGGTGGTTCAGAGGATGAACGCGGCCCTGGACCATCTCATAATTGCAGAAGGATGTTGTCGACGACTAAATGGCAATCTTACATGCTTGATCCCGTCCTTCTGAGTGCCTCTACATATGAAGGCTTTTTAGTGCATGATTCAACAGGAGGAGGACCTTCCTGTCGATATGATATGTCATCACGGGGAGGACCTCCACAATGACGGTCATAATAGCAAAGACTACCACTACTGCTTGATGCTTCACTACATAGAGGACTTTTGCAGTGCACACCCTGGGGAGGACCTCCAAGGCGTGTCGTAGCAAACGGAGGACCTTCTGGTTGCGTAGCGTCATTACGGGGAGGACCTTAGCAACAACTGCCATCATAGTGAGGATGAACATCATGGCTTGATGTTTGATGTGCATCCTGGGGAGGACCTTCATGACACACCATGACAAGGGGAGGACCTTCTTGTTACTTGGGGCCAATGCAGGGAGGGCCATCGCGATGGCGGACGTAGTGGCGAGGACTACCATCATTACTGCGGCAATGGTGAGGACTACCATTACTACTACCATAGGAAGAATATCTGCTGGATACATCCTGGGGAGGACCTACAGATTGTACTGCAATGAGGGTAGTACCTTCTCGTTGCTTGACGTCTCTATGGGGAGGACCTCCGTTATCAGGGTGGAGAGGACTACCACCATGATCTGATGCATGGGGCATGGATTTCTGTTGCAGCATAACCCCTGGGGAGGATCTTCAGGGTAGGCTACAACAAGGGTAGGGCCTTCTTATCGTGATGAGACGTCACTACGGGGAGGGCCTCCACAGTTGCAACTATGATAGCGAGGAATACTGTCATAATCTGTGGTCCCACTTCATGGAGAGTGATTGCAGTGTATTCCCTGGGGAGGACCTTCAGGGTGGACTGCAGTAAGTGGATTACCTTCTTCCTGCTCGATCTTTTGGTCATGTGGAGGGTTTCCATGACTCACATCGAAAGAGGATCTCTCAAGATCGATCATTATATGCCCGCGGGGGAGTCCCCCACGGGTGCTATGGGGAGGACCTTTAGAGCTGCTGGTAGCAACGTTGCAGGGAGGACCTTCGCAACTGATACTGCCACTCGCATAATATGGTAATGGGTGGGTAGGGTTCTGAGCTTGTGATGTGTGCTTAGCGGTGTTAGGAACCCCAGCTTCCAGTAGAGCGGATTCATGAACTCCCTCTTTATTTTACGACTGCCTTTGGCATGTTCGGGGCACTCTTTTGTGGGTAGCGGGGACCATCTGCTGTTGAAAATGACCATCACTTTTGGGTCCCTGTCTAATTGGGTCCTGTGATACTACCGGGATACACTGAAGAACATCTTGACTTTTAGCAGGGATATATACCTATTCTGGAGCATCCACCATGATGGATGGGTGTCCCCCAGTTGGAAAGAGTGAAGTTGCTCGATCTGGTTGCCCTTGTGTCGCGGAATATGGTCGGCGACCCTCCTCGGCTGAAGTAGGGATGTAGATCTTCCCCGAGGCGGCTATCTCGTCTCTCAGATGAGTCGCCTAAATTGGGGATATGGGATCATGGGCCCGAGTCCTTGTTGTTTCTGCTGATGCAATTACATTCTGGAAAGTCTGCAAGATATGATCTGGGATCGATACCTTCTCCTCCATCATTTCCAGGATATGTAGAGAGATATCTTTGGCTAGAACAGTTATGAAGGCCCATTCTGATATCAAAGTAGGAATATCTTACTCCGGTCCTCTGGTGGTTAGTGGGTACTGAAATTTCTCCTGTGTCGGTGAAGGTGAAAGAATCTGCCCCTGTACCGGGATACGCCGGTTTATCTCTCTGTTTTCCGCCACATCGGGATGAAAGAATTTACTTGCATCTACAGGGATCTAGACCTGTATATATTGGTTTCCCACCGTATCGAGTTAGTGGCCTTTCTTGGCAAGGAGACGTACTCGCCTATGATTTGCCGCCACATCTGGGTGGCGGGCTTTGTTGATCGCCACTATATCAGGATGGCGAGCGTCAGAAGCAACTGCTAGGAGCTGGTCCTGTAGGCACCTAGTCACCACCACGTTAGGTTGGTGGGCTTCACGACCCTGGGTAGGGAGAGGTGTCTTCCTAGTAAGTGTCACCCTGTGTGAGCAATGGGCGTGACGCAGCTTGGCAGGGATGTGCGCCGGCTCACATGATGCTGCCATGTCTAGATGATGAGATCGAGAGGAGTGAACAGGTGTAGGTTCTAATTCATGGTACATCTCAGTGGCTGGGTAGTGGAGCTCCTCTTCAGAGACCAGGGTGATGACTGGTCCCTGATTATACGTCTGCCTCCCTCTTCAGGCAGTCCGAGGGGCTAGAGCTCGGGGATCATGGGCCTGAATCCTCGGGGAGACATCCTCCTCAGTGCGAGGATGTTGAATCGCGACGTGACCATGATGACGTCTGCCGGTAGGGGCCTTGGAGCAGAACCCCCGTTCGGTGGGGATGAAGTCCTCAATGTCGACCTCATCTGTCTCCTTAAGATAAGGGAGGTACGCATTGTCCCGTTCTGGGGATAGACTCCCAAAATGGTTGGAGACAGCAACAGGGGCTGTCTGGATCTGCCGTTGCGGCCGCTGCTGGGCAGGCAACTGGTGAGTTCTGGCAGATTGGAGGGCATGCATGGCCACCTCCACTAGTGGGAGAGTACCGTTCACGTGGTACTATTGGATCATCACATCCGAGACCCAGCATTCAAGACGTTGGGTGGGTGACAGGGTCCTCTGTAGGTGAGGACGTCCGGTCATTGCGTTTTATGAAGTGTGCACTTATGAGTTCCTCCGTGACACCATTTGATCGAAGGGAGTTCTGAAGGTACCTGTAAAACAATTTAACAAATAAAAACAGAAAACCCGTCAAAGCATCATCTCATGATCCCATGCATAGTTAATGACCTTTCTTGGCCCTCCATATGAGTGAAGGGAGAACATGGTGGGATTAAGTAAAATTCGTCCTTCTTAGTTAAAGATTCACGTCGGGTTCACCATTTTTTTTCGTGGTTTCGGCCCCGAAATGCCCAACGGCTCCATATCTGATGATGGATGGACCTGCTTTCCAAAGGTAGGCATTCGCTAGATGGTCTGACCAGCGACGCTAAAGAACTCACATTGGTCGATAGGATGGGAAGTTGGGCTCATCGCACCCTTTTAGGGGGAATTATTGCATGTTCTGGGACTCTCTTATAGATTTAAGACGTATTCATATGTTCGCGAATCTTTGGTTTATACCCAAACATAGTATCCAGGGATTTAACCCTGGTGGGCAATGGTCACCTGAACCCAGGGGTTCATAATTATTTATTCCTGAGGTTTACCATCCGTCATTGGAGTAATGACCACGAGGAGTCTGGGCTCATTGAGACGGTGCTAGGAGCAGCTCAGTGAACTGATGTGAAGATAGTCGGATCGACCATTTATTGGTCTTGAACCTCATGGAGACTTCCTACATACCCTGCCTAGGGGATAGGGATAAAAGTCCACGTAGTTCGAATGGGAGTGTCGGAGAACTGACATGAATGTGGACCCGTGGGTCTAAAGGAGGGTGGGATTGTACCTCTTGGAGGCTTCCTACGTACCCTGCCTAGGAGGCAGGGATAAAATTCTATTTAGTTCACATTGGCTTGGTACTTACACTCCGAGCCAGCCCAGAATGATGGATTGGGGATTACACTCTGAGGAGTCCCAGGGTGATTGATTGAGGATAACACTCTGAGGAGGCCCATGGTGATGGATTGGGGCTTACACTCTGAGGAGGCCCATGGTGATGGATTGGGGCTTACACTCTGAGGAGGCCCATAAAAGGATTTCATGGTCGATGCTTACTCTAATCCCACGTGAGTCATGCTTGGTGTGAGAAACAAGAGGCAGCAGGGACCAGAGGATCACATCGCAAAAGTTGCGTCCGTGAGAAGTGGAGTGGGTCTTACACATAGGGCGGCCCATAAATTTAGGGCTTACTCCGGGATGGACGCCCATGGAGACAAAGCGTAGAGGGAGAGGGAAAGGGGTGCTCCTATGCCCGTCACCTTTCCTGTTCCCCGGGGAAGTATCGAGGTGCATGGGGACAGCTGCCTTCTGATGGGTACGCCGCCCCCTCTCTGAGAAGGGGAGAAGTTCCCGACCGCCGAAGCGTGTAGCCACCCATCCTGGAGAGTAGAGGCAACAAAGGGGTTCTCGGGCTCAGACCCCACATTATCGTGGGAATGTGAACCCAAGCATTCTTCGAGAATCTACTCAAGGGTCGGGGCAACCCCTTTACCCCTGTTTACCAAGGGTATGTGAACTCAAATGGAATGATGATGCACTTGAGGGTTACACCACATGGATCTGGTGGCTCTGGTGGAGGCCTCAGCTCGGGGCCGATGAGTAGGCCAATGAAGGACTCATGGGGAATTAGGCCGGATCGGGAGGATCTTATGTGACTCGGGGAATGGGAACACTAATGGTTTCGGTGCCATTCGCGTAGGGAAGTGCTACACGGCTGGAGGGGCCATCCGTGAACCAGGGTGGTCCGAAAACTGAGAGGCCATCCACGAACTAGGAGGGTCCGCGGACTGACTGGTCATCTGCGAACCAGGAGGGTCCGCGGACTGATTGGCATCCTGTGAACTAGGGTGGTTCGCAGCTCCGGGTTTGATCTGTGAACCAGGGTGGTCTGCGGAGGGTTCCATATAGGCAGCAGCGGCCAAGGGTGGAACTGGATAGAGTCTCGTTGGTCGGGGCTTCCCCTGCTTAGGAGGGTGATACGCGGTGCGACGAATCAGAAAAGAGGCATAAACTCCCTGGACCGCGGGGAGTGCATCCGCGGAGGGGCTATGGTTCACGGTCTTTTATTTTTATGTTATTTTTAGTTCATGGTTCACCAAATTATTATGTGTTTTCAGTTCCTTATTATTTCGTTCCTAGGTTCATACCTTCTCTGGTTCACGAACTGGAACTTTCGAAGTCCTAAGCCTTCCTTCGAAATCCTTCCACCAGAATCTGATCGATCACCTTTCCGTCCTCCTTCAGAATCCCCTAAATCCTCCTCTCCCCCCCCCCTCTGTCTCCTTTTATATAGTGGGGAAAGAGATGTATCTATGGTCACGTGGCACCTTTTGCAGAGTCCCATGACCGAATACCCGGTTTACGGCTGACTTGGTCAATCCGCAATTCGTGGTGGGTATTGAGCGCTTTTCCCCCTCCCCGCGAACCGAACGAGGGGAGCGCTTCCCGGCCGCGGAGGGTTTGGCCTCCATTTCACGAATGATAGCAGAGGTGGTTCAGGCCGGCTAACAAGCTCACGGCTGGGGCGGTTCATGTCGGTGAACTGGATAGGCGCCCGCCCTGTTTCGCGCCCGCGGAGGGTCTCCACCTCCATTCTGCGAATGACAACGGTCCACAGAGGAGGGACGCTTCGCGGAACCGACCGTGCATCGTTAACATTAGACCGGTTGGCAGACCGGTTCCTCCTTCGCCATCCTTGAGTATTGTCCACATTTTCCCATCCCTTTTGAGGGGAAATTGGGCAGAACCTCCCTTGAGTTAAAGGGGATCATCGTTCTCCTTTTCAGTTTTTCCAGGACCCCACACTCTCTAATTCTAAAATGAAATCATCTCCCTTGTTTTAGTTGGTTCATCGCTTCTATGGATGATGTGTTTCATTCTCCATTACCTCCTTAAATGGATTTAATTAAAAATTTATTCAATTAATAAATAGTTCATTTATTATATTATTACCATTTTACAAATATAAAATTTGGAATTCTATTAAGGATATTAATACTAATTTTTCATAATAAATTTTATCACCTATAATGAGAAAATTGAGACACCATTCTTAATTTGAATTAATTTTGGAAACCCTATTTAACTATTTAAATTTTTTAATAATAGAATGATAAATAAAATATATCACTATAATTATATATATTTTTAAACAACTTTAAAAAACCTTGACCATAATCAATATACTATTTATGTTTTTTAGAAATTATCCAAAAAAACCCAAGCAGTCAATGTAAGAAAAAACTATAAAAAAAATTAATGAAATATGATAAAAATGGAAATTAAATACTATATATATGGTTATAATGAAATTATTTAATAAACAAAGTTTGATTATTCGTGATGTCTTACATGTGTACCAAGAAATTCAAAACTTGAGTTAAGGGAACATCAAAACCACCTTTTGGGTTATGAATTCTCCCTCTACCTCACTTTCTATTTATTATATTATTGTCTAATTTTTATATATTCTATATTTATGTGTATTAAATATATAACAAGTTTAATTTACCATTCTATTTTGTAGTTATACATGTTTTTGATGTTCCTTGCTCAGTAATTCTTTAACAAAAACATGTTTTAAGGAAACTTTCCTATTAATTATTCCTTTTCAGGGGTCAAACATTTTTTGTTTGTTCCATTCAATGATTTCCAAAGAATATAACTATTTCATTTAAAATAATTCTAGTTTATTACTTCTCTTAAGGAAAAAACCATGTTTTTACATTCCGTATATATGATTTTCTCATTTCTTAAAAAATGGTTTTAAGTGTTTCGTTATTATACCTGCATTCCAACTCTATTCTTACAAATTTATTCATCTAAACTGTGTATTTAATAACTATTACTTTATAATATATTAAATTCACAAAATATTAAATTCCTTTTTCAATAGGTAATATTTATTCTATATCCTTTGGTTATTCTTTGAGACATGATTCGATAACTCATTTCCATTTCATGGGTTTTTCATATGCTTATTCCTTCTATATGAATTCCCAAAGTGGAACTCATATTTATTTACATATTATGATTTGATGGGTGGGCCTATAATTATATATATCTCTAATTCATTAGGTAACGTTTTCATCTTAATAAAAACCATGTATGGTGTGTGGGCAGTTATCCTAGGACATTATGTTATGTTTTCTTCATAGTGAGCCTAGACTTATGCTTAGAAGTCCTGTTTTATATTGGTTCAAAATTCTTATGTAGTTATAGTCTAATGATATATTTTTCTTAATACCATTCTTCCTTGTGATTATATATGGCCCTCCACATTTCTGATATCATGTTATGTATTTTGAATGAAATGGTATACATAATTATCATGTTTATGCCCTTAATAGTCTTTATAGATCTCCCTTTTCTTATATATTTACATAGGGTATCATTTTTAGTAATAAAATTTTAAAATATATTATTATAACATTTTCGAGATCGAAATAAAGAAGTTTTTTATTATTTTTATATCAACATATTTTATAATAATTCTCATGAACTCACCATACCTTTAGATTTATGGGTTGTGTTTTGTGGGTTCATATGTTAAAAATAATTAAATATTATGTCTATTAATATCATGTAGTAATAATTCATTCCATATAGTTTCTTGAATCATGAACTAAATACTATGTATTCTAGTTTTGGTATTGAAATACATTGACCATGTGATTTGATTCTCTTGAAGATTTATGTAATGGGGTGTATATTCCATGGGGATCATTTAGTGGTGGTACATTGATTACCAAAACATAGGGTTATATATGTAACAGCCCGGTCTAACCCATGACCATGATATTGTCTACTTTGGGCCTATCCTGCACAGTTTTTTTTTCCTTGGGATCTTTCCCTTAAGAATTCCCTAGTGAAAGGCCATGTGATAGGAGATATATCCACACCAGCTTATAAAGGGGTGATTCATGATCCTCCTCCTTGGATGTGGGATTTCCATAATCTACCCCCCGCCCCCATAAGGGTCCATAATCCTTGCTGGTACAAATAATTGACACTACCTTAGATACCATCCTTTCACCACCCATCCCCCAGGGATTGTGTCGTGACTACCCCAAGATTTCCATCGATATGCTAGAGGCTAGTGACTAGCACCAAGAAGGCATTTTCCACAATGGGGAGGCATTTTACTATGAACCTTAACACATGAACCCATCTCTAAGAGTAAGTACTGAAACCAAAAACACTGAGTAAACAGATATTCATCCCACTAAGACAACTATTGATAGTAACATTACAAACTGAGAAGTAAATGGGCCAGAATACAAGCCCAACTGAAATAAAAAATTACAAGGTCTTGGGTCTCATCTACAAAAAAACCTACATGAAGGGTAGGTACAGTAAGCTATCTGAATTTTGCTGAATTGTGCCACATATTTTGGGTCACCATAAAGAACCCCTATCGCTGCCCCACCAAGGACTCCTTCAAATCTACTGATCTTCTAAACAATACATGACATGTGAAAGAAAGGCCCGTGTAGGGGTGAGTAAAGAAATACTCAGTAGGGACCCCAAAACACAAAGGTAAACCAAAAAGCAAGACACAAGGTAGAATACTAAATTGGTACATGATGTTTATCCTATAAGAAGTACAATCAATATTGTCAATATATTATTCTCACACCAGGATACATATATTAATAATGTCCAGGAATATCAAAATCCAAAGAGAAACACTCTGGGTCTTCATAGGATACACACTCTGAATAGGTGGAGGAGACACAGTCCATGTAGGCATAGAAGATACACTCCATTTATATGGAGTTGACACACTCCATATGGGAAACCATCCATGTAGTCATAGGAGACACACTCCATAGAAGACACGCTTTGTATAGGTCATAGCTAGTCATAGGATTTTTTCCTTAGCGTGTTTGCTCCGAGAGAAACTTCTCCTCAAGAAAAAAGTTTATATTCCAATATCCATGAAAACTCTGGTCGATTTTCTTAAAATTACCTCCTCGTTGTGATGTTACCAACACTACAAATGGATCATCAAACAGATATATAGTTTTAGAGTTATGGACATTTAAGTAAATAGGGACCAGTGTCGTGTCTTGTGGAGACGATCAATAGCTTTGAAAAAGCCCTTTGTGGCCCAAAGACAGAGGTACCTCAGCATGACCCAACATATATGTTATTCTTCAGTGACATTTAGACCGCTTACTATACCTACCCTTCAAGTAGGTTTTTCTACAGACGAGACCCAGGAGCTTGTAATTTTCTATTTCAGTTGGGCTCGTATTCTGGCCTGTTTACTTTTATATTTGTAGTGTTACTCTCAGTGGTTGTCTTAGTGGGATTCATATCTATTCACTTAGTTTGTTTGGTTTCAGTACATACTCTTGGGGAAAGGATCATTTGTGCAGGTTTATAGGAAAATGCCTCCCCTTTGTGGGAAATGCCTACTCCGCACTAATATCTGGCCCTTGGCCTATGGGAGGCGGGCTTGGGGTAGTCATGGTATGGGCCCTAAGGGATGGGTTGTGACAATATATTTTGGGTTGGGTTCATTCGTACTAGTTGGTGTGATTATCATAAGTGAGTTTTATTACATGAGTTAAATCTTTTGTTATCTTGTTATTTAGAGTTGATATTCAACTGTAATCTCTCTTGTTTACCTCTTGGGTGGTGTTGTCTTTCCCCATTGATTAATACTTTATCTAAATCATTTAATTACTTAAATTACTTCACTTTTTACTTAAATTTCATTCCATTTTCTTCTTTTATTTTATTTTTTGAGTGTCTCTTGAGAGTGTCTAAAGGTGCATCATAAAGGTACATAATTTTTTTTTCACAGATTACTAGTTTCAGTGACACCTTCCACTACTTTCATTTTATACAAAACCTTTTGGTGTCTGTTGACTCTCCTTTCATCACAGAATCTAAAGGTCGGAAAAGGGGAATATCTGAAGCTCAAAGTGATCCATCCTTTGAAGAAAAACATCAAAAATCGACAAAGGCATGAACACAGGATCAAAATCAACTGCACCGCGCAAGTTATCTCACTGTCGCGCAAGTACACTTGCGCGACCTAAGTGGTAACCGCCCGGTAACTGCCCAGGGCCTTCTTTTGCCTATAAATAGACCCTATGGGCCCCCCAATCGAGAGGATCTTTTTCTAGAAACTCGGATTGAAGCTCCCGACGCCCAAGTCTCTTCTCAAAGCTTCCGGAACACTTCTAAGGTAATTTCTTACCTAGAACGGAAGATCTAAAGGGAGGGAGGAAGGCCTAAGTGTTGAAACTCATCAACACTTGCGCGCCTGAATGGCCAGCCCTTAAGGGAACTGGTCACACTTGCGCGCTGCCTTATTACTTCAATAGAACTTGCGCGTCCCTTTTCTGGGAGAACCTAAAGAGGATTCTAAAGGGTTTAATAAAGAGTCGCTCAAGTATTTTAATGCTGGTTGAAAATCACGCAAGTACCCCACATGCCGCGCAGGTATACCTGCGCGACCAATACTTACGCGCCCACGCAAGACTTGCGCGCCTTTCAAGACTTACGCACCCTTACCTTTTTGGGTTCCCATCTTTCCCATTTTACCCCTATTAAGCCATTTCACCTTTCCTATTCAATATTCAGTCTTCAAGATACTCTTCAAAGCCATTTATGGCATGATTTCTTGATTTGACTTCCTTATCTAAAAGGAATTTAGTGGAATATCTCTCAAAACCTAGTGATTTATACATCTTTATTTCACCAAAGATTGAGAGTTCATTCATTCAACCTCATCCTTTAAGATGAGAGAATCCTTAACCTGGGTCTCCTTTTCAGGAATAATCCCCAGTTATAAGTCCTCTAATTTTGGGCATCTTCCTCAGGAGTAAGCCCCAAATTCTTAAAGCCCCAAACCTTAATTCCTTAACTTGGGCATCCTCCTCAAGAGTAAGCCCCAATCATAATCCTTTAATATGGGCATCCTTCTTAGGAGTAAGCCCCAATCTCAAATATGGGCATCCTTCTTTGGAGTAAGCCCCAAGTCCTCTAATTTTGGGCATCCTTCTTAGGAGTAAGCCCCAATCTCAAATATGGGCATCCTTATCAGGAGTAAGCCCCAAACCTTAATCCCTAACCTGGGTCTCCTTTTCAGGAATAAGACTCAGTCATAATCTTGGGCTTCCTTTTCAGAAGTAAGCCCCGAGTCCCCTAACCTGGGCCTCCTTTTCAGGAATAAGTCCCAGTCATAATTATGGGCATACTCTTAAGGAGTAAACCCCAAGTCCCTTAATTTCTCTTAACCAGTCCTAAATTACGTTTGATATGGGATTCCTCCTCAGGAGTAAAACCCAATTATCAATCCTATCCTAATTTGGGTTTCCTTTTCAGGAATAAGTCCCAAGTTAGAGTATTCAATTCTCCATAAAGCACATATACCTTTATGGACCCTGTTCCTGGATTTTCTCCCTAAAAGTAAATCCTAAAACTTCATCTATCTGGGCAGTCATACATACATAAGCCCCAAACAATTTCTTATGATATCATCTTTCATGGCACAATTGTCTAATTTTTACCAATACCTCTTGTTTCTCACATTGAGCATGACTCACATGAGCTTAGAGTGTAAAAGTAATTATGACATTCTTCTTTGATCCATCAATCATAAACGTCATAATCCATTACTCGAACTAAGTGGGTTCTGATTCCTTTCCCAAAACAAAGGATACGTAGGTAGCCCATTTATGGGTTCGATCCCAACTTTGAAATAATCCATGTCCTTCTAAATGACGATAAACTTCAAGTGCCCCACTGAGTGACTTTAAAACCAGCCTGGTCATCATAATGACCAAGAGACTTTTATATAAATGTTTTGAAGGAACCATTGACCAAGAATCTCTAAATAGATACAGATGATTCTCTATTGATGAAGAACCTCGAATACATATAAAAGATTCTCTAAATTTCTTACATATTTAATCATTGATTGTTAAAACTAAAGGAAATATCATTTTATACTTGGTAATGTAATAAGGATTCACGAACATAACTTAAATCTATAAAGAGAGTCCCAGAGTAGACAATAATTCCACTCAAAAAAGGTGTGATGAGTCCGACCTCCCATCCTCTCGACCAATGCAAATTCCTAAGCCTCATCAGTCCACAAGCTAATGAGCGCCTACCTTTGGAAAGTAGGTCCAAACGGATGAGGAATCATTGGATGTTTCCGGTTCTACGAACAAACCCGCTAGAAACTGATCGGAACGTTTGAATCTCTCGTCCAGGAGGTCATCCCCGAATTCTGTGCGAAACAAAAATGGTGAACCCGATGTGAATCCTTAACCAAGTTAAAGTGATGTTCTTCTTATTTGTTAGGCCCCTTGGGCCAACAAAGCAATCATTGACATGTGCTCATCCAAAAGATGCGGTGGCCGGATTCATCTTGATTATGTCTGTTATATGGAATAGGCACTCTTTTCTCAAGATCTTCTGCAAAATGGATTTCCTTAAATTCACCCCTGTGAATACTGCTGCTGTGAACACCTCTACTGTGAGGTCTGCTGCTGTGAAAACCAATTCTGCTACTCCTGTTGGAACATCATCCGCTCTGAGGATGACATCACCAACTCAGTGTCTTCAACGCTGGGTTTCTAATGCACTGGTTAAGGAGTACCGTCGCAACGGTACTATCCCAACTCTGGAGGCTGCTCGTCAAGCCCTCCAAGTTAACAACTCTACCTGGTCGTCCGGACAACGGCGGCCATCGATCAAAAAGCAGGCGGTGCTGACTACCGTCTCCAACCGTTTCGGGTTGTTATCCCCGGAATGCAATTTCCATTTACTCCCTTACTCTGAGGAAGTGAATGAGTAGGTCCCCAGGGCCTTAATTCAAAAAGACAGGAGTCCTTCCCAAGGGCTCCCATCAACAATCGCCGCCAGACTCGTGCGGTAGTGCGCCCTCAACATGATGAGGGTACCGACTCCAGGCATTCAGATCAGGTTCCTCGAACCCGAGCAGGAAAGATAAACCGCCAGAGACGGAATCCGGTTAACAATAGGCAGGTTATCATCCATGACATCTCCAGAGAAGTCCACCAACCTAACTTGGTGGCGAACAACGAGCAGGCATACACACCTGCCCGTTTTAATTCCGCTGTCCAGCAGACTCGTCTGGCAGCATCAAGCCGATCCCGCCAGGCAATTCCGGCGGAGTACTATAGGCAGAAACATACACCTGCTTATACATCACCAGTTAGTCAGCAGGCTTGTCTGACTAAATATGATGGATCTCGTCAACCGCGTTTGGCGAAGTGTAATCAGCAGGCACATACACCTGCTAATACTAATCAAGCCTACCAACAGTCTCGCTTGGTAGCGCATGGAGAAGTCAGTCGGAAAGCCCCGACGACAAACAGAAGGCAGACTCAACTCTCTGCCTCCACACTTGAGTACTGTCAGGATTCACTGACAGGAAAAGGAGGACAGGAGCAGACACATACACCTACTCCAAGCACGGAATGGACGTATATCCCCGTTCCGGCGGCTGAATTCACCAAGAATATTTTGTCAATGGTGAAAGAGAAGAAGCAAATTCCTGCTCATATTCTGGATGCTTGCCAGGATATCATAACAGCTTCAGCATCATCTCAGGGACAGACACATAAATCTATCCCTAGCAGTGGAGTGACACATCAACGATTCACTCCAGAACAGACACACACATCTGTTCCAGTCCAAGAGGGTTATGGGGCATACTCCCCCATATCATACGAACAACCAAGTCAGGCACATACACCTGATCTGAGTAGAGATCATCAGCCTAACCTGACCATCTTTCCTGATCAGGCACATAAACCTACTCAGAGTAACCACTTTCATCAACAAGTGGTTTCCAAAGCGAGTAAGAAGGCATCTAAGAAAAAGATCCACCCAGCACAGTCAGGAGATCAAAGGCCAATCTGCAACAAGGCCTTGCTCGATGCTGGAGTTCTTGAAGCCCTCAGACATTTATCTGTCGGAATTCAAGATTCTACTCCATCAGTTCCCAATAATGGGAACATTATTTCTGAAGGTCTTCAACAGACACTTCCTCATGAAGGCTTGCTTCATGAAAATTCGGTCAATCTTGAAGTTTCTTCTTCAGATGAGAGCCACAGGAACCCTCTGTGTGGTCAGAAGCCCAAGGAGCAAGATATCTCATCTTTTGTTGTAACCCATTATGGTGGTCCTCCCCATGATGATGAACTTCGCTGCGAAAGTCCTCTCCGCAGTAGTGATTCACATTTCCTGGAAAATACTCCAGTGGAAAATGTAGTGCCGAGAAAGCCCTCTTATCTTGAGGCACTTGAAAATGCGAAACCAGTCATGTATGATGCTTTATCACTAACAAGTGAAATACTTTCTCAATCAGAAGATAGCCCAGGGTGTAGGTCATTCTCCGAACCACCCCTAAGTCATGCATCTTCTAGTTTGATCAATGATCTCTCTACCAATCTTCTTGAATCCAATGAAGCAACAAGGAAACACCAACTCTGGTCAAAATAGGTAGAAGAATCTTCATTTAATGAAAAAGAGGAAATGCTGAACATGAGGAAAAAACTGGCAAAAGGTGAGGTACCAGTCATGTTTTGGCCTTTGGCTGACTCCCAGTACGACATTCCAAAGATGTTGACGGATGATGGAATCCATGATATTCGTCTCAACATATGGAAAACTCTTTGTCAATTGAAGAAGAAGGTATTATCTTATGATGAATATGAAAATCATCTTAATATAATAGAAGGGCTACAACGTCAGATTGATTTGGCATCTCTATCAGTCTCTCGGTATCCGAAGGCTGAAAAGCAACAGAGAACCCTTCAACGTTCATGCCTTGGCACACTAAGAAAATTACATCAGTTAATTCCCAATGCCCCATCTGATGTTCATATCAGAGGATGGGGTGTTCACGGAGCACTACATTTCACAGTGCTTTCCAGTCAGCAAAGCCCGCCAAAAATGGTCTCATGCAATGTTATTGCCCATGGCCGGCCACAGTCAATGGGCTTTGTTCATAATCAAAGGCTTGCTCAAGAACAGGCTTCAACTAGTTCCTCTCAAAATAAAGCATATAAAGAACAAGTTGTTGAATTGATCCTACATCAAGCAGGCGAGAATATTGCACAAGCCTCTCGTATAGAGCAAACACGTCATCAAATGACAGAAATTTCGGAAATCATCCAACGGTCTGTTGAACCAGGTGATAAAAGTGGATACAGGCTAATGCATCCAGCTAATTTCCGAACTAAGATTCGCAAGATCAAGAGATCTTTTAAGAATATCTCAGACGTAGCATGTCAAGAGCCACCCCATCTTGTCAGACTGGGGACTTCTCTAACCCAACCCTCAGAGTCAACAAATGGGATTCGAGGAGTTGAGCGGAAGCAGCAGGAACATCCCCAGTTCTCGAGACTGGGGAATCATTCAAATCATAAATCCCCTCCTCAGAGAATGTCGATCTTTTCTCGATTGGGGAAGAAGCCACAAGATGAATGAAGAGCCAAATTATCAGGAGATTCCCTCCAAGTTATAGCTCGTCAAGAAGTTCCTAAAAGATTGAATCAACAAAAGGCAATGTCTCGTCAAAGACATGAAAGAATACAATATCACAGAAATGCTGATAGAAGGGATTTGATGCATTATGCATCAATCAATGTCATCAATGCCGTTGTTGCTAATCCACCAGAGGAGACTCACTCAGGGGACTCAGATGAAGAGCATCCTACTCAAGAAAATGTACACACCGATACAAATGAAGAAGGTGTACGTACACAAAGTCAAAGGATTACTCAGAACCTAGGTAATCCACTTCCCTCCCTCCAAAAGTTATCCAACAAAGGGAATGGAAAGAATCAGGTTACATATCCTTCCTCTAAAGAAGGTCAATTTCTCTCATTAGAGCAAAGGTTTTCACAACAGGAGGAATAAATGAAAGAATTATGAAGGTTGAATGTAGAACTACTTCAGAGTAGTCTTCTTCTTAAGAATGCTGAAGTCCGACAGCCGAAGGAGTTTGTTGTAACTACTGAGATGGATCAGGAATATCCTCCTTTATTAGTACACCCTCAGAGGTCTAATCCTACGGGTCAAACGCAACAACGGTTGGCAGCACTACCATCAGTTGCAGCACCAACCACCACGTCTGTCCAAGCTCCATTCATTGCACCTACCCAAAACCAAGTTCAACCTGATGTTTCTCAACAGTTAATAACTACTATTGAGTCATTAGCAGCTCGGTTAGAAACTATGGAAGGGAAACGGGCGCAAGTTCAACCAGAAAAGAAAGTTTACCCTGAATGGGTAGATTCAATTTCTCCTCCATCCAGTTTTGGAAACCCTGTTTTCCCTATTTTCAATGGATCAGGCGACCCTGAACAACATTTGACGCATTACGTGTCTTGTTGTGATCCTATGATGGGAACTCCAGAGCAGCAAGAAGCAGTGAAACTCAGATGCTTCGTGCGAACCTTGCAAGGACCAGCTTTTGTCTGGTATAAAAGCTTGTAATCCCGGTCAATCATCGGATGGTAGGATCTTCGTCAAAAATTCCTTCTTCAGTTCAGCTCAACTTTGCCAAAAATGACAGTTTTCGATCTTACAAACTGCAAGCAAAGGGATAATGAAAGAGTCTCTGATTTCATTGCTCTTTGGAAGGGATTAACATATTCCCTGAGTTTAGCACTCCCTCAGGAGGAACTGTTTCCAATCTGTGTGGCAAATTTGCGTGACGAATTACGCACGCCATTGATCCCTGTGAAATACACAGGAGGGTTTCGAGACCTTACTTCAATCGCTAAACAGATTGAAGATTCCCTTATACAGGCTAAGGTTAAATCTCGTGTCATTCCATCATTTCTAGAAAGGAGAATGGGTAGAGTGGAAACTGCTACAGTTATGCTTAAACAAGCACCTGTACCTATTTCTACTTCAAAACCTTCATCTTCTCGAAGGGCTCCACCTCCTGAACACCAACAACAAAGGTAGTTTCATCCAAATGATCAAAGAGATCAACGACAAAAACAATTTGAGGATTTGAAGAGTAAAACATACTCTTTCTGAAGTGAGCAAGTTCCTAGTTACTTCATTTCAACTCTGGAAAATAATTTGGTTCAATTACCAGTGCCCAAGAGGCCAAACAAGGAAGGAGATGAAGATCGTCCCAATTATTATCCCTTTCATCAAATGTTGGGGCATCCCATCTAGGAGTGTTTTGTCTTTAAAGACCTCCTGCAAAAGATGGCCGACTTGGGACAAGTCAAATTGAAGGGTTCTTCATCTCATGTAGCGTGTATTACCGCTACAGATCCAGAGGAAGGAGGCGAGTGGCAGGAAGTCAAAAGAAAAACTGCGCAAAAATATGATGATTAGATGGTCAGAAAGACAATCAATCGGACCCATTCCATTTTGCGAACACAATTGAAGAAGCCAATTGTGTCTCCTACAAAAACTACAGTGAAGCCTCCATCAAAAGACAAATCCTCAAAAGGGCAGCGCAATTAAAATAAGAAAGAGGAATCAGAAGAAGATGAGTATGTATCGAGGCCTAAGTTGTCTTTGACTCTGGCAGATTTCATGTCATCTACTTCAAAGCAACGGGCACCGCCCCACCAAACGGCACAGCCTAAACAGGCTAACCAGGTAGAGTCTTTATCAGACGAAGAGTTAATATTTGGTTCTGTTAATATGATTCAATTAACAGATCCATATTCCAGTCTTTATGATCCTGAATTCCCTGTATCAAATAAGGGAATCCGAGGAAGTTCTAGAGGTTCAGGATACAGGGGAAGACGTGGATCTTTCCGAAGACACTACTCTAATTATACCCCTTCTAGCACTGTATATGCAGCAGAAACTCATGGTAGAGCCCTTCAGCGAGCTCAAAAAGAACAAGCAAGTTCTTCTACCAATGGCCAACTCAGTTTGGGCACAGTTATTTTGGAAGAACGATTAAAGGTTCCATCTTCTATATCTCAGCAAATAATGGATCTAATCAGTCTAATCTTCCAAAACCAAGGATGTTGCCAACTTCAATACAAGATGCATCAGCTTCCAAAGCATCTGCTTCCAAGGTACCTGCTAAACCGCATATTCCTGTTGGGAAACACAGACCTCTAGATCAAAAGTATGATATATTGAAACACTTGGCCCAAGTACCAGCAAAGTTATCAATTTTGGATGCTTTGAATCTATCAAAAGATCTTCGGGAAGCACTCATCGAAGCTTTGTCAAGTCCTCAGGAGTTTGAAGCTGAAATTGCTGCAGCTGAAGTCTATCACATAGAGAATAATCCTGCAGAATGCCATGCAGTGATATCTTTTACTGATAAAGATGAAGATGATGTTGTGCATGGGCACATAAAACCTTTGTACTTATCTGGCAAAGTCAATGGTGTATATATTCGAAGATCTTTCATTGACAATGGTTCAGGAGTCAACCTCATGCCCATTCATACACTTCATCGATTGGGCCTCACGGAATCCGATTTATCTCCTTCTACCATGATATTACAAGGATATGATAAAAATGAACAAGAACCATTGGGAGAAGTTACAATCAGAACTCAGTTTGGAGATCTTGTATCCAATTCGGATTTCATGATTCTTGATCAAGACTCAGCTTTCAATATCTTGCTTGGAAGACCCTGGCTACATCAGCATGCAGCTATTCCTTCATCATACCATCAATGTCTCAAATACTGTTTCAAAGGTCAAGTTGGAACATTGTATGATGATAAGGATCCGTTCAAGACATGTGAGTCTCAATACATTGAGGCGGAATTTTATCACATGAAGGGAAGAGAAAAATCTACAATGAAGGAAATTACCAAAGTTAATGCTCTATATGGTTTGGAGAAAATTCCAATAAATCCATTTACACATGTGAGTACAGATTATGTGTTACCTATCAGTCAAATTGACAAAATAGACCCAAATAAAAATACTCTTATGGAAATATCCATAGTGTCAATTACGGCAATCGAGCCAGACAACATGGGAGAAATTGGTAACCTACCAAGCAGTGATGAAAGCATAAGTGGTGACGTTTTCATTTCATCTGATGAAGTCCAACAAGTCTATACTTCGCCAATCAGGCCAGAAGAAGTTATAGCAACACCAGAGGTGAATAATGATGTCGATTCTCAATCCATCATCTCCTCTTTATTTCCCAAAGAAGACCCTTTATCATCAATAGGGTCAGAAATGGAAGCTTCTTCTTCAAAATTTGAAAATTTTGACATCTCTTATGATCATGAGAATTTCGTTTTGTCATCTACTTTGCAAGTATAAACGGAAGAAATAGCACGTGATGAAGAGGAAGAGGAAGATCTTAGAGATTCTCCTCCAGCATTTGAAGAGGGTATCTCTACCACTGTGGATGAACTCAGAGAAGTAAATCTGGGTACAGAGAAAGATCCACGCCCCACTTTAATTAGTGCGGCCATGACCCTTGAAGAGCAAGAGATGTATATTTCTTTTCTAAAGAAAAATAAAGGTATTTTTGCATGGAATTATACAGAAATGCCTGGGCTTGATCCTGATGTTGCTAGTCATCATTTGGGTTTACCAAAAGAACATCGAGGATTTACGCAAGCCGCGAGAAAAACACACCCAACCTATGCTTCCAAAATTGAAGCTGAAGTGGATAAGCTAATCAAAGCCAACTTCTTCAGAGAAGTTCAATATCCCAAGTGGTTGGCTAATATTGTCCCTGTAAAGAATAAGAACGGACAAATTAGGGTTTGCATCGATTTCAGAGATCTTAATCGGTATTTTCCTAAATATGATTTCCCAGTTCCAATTACATAACTCTTAATTGATGCAAAGGCTGGATATGAAGTACTTTCCTTCATGGATGGATATTCTGGATATAATCAGATCCGAATGGCCCCAGAAGATGAGGAATTTACAGCCTTCAGAGCCCCTCAAGGTGTGTTTTGTTACCGAGTGATGCCCTTTGGTTTAAAGAATGCAAGTGAAACATATCAACGCGCCATGCATCGTATCTTCAAACCTCTTTTAGGGAAGTTTGTTGAATGCTATGTAAATGATTTGGTGGTTAAATCCAAACAACTTTCTAATCACTTGGCTGATTTGGAAGTCATATTCCACAAGCTTCGATAACATAATTTTAAGATGAACCCCTTAAAATGTTCTTTTGGGGTAACCTCAGGAAAATTCCTCAGCTTTGTTGTATGCCATCGTGGTATTGAAGTCGATCCTGAGAAGACCAAATCAATCCTTGGTATGTCACCTCCTCAGAATTTGAAAGAATTAAGAGGACTTCAAGGACACTTAGCCTATATTCGGCGTTTCATCACCAATTTGGCAGGCAAAAGTTTACCCTTCACCAAATTATTGAAGAAATGAGTAACTTACCAGTGGACTGAAGAATGTCAAGAAGCATTTGATGTTCTCAAGAAATACCTCTTGAGTCCACCAGTACTCATGCCACCTGTTGAGGGTAGACCGCTTATCCTCTATGTGACAGCTCTAGAGCGATCATTGGGTGCCTTTCTCGCTCAAAAGAATGATGTTGGGAATGAAAATAGCCTCTACTATCTCAGTAGAACTATGCTTGAAGCAGAAACCTGGTATTCAAGTATTGAGAAGTGCTGCCTGGCATTAATCTTTGCTGTTCAGAAACTGAGACACTACCTACAACATCACGAAGTCCAATTGGTATCTCACAATAATCCGCTCAAATTCATCCTTAGTCGTCCAATTCTTACAGGACGACTAGCAAGGTGGGCAGTTATTTTGCAGCAATTCGACATTCAGTATGTTTCTCAAAAGGCAATTAAGGGCCAAGCTCTGGCTGATTTCCTAGCTGAACATCCTTCAGTTGAAGACATGTCTTTAGATATTAAACTCCCTGATGAGGATGTTTTCTCTATTCAAGAGAGTCCTCAAACATGGGAAATGTATTTTGATGGTGCTTCCAGAAGTCCAACAGGGAAGAAAATGGAAAATCCTAAATTCAACAAAGTTGGTTTAGGAATTGTGCTCATTTCTCCCGATAAGGCAGTGTTACCTTATTCCTTTTTATTGTGGGAAGGTGGTACCAATAATGAAGCTAAATACCAAGCTCTCATTACAGTCTTGGAGTTAGCGCTTCAAGAACAAGTGAATCACTTAAAGGTGAAAGGTGATTTAGACCTGGTAATCAAACAAGTCAATGGGGATTATGCCATCAGAAAAGAAGAATTAATCCCTTTGTATGATTACGTCAGAGAGTTAATGTCGGAATTCCCTTCAGAACCGACATTTTCTTATGTCCCAAGATCACAAAATGCTCAAGCTAATGCACTGGCTAATATAGCCACAGCTTTAGCAGATCCAAATCGGGACGAGACAACCATCAGTATTGCCCACCGTCGTGCAATTTCACCTTATTTTCAAGCCAGAACAGAGGAAATTAATGAAATTAGTCCCATTCCTGAACCGTATGGTCATACTACAGGATGGATGTCACATATCAGTGAATACCTTCAAAATGGAACACTTCCACCTGATAGAGCCGAGAAAGAACAAATCCGACGACATGTGGTAAATTTTACTCTTTATGATAGTCCAAACCACCTAGAGAAAATTCTCTTCAAACGTGGTTTTGATGGAGTTCTCGTCATATGTATTGTTGGTGAAGAGACAATGGTTGTCATAAAAGAAGTGCATGTATGAGTCTGTGGTGCCCACCAGTCTGGACATAGACTGTCTGATCAAATTCGAAGGCTTGGATACTCTTGGCCTTCAATGATACAAGATTGTGTTAATTTCACAAAGAAGTGTCATTCATGCCAAGTATATGCCAACCTCATTCATCAACCTCTAGAGTTGCTTCATACAGCTAAATACTCGTGGCCATTTTCCACATTGGGAATGGATGTGGTGGGACCTTACCCTTTAGCTACGGTCAAGCAGTTTAAGTACATTCTTACTGCTACTGATTTCTTTTCCTAATGGGCAGATGCAGTACCTCTCAAAGAAGTCAGTTCTAAATGCATTGTTAGCTTCATCAAATCTAACATCATTACTAGATTTGGTGTCCCCTATACCATATTGACGGAAAACGGCACCAACTTCTATTCTTCTGAGGTGAAGAAATTGTATCAAGAATACAACATTAAATCCAACCATTCATCTCGGTATCATGCGGCGGCCAATGGCCAAATAGAAGCCTTTAACAAGACTCTTTCAAATATACTGCAAAAGATGGTGGATAAAGATAAGAGGTCATGGCCTGATAAACGCTTTCATGCTTTATGGGCTTATCGGACTACCACCCGCAATGCAACGTGGTCAACTCCATATTCATTGGTATATGGAACATATGCAGTCTTGCCAATTGAAGTTCAATTGCCCTCACTCAGAATAGCCATTTGTGATCATTTATCTACATATGAGCAATCCCAAAAGCGATTGAATGAATTGGAACAGTTAGATGAGAAAAGATTGTGCACTTTGCACCACTTGGAAATCTATCAGAATCGAATAGCACGAGCTTTTAACAAAAAAGTTTGTCTTCGTTCATTCATTCAGGGAGAATTGGTATTGGTTCTCATAGCACCAATGATACCAGGAAAGAAGCCTCCCAAGCTTGAACCAAAATGGGAAGGACCTTATTCAATACATAAGGTCTACTCCAATGGAGCTTATTCATTAATCTCAATGGATGGAGAACTCATCACGACTCCAACCAATGACATATTTCTGAAGAAATATTTTGTATAAACACAAAATATGGTTCCCAGAACCTAGATTCTTACACGTGGTTCATACAGCAATAGTCCAGTATGACTTTAAACTGCATCATCATCCACAGTCTATGCATATGACCTTAAACTACTTTCACTTTCCTCCAACATGACGTTAAACTGTAGAAAAGAACTTGTCCCCGCAACATGACATTAAACTGTGCATCACCAGTTCGTCCTTGCTATATGACGTTAAACTATAGAGAAATGGTCCAGTATGACCTTAAACTGCAACTTCGTCCCACACGACATTAAACTGTGAAAAAGTTCCCTAAACCATCCAGCATGACCTTAAACTGCATCATCCCTGGTCCACGTATATGACCATAAACTATTTGCAAATCCCTTACGTCCAGCAAGACGTTAAACTGTGACGTCCTAACTACATGACTCTAAACTGTATAAAAATCCCTTACGTCCGGAAAGACGTTAAACTATACAATCCCAAAGGTCCAGCATGACATTAAACTGCACCATCCAAGGTCTATGCATATGACCTTAAACTATTTTCACTTTCGTCCAACATGACGTTAAACTGTAGAAAAGAACTTGTCCCCGCAACATGACATTAAACTGTGCAACACCAGTTCGTCCTTGCTATATGACGTTAAACTATACAGCAATGGTCCAGTATGACCTTAAACTGCAACTTCTTCCCACACGACATTGAACTGTGAAAAAGTTCCCTAAATAGTCCAGTATGACTTTAAACTGCATCATCATCCACGGTCTATGCATATGACCTTAAACTATTTTCACTTTCGTCTAACATGACGTTAAACTGTAGAAAAGAACTTGTCCCCGCAACATGACATTAAACTATGTAGCACCAGTTCGTCCTTTCTATATGACGTTAAACTATACAGCAATGGTCCAGTATGACCTTAAACTGCAACTTCGTCCCACACGACATTAAACTATGAAAAAGTTCCCTAAACCGTCCAGCATGGCCTTAAACTGCATCATCCCTGGTCCATGTATATGACTATAAACTATTTACAAATCCCTTATGTCCAGCAAGACGTTAAACTGTGACGTCCTAACTACAAGATGCTAAACTGTATAAACATCCCTTACGTCCGGAAAGACGTTAAACTATATAATCATCAAAGGTCCAACATGACATTAAACTGCACCATCCACGGTCCATGCATATGACCTTAAACTATTCGCACTTTCGTCTAACATGACATTAAACTGTGAAAAAAAATCCCCAATGCGTCCAACATGACGTTAAAATGATGCACTCTTCTGTCCTCACCGCATTACATTAAAACTGCACAGTCCCCCTTTCGTCCAATATGACGTTAAACTCTATTATTCCCATCGTCCTAACTACATAACGTTAAACTGTACAGAAAATTCATAATATGTCCTACATGACATTAAACTGTATTTTGTCCCTGCTACATGACACTAAACTATGCAGCACCAATAATCCTAACTGCAAGACTTTAAACTGCATAGTCCCTTGATATCATGACATTAAACTGTGCATTGTTAAGGTTGTTGTTACCTCTTGTTTCTCACACCGAGTATGACTTACGTGAGCTTAGAGAAAACCTCAACCATAACACTCTCTTTGAGCCGCTAACCATGTGTAGGTCCCAACAACATTTTTTATTAGATCGTTGTCCCCAAGAACAACTTGATCATTAATTCATTCTTTAATTGAACTACACGGACTTTGATCCTTTCCCTCCAGGCTGGGTATGTAGGCAACCTCCTAGGGTTCAAGCCCAAAAACAATCTCTTCACATCGGTTCACCACCATCTCATATGATGTTTATTTGTGAAACCGCCCCTAGAATCAATATTTTTACATTGATTCACTTTCGTCCTTGTTATACGACATTAAACTATACAACACTTTTGTCTAGTATGACAATAAACTACAATATTCTTTGATCTCCTCACTTGAGAGAGAACTATTATTGACATTGATTTTTCAATCATGTTTCATTTCAAAAAGACTACGTGCATACATGGTAATGCCTAAATTTTTTATCTTAGGTTAAACCATCATTGCACTAAAGTCCCCTTTCACCCTTCACATGTACGAACCAAATTTGTACAAAGGGTAGTTCTAGAACTATGTGGGCTTGATTCCCATCTATATGGGATACGTAGGAACGTTCGAGTATCCCTCGAATCCAGCCCCAAGTCTTTTGGTCCTGACCCCAAATTTCACTTTCAGTCCCTTGGCTAAAAAATCCTCATGAAAACACACACTGTGTATTCATTATTATGGTCCAAATTCTATGACCCTAAACTAAAATTTCTCATACTTTCGTCCTGTACGACGTTAAACTGCATTTCAAGAACTATGTATGGCTTGATTCTCATTCTTATGAGATACGTAGTGAAGTCCAAAATTTCAATTCAGGACCCAGCCACAACATGATTATGGTTATCATTGACCTATGTATCTCTATATACATTAGACAATACCCATCTTTATGTGTTATAATCCTAACCTTAAATATTCTCAGATCTTCATAACCCTTTTCATGACTTCTAGTCACAAAAATGTCAAACTTCTGATAATTCTTTTGCCTGACTATGCAGCATGTGCCCATAGGTGGCCTTGCATAAACAGCCCACATAACAGACTTGTCAGCCGAAAGATACTATTTTATTTAACTATGCAACCAATGCCCTTAGGTGGCCCTACATAATTCAACCCCCTAACGGGTTTTTTAAATGATGGTAACTTCATTCGTGGGAAGAATGCCTCTATTGTCCTTATTTGTCTTAAACGACAGTATGTAGGGATTCGCAAAAAATAGCCATCCTTAACATATTTTTCCCATATCCTTTTTCATGATCTGAAAGTATTCAAGTATATGGTTTATTCTTCTTCCCTATGTTTGGGTCAGACCTTTGTGGGAGTGATATTCACCCAGTTCTTCGATAATCTTGTCTGGAAATATCTTCTCCATATTCAAGTCCCGCTTTCCATACAACAAACTCTATACTTTAGAAAATTTGAATCTCCATAAACATTCACTGGCTTTTAGCACTAGGAAAGTAAATTTCTAAGAGTTCTTTCGCCTGACTATGCAGCACGTGCCCATAGGTGGCCTTGCATAAACAGTCCACATAACAGACTTGTCAGCTGAAAGATGCTATTTATTTAACCATGCAGCCAATGCCCTTAGGTGGCCCTACATATTTCAACCCCCTAACGGGTTTTGTTAAATAATAGTAACTTCATTATTGGAAACTACTTCTTCTAATGCCTTTTAGCTCTTTTTCATATCATTTCTCAAATTCAAATATTCTTAAGCCATAGTTTACATTTTTTTTCTCTCTCATACTTGAGTATGGTAATATATTTTCATATAAATTGTCAAGGAATTGTGTCAATTCTGTACATTTCGGTCAAAGCTATTTAGACCTTAAACATTATCCCCTTTATTTCTGGCATGCATGACTTTAAACTACCCACAAAAGACAAAGGAAATCTGAATAAAATTCAAGTTCCAGCTCACTAAATATACATTTTTGTATGATTTAGGTAATATTGAGCAATTAAAAGGTTCAAAGTTTGTAGGATTATTTGTAATAATCCTAGTAAATATCAAACTATGCTTACTAGGCCCATTGGCTTAAGTAAAATTGAAGCAGGTAATTAAAGAATGCAGGTACAAATGATTGAAGACAAAAGTATTTTTCATTGATACACAAGAGTTAGAAGGACATCCACAGACTGGAGTCTCTTCTCTTTTTCAAGAATTACAAGAGGCTTTCAACATAACACTTCATTTGATTTACGGCATCCCGAGCTTCATCAGCAACCACCTGGAATTCATTCATTCAACTGGATTCAAAAAGAGATGCAGTGATACCAGCTGTTCTTGGAACAATTGTAAGAGGATATTCTTGAGTGCGGTTTGAGAAAATTTTCTGCGGATCAAACAGTTACTCTGTTTCTGTCCAAGAGACTTGGAAGATGGATACATGGATTTGAGAATGGAGCATTGGAAGTAAAGAGCCATTTGGAGAGATTACTCTTTTCAGATATTGCTCTAATACCATGTTTGTCTTCTCTCCACCAACCGGTAGTGGAAAACATTTCAGCCCATGGGTTTTCCATTTTCATATCTGTAAGGAAATAACATGGAGGAAGAATTTGAAAGTTCACACCATTGTTGTTGCTCTTAATGCACAGCATAACCGAAATGAAGGAGTAGCAGCGCAACTGCATTTCAGGTGTATAGTTATTTGCATCTGGAACATTGACTCCTTGCAGGTGACCATGACCACATAGAGACAGGTAGATGCTCTGTGGAAAGTTAAGATGATATTTCTTCAAGTACTTAGCCAAATCTGGGAAAGTTCTGTCGCAGATATCATAGTAATCGTGGCCAATGATGTTCATCATGTCATCAATCCGCTTGCTAGCCAGTTCATCAGCCGTTCCAATTCCCTTGGGAACCACTGAATCTGCACAAAAGATGAATAAACTAACTCTTAAATAGGTTTATTTTTCATAAAATTTGTGAAAGAAATCTGAAAAATGGCTAAGGCATTAAGTCGCGCAAGTCTAAACAATGGCGCACAAGTATTCGTGTGCCGCGCTAGTTTTTGACACGCAAGTATAAACCGCGCAAGTACAGATACCTTTACAGTAGCGCGACATCAAGGAAAACACTAGAAAACAGAGCAACCTGCGTGTCTAAGGTGACCTGCGCGGCGAGAGCTCGAAGGTATGAAGTCCGGAAATCCGGATACTTTTACGGAGGTGAGGCCATGTATTTATAGGCCAGGAGCCCTATCTGTGCGCCGTACCCAGTGCGCTTAAGGCCTGTGCGACGCAAACTTGCACACCTCCCTCTGTGTGCTGAAGACTTGCGCGCCCACCTTTTTCCTTTGGATGGATTCGATTTCCTCAGAGTCAAATCCTCATTTCTCTCCGGATCCAACTCTGAGGGGGGACTTTTGTTGATGCTCCTTTTGTCACAGAATCTAAAGGTCGGAAAAGGGGAATATCTGAAGCTCAAAGTGATTCATCCTTTGAAGAAAAAAATCAAAAATCGACAAAGGCATGAACACAGTATCAAAAGCAACTGCACCGAGCAAGTTATCTCACTGTCGCGCAAGTACACTTGCGCGACGACCTTGGTCGCGCAAAGTGACTTGCGCGACCTAAGTGGTAACCGCACGGTAACCGTCCAGAGCCTTCTTTTGCCTATAAATAGACCCTGTGGGCCCCCCATTCGAGAGGATCTTTTTCCAGAAACTCGGATTGAAGCTCCCGACGCCCAAGTCTCTTCTCAAAGATTCCAAAACACTTCTAAGGTAATTTCTTACCTAGAACGGAAGATCTAAAGGGAGGGAGGAAGGCCTAAGTGTTGAAACTCATCAACACTTGCGCGCCTGAATGGCCAGCCCTTCAGGGAACTGGTCACACTTGCGTGCTGCCTTATTCCTTCAATAGAACTTGCGCGTCCCTTTTCTGGGAGAACCTCAAGAGGATTCTAAAGGGTTTAATAAAGAGTCGCTCAAGTATTTTAATGCTGGTTGAAAATCGCGCAAGTACCCCACATGCCGCGCAGGTATACCTGGGCGACCAATACTTGTGCGCCCACGCAAGACTTGCGCGCCTTTCAACAATTGCGCGCCCCTACCTTTTTGGGTGGCCATCTGGTCCATTTTACCCCTCTTAAGCCATTTCACCTTTCCTATTCAAGATTCAGTCTTCAAGATACTCTTCAAAGCCATTTATGGCATGATTTCTTGATTTGACTTCCTTATCTGAAAGGAATTCGGTGGAATATCTCTCAAAACCTAGTGATTTATACATCTTTATGTCACCAAAGATTGAGAGTTCATTCATTCAACCTCATCCTTTAAGATGAGAGAATCCTTAACCTGGGTCTCCTTTTCAGGAATAATCCCCAGTTATAAGTCCTCTAATTTTGGGCATCTTCCTCAGGAGTAAGCCCCAAATTCTTAAAGCCCCAAACCTTAATTCCTTAACTTGGGCATCCTCCTCAGGAGTAAGCCCCAATCATAATCCTTTAATATGGTCATCCTTCTTAGGAGTAAGCCCCCAATATCAAATATGGGCATCGTTCTTTGGAGTAAGCCCCAAGTCCTCTAATTTTGGGCATCCTTCTTAGGAGTAAGCCCCAATCTCAAATATGGGCATCCTTCTCAGGAGTAAGCCCCAAACCTTAATCCCTAACCTGGGTCTCCTTTTCAGGAATAAGACTCAGTCATAATCTTGGGCTTCCTTTTCAGGAGTAAGCCCCAAGTCCCCTAACTTGGGCCTCCTTTTCAAGAATAAGTCCCAGTCATAATTATGGGCATCCTCTTCAGGAGTAAACCCCAAGTCCCTTAATTTCTCTTAACCAGTCCTAAATTACGTTTGATATGGGATTCCTCCTCAGGAGTAAAACCCAATTATCAATCCTCTTGTAATTTGGTTTTCCTTTTCAGGAATAAGTCCCAAGTTAGAGTATTCAAATCTCCATAAAGCACATATAACTTTATGGACCCTGTTCCTGGATTTTCTCCCTAAAAGTAAATCCTAAACCTTCATCTATCTGGGCAGTCATACATACATAAGCTCCAAACAATTTCTTATGATTGCATCTTTCATGGAACAATTGTCTAATTTTTACCAATACCTCTTTTTTATCACACCGAGCATGACTCACGTGAGCTTAGAGTGTAAAAGTAATTATGACATTCTTCTTTGAGCCATCAATCATAAACGTCATACTCCATTACTCGAACTACGTGGGTTCTGATTCCTTTTCCAAAATAAAGGATACGTAGGTAGCCCATTTATGGGTTCGATCCCAACTTTGAAATAATCCATGTCCTTCTGAATGACTATAAACTTCAAGTGCCCCACTGAGTGACTTTAAAACCAGCCTGGTCATCATAATGACCAAGAGACTTTTATATAAATGTTTTGAAGGAACCATTGACCAAGAATCTCTAAATAGATACAGATGACTCTCTATTTATGAAGAACCTCGAATACATATAAAAGATTCTCTAAATTTCTTACATATTTAATCATTGATTGTTAAAACTAAAAGAAATCTCATTTTATACTTGGTAATGTAATAAGGATTCACGAACATAACATAAATCTATAAAGAGAGTCCCGGAGTAGACAATAATTTCCCTCAAAAAAGGTGTGATGAGTCCGACCTCCCATCCTCTCGAAAAATGCAAATTCCTAAGCCTCATCAGTCCACAAGCTAATGAGTGCCTACCTTTGGAAAGTAGTTCCAAACGGATGTGGAATCATTGGATGTTTCCGGTTCTACAAACAAACCCGCTAGAAACTGACCGGAACGTTTGAATCTCCCATCCAGGAGGTCATCCCCAAATTCCGTGCGAAACAGTGTCATTTTTTCATATTTTAGGCAAAGGGATGGATCATTCTCAAAATTAGTAATCTCATAGAAACAAGTAGTATCAAATCATGAATTAGAGTTCTAAAGGGACGTACTAATAGTGAATTTAAAAAATAATGAGGTACTTTACCTTGACCATCATAAAATTCAATTAGATTTCTCTATATTTAGAGGATATAATTATATGATTTAAAGTTTATTCTATAAATATATTTTGGATAAAACTTTTTATTTTGGAAGATTCATTCGGTGGCCTGCCTATTTTGAAATAATCTCAATATTAAATTTTTCAGGATGATACCACAAGGAATGGAGAAAATAATATGGGACTGGAGAGATAGGAATGAATATAGAGTTATCTAGATGATTTTGTCTCACAACAAGTCTTCTAACATCCATGATTTTTGAACAGTTGTATATCTACTGGTAAATATTTATAACTTTTATGACAATATTTATAGGATGAAGAAAGTGTTCATTTTGCAGTGTTGTTTTTTCATGATTATGTTTGAAATACTATTAGTGTATAGAAATATAAATTAATTCATTTAATCTAGTGTTATTTAGTGTCAAATGGAGCTACATTAGTGTAAGGAATGTGTGTTTTGAGTCTTCTATCATCACTTCCAAATTAGTATGATATGATGATAACTATTAAGCATATCTCTATGAGGAAAAATTAATTCTTCTTTGAGGAGATCCATGATATGGTCATGAATGGATAGATTAAGAATAATGACATCTTATCAACATTTACAACTTTTTTATATCTTTCGAATATAGGTTATTCTATTCTCCATAGAGTTAGAGGAGTAAAAGAGTAAAATAAGAGAGAAGAACAATGGGATGTCAGATGAACTTAGTGAATTAACATGATGTAATTATGAAAGTAAGGGATATTTATAGATTTATTTCCATGAAATGTAAGTTAATTATTGAAATAAATATTTTGCTTTATCAAAAAACTCCATTTCTGAAGGGGGTGGTGGCATATTGGTTCTATGTGTAGAAAATTTATTTGAGTCTTTGATACTTGATTCCAAATATTTATTTAATAATGAATATTTATATAATTAATTTAAATTTATATGTCTTGATTCGATGGAAAGGTTCTCATTTCAGAGAGATATTTTCTTACGGTTATTTAAAAAGTATATGTGATCATTCAAAGAATGAACAAATTTTTGTTTCATTTGTAAAGTGTCTTAAACATCCCAAGTTTATGAACGAATTTAATTTTAATTAGGAAGAAAAATGGTGTGGGTTTTTTTCGTTTTTTTCTAGATAATGTGTGGAATATCACATGAGGTTCCATTTTGGTCATCTACAGTGTTATTTATATAATTTTATGCATGACTTGTGTTTCAAAATGTTACAGGAATCCTAGAGAAACAAATTCCAAAATAACAATATTTTGGAATATATATCTTGGTGTCATTGGTGAGAAAGGTTTATAAAACTTGGTTTCTAAGAGATTACTAATTATTGATCATGTTTATTATTTTATGTATGAGGTTCTAATTAAATGAAATATTCTAAAGAATTCATTCTATTAAGATATAAAAACAGCAAAGAATCATAATCTCAAGTTGGTTTGTATAAATGTATGGAGATTTCCAATAATTTGATGTAAATAGGGAGAAATATATTAAATTAGTTTTATAAAATATTATATATATAAGTTTTGGTAGTATTTACTTAACCAAATTTCCATGGTGGAATCCATGACTGTAATGAATCCAAAATACCATTAGTTTGATAATGGTGATGAGTATAGAGGAAGGCAGTTCTGAACATTCTATTGGATGAATAGAATATGTATGGGGAAGTACATCCCGTGAAATTTTTATAATAATATCATTATAGAATGGTTAAATAATACATTTAATTATAGATATGTGATCTAAGCATAATTTCTGGTTTTCTAAAGAAATTTTAGGTTGAAGTATTTAACTGTATATCTCATATTATTAATCAGATTCCTTCCTAATTTTTTTCAAATAAAAATTATTGAGGAACTTTGGTACGTCCTGAATGTAGAACTTACTTACTTAATAGTTATTAGTTACATCATGTATGCATATGTTGATGATAGAGAGAGGAAAAAAATGGAAGCTAAATACTATACATGTTTCCTTGTAGGGGATGATTATGAAAACTTTTTTAGACTATTTTATACCATTCTGTAGATGGTTTTGAGAGTATAGAATATTTTATACATTGAGGATAAACTATTGGAGGGTCAAATGGTGATGTGTTGTTTAGGGAGCACATAATTTTTTCCAGAGATACATAAAAAAGTTCAGAAATTGAAATCATTTGGGAAGTTATAGAAGTTATAAGGTTCAATGTGCTAGAATGATCAAATATAGTGAATGTTAAAATAATATTTTTCAATCATGGGGTCTATAAGGAGTTAACCACTAGATTTGAGATAATCTAATAGGTTCGGGAAACCAATTTAGAGGATTCATTTTAAAATGTACATATTACTTATCATAGATTTTAGGAACCTAAAATACTATGTGAGGTGAGAATTCTATGTAGCCCATTGTAGTGTGAGTTAGAAATGACCGATGAATTGGATTGCATGGATTTTTCTGATACATAGAAGCTAATAGATATTCTGGAAGGAAAGAGGGAACTTTTTAACAAGTGGGTTTATTATCTAAAGAAGTAAGAAAGTAGTAAAATCTGGTACAAGGTGGGACTATTTCTAAAGGGGTTTCAATAATCAAAAAGAGTGGATTTCAGTGAGATTTTATATATGATTGTGAAACAAAAAAAATTAATAGTTCGTAGTATTTTTTCCAATGGATTATTTTTTTCTTGAGCAAATCAATTTCAAGACCACATTCCTTCATAAATATGTATTGTAAATTTACATGGAGAAATTAAAATCTTTTTTACTAAAACAGAATGAGGCCTAATGTGAAATATTAACTGAATTCTACGTGGGTCAACAAGGATTTAAGGTATTTTTGAAATCCCGAACCTATGTTCCACTCAATGGTTCCCTGATCCTGATGATCCACATCTCCTCAAGAACATATCCATGAATGTTATAGTCTTATCACTAGTAGTTATCTCCTAGGGTGGGTCTATGGGTGACTATTCCATAATTAAAAGAGTGTAACGTAGTGGATAAAGATAAGAATAGGTAAATAAATAAATAGATGAATAAATATAAGTCAATATATGGAAAATAGAATCATAATAAAGTAATAAATAACTAAGTAAACTTATATAAATATAAAAAAGATTATGATGATATATTTCATGTGTCTATATTTCTAGAAAAAAAGGATACAAAGTAGAATATAATAAATTCCATATAATAGTAGAAAAATGACTCTAGAAACTATCCAAGAATCTTGAGATCCTAGCTCAGTCATCTTCTATTGGATCCATCCTAAGTAATCAAACAATCAAGTTTCTGAAGTGGTACACTTCCCCTTGTCAACACCTATATACATGTAATCTTCCCAGTTTCCAATAGAAGCTCATATAGGGTGTGAGAAAAATCTTAGTAGGCCACTGCTAATGATGTCAATAAAATCTTGTCTACGTAATATAAACTTAAATAGTGTGTAAGAATGCATATATAAAAGTAACCAAATATAGTAGTATAAATACCCTAGTACCTGATTCATCATTATTAGGTGTTTGAATATCTATCCAGTTCATTAATTAAACATGTTCTAATTTTTATATATAGGTAACATGAGGAGAAACTAGAAATAACTTACCAATAGGATAATAATAGTGAAAGAATCCATGATATATAAGACATCCTTGATTATGATAACAAATAAGAGGTTCCAATGTAATAAAAAAGGCATCCTTGACCTCAAGGGTCAAGCTAACTTAGCTTATAAACTATATCCCTACTACAGGGGTAAGAGTGCAATCCAAGGAAAAACACCCAAGTAATTCCATAATAATAATTCTATATATTTCCAAGGATTGAATCCAAGGTAAAATGAATAAGTAGTGTCTGGGATCTATGGGTATAACCATGGAGCCTCATCTTCATAGATGTCACACCATATCAAAGGAGTTTATCCAAGGCATCCTGTAACAATAATTAAGGAGGGATCTTATGGTTTCATATAGGTAATCCACTGACAGATGAGTATCGAGTTCCAAGAAGGGTCTCACCCTTGGAAACATTCATCCTTGAATCAGAATGGCATCCAGGAGTGCTCAAGCCAATCCTTCAGGAATCCAAAAGCTAACTTGAGTCTGACCACTCCTATTCTAATTTAAAGGTATATATACAATGAATATTATAATTAATTCATTTAATTAATTAATATATGTAATAATCATGCCATTTATATAATTCATTGGGTTCAACCCATTTCCTTTCATTATTATGACTAGGATAATGGTCATTCAACCATTTCATTCAACACATATAATTCATATACAATTTATTAGGTAAAATTTTCTACCTTCCATTATACATGGAAATGAGTAATATGGATGTGAAACCAAGTTCTTCATTTAAATTTAATTATGACAAGTCATATATATAATATACTTTCCAATTCCATTTAAGATTTATTTATCAAGTTGAATCACTTACCTTAGGTAGTTGAAGTGATAACAATACATGTGCTAGAAATTTGTAATTCAATTATTTAATTAAACACTAAATTTACCAAGGTAAAGTCACAACTCACCTAAATGGTGTTGCGAATTGATATAACATGCTACTAAAAGCATAAATATAGGAAACACCCTACTTAGGGTGGTTGGACCTAGGGATGTAACCACAAAAAATATATAACATATTTATAAGAGACTTAGAATGTGGTGTTAAAGACTATAATATGCAAAAATATATTAAAAAGATGATTCCTAATGAAATCTACCTGAAAACATAGAAATATATAAAATGATGAATCTTGATGGATGGGTTATAGACCACCTACCTCAAACTCATATGACTCTCCTCTTCTAGTATCAGCCTCTAGTCTTTTCTGGCTGGAAGAGATCTAAAGAATATATAAATTACTTGAAAATGGGGAATATGATCCTACACTTCAATAACATTATCAAGGAGAAGATAAATGAATAACAGTTAAAAAGGAATCAAGTACTTACTGATATGCATCCAATGTGAAGAATGTCACTAGAATCAGACAATGGATTAGATCCCCCAATAAAAAAATATAATAGGCAAAAGTGATATCAAAATGTGATGAGGGAGATCCTTCTATCTGATTCAGAGAAAATGAGAGGAATGGTTTTGAGAAATTAGATCATTAGGGGTATTTTGGTAAAATCACCTAAAATAGGGTTCACCTAGTTTGGCTACACAGTTGGCCAAACCATGTGCCAACCATGTGTGATATACTATAGGAATGGAAATTTTTCATGGTTTGGATGCATGATTATAGAAATTGTGTGCCAACACTGAAAAACACCTCTACAACATGTCTGTTATTTTTTTCACAGGTGTGAGACCCCTAGAACGTGGTTTTGGAAAACTATGTTCCCTAATTCACCCGATTATCCAACCTCACAAAATTATAGGTAACTATACGTTCCAACCCATATGTTTTCTACTAACCATGTCGCCAGCCTATTTCTTCTAAAAATCTATGTTTCGGGCTCTAAAATAGCCCTAAAAACCCTCGAGACACCCATGAACTCACTATGATTCTGTATTAGGTACAAAATAAATAATTACACCAAAACTAAAAGGGTCTATACCTACATGAAAATTTTGGATCTTGTTGTGTTCCCTCCAAAAGTAACTCATCTCTGAATTTACCTTCCAAGGGTGGAAAACACTACCTGAAAATAACTCTAGCCACTGAGTAGGAACATTATCCTCTCACTCCCAAGTCTCATCTTGTACACTAACATGATTCCATAGAACTCATATAAGAGGGATAGAATAGCCTTAGAGATCCTTCATGATCTAATCAGTGATGCATAAAGGATACTCCTCAAATAAATAATCATTATGTAACTCAAATTCCTTAAGATCAAATGTAAGAGATGAGTCAGCATGATATTAGTGATGTTGTAATATTTTGAAGATTTAGTTCATGTAATGGTACCTATGAGGTAATAGTAACTGATTAGCTACTTGTAAAACCCTCTTCGCAATCTCAAACAACCTAACAATACACATCGATATATTCTCTTTCCTTTGTAGACATCAATTCCCAAGCCTAAGCGATACATGCAAGAAAACACAGTCCCTCGCACAAAAATCCAGAGGTCGTTAATGGCAATCAGCAAAAGATTTTTATCTAGAATGAGTTGTACACATATGCTTCTTGACCATATAAACCTAATCCAAAGTCTCCTACATTAGAAAAGTACCTAGTAGAATTACCTCACTAACCTCTTCCTAGCACATAGGTGAATGAAACTACCTATCATACAAGACTTAAAATGGATCCACATGAATTGTCTCCTAAAAGATATTATTATAGAATAACTAAATGAGAGTTGTATTATTCTCTCAAGAACTATCTAAATTAATGATTAATGCTTGGGGAATGTCCTCTCAAACTTTTATTGTTTGTTCTGACTGTCCATCGGTCTTAGGGTGAAAGGATGTTCTTAGAAAAACCTGAGTACCCATAGATTTGTGTAAACCCTTCCAGAACAATTATGTGAAATGAACATCCCTATCTGAAATGATAGTATGAGGGACCCCATGTATTCATATGATCTCAAAGATTTACACTCTTCCCAACTCATCAACTGAGAAAGTCACTCAGATAGGAAGGAAGTGGGATACCTTCACCAATCTTTCAATGAAAACCCATTCAGTGTCACTACCTCTAGGAGACCTTGGTAAGACAGTTACAAAGTTTATGGAAACATATTCCCATTTCCATTCTAGGTTTGGAAGCATCTATAACAGGATTATAGGTCTCTAGTGCTCTACCTTCACCTGATTTCAGGTAGAACACCTAGGGATAAAACACATGATCTAATGTTTCATCTGATTCCACCAATACTAGTGTCACATATATTGATACGTCTTAGGTATTCCTAGATGAACTGCCTATTGATAAGCATGGTACTTATGAATCATCTACTCTCTCATATTCTTAGTAACCCATACACCTCCATGTATAAGTAGGATGTCATCTCTACCCACATACCACTCCAGAGGCCGGTCATCTTCAACAATTCTCTCATGAAGAACCAACCCCTCGGGATCTGAAAAATGCCTACTTTTCACCTTCTCAATAAGAGAAGAGGTAACTCCCAATGATGAGAGATATGACTACTCATGGATATCATGAAATTCTATATGAAACTTAGATAATATTACCATAATTTTCTATTCTTTGTCGACTTTCTGTACGACCTATACTAGTGTTTTCCAACTCAGTACATCAGCTATTACATTTCCCTTTCTAAGTATATAGGAAAGCTCAAAATCGAAGGACTGAAGATATTTGACCCAAATTTTCTATAGGATATCCAGGTCACTCTATGTAAAGATATATTTGAGGTTCTTATTATTCATATACACAATAAAGTTCTCACCCATCAGATTATGTCTACAACAATGTAAGGAATGAGAAATTATCACTAGTTTGAGTTTTTGTGTTAGGTAATTCATCTCATGGGGCCTTAATTTCATAGATCTATATGAAACAACTCTATCCTCTTGTATCATCACTATTCCTAGTTTGATAATAGATACATCACAAAACATTGTGTATCCTCTTCCAGTATCTTGCAGTATTATAATCAGTGTTAAGACAAGCCTCCCTTTCAGATCCTAAAAGGATTTATCACACACTTATGACCATAGGAACAAAACACCCTTTTTAAGACAAGTAATAGGTTAAAAAGGGTTGATAGTCCTACATGAAATGCATATAATATCAAATCATCCCTAATAAACTTTGTATTGAAAACATGTTATTAGGCTTCTCCTAGAAAACCATATCATTAACCTTTTCTACGTCATCAGAGACTCCTGATTCTAAGATAATATGAACCAAGAAGTTAAAATTTTCAATCTAGAAGTGGAAATTATCAATCATGGACTATATTTAATCCTCTTTCAATGTACTCATAATGATCTCGATGTGCTTATCATGATCTCTACAAGTGTGAGAATACATTAATATTTTATCCACAAACACCATGAAAAAATAAATATAGGGGTGGGACACCCTATTCATCATATCCATGAAAATAGTTGGGGCATTCATAAAACTAAATGACATAACAAGATACTCATAAAAACTATACCTACTATAAAAAGATGTATGAGGTATGTATGATGTCTTGACTCACACCAAATGATAGCCAGATCTTTGGCCAAACATATAGAAAACCTTACATCCTTATATATGACCAAAGATATCATCTATTGATGGTAGTGGATAATATTTCTGAACTATATATTTGTTCAACCATATGTATTCTATGAATATACAAAGGGTTTCATCCTCATTCTTTGTAAAAATCGTGGGATAACTCCAAAAGGAAGTATTAGTCTGTATAAAACCTATATTATCTAAATCCTCTAACTACATCTTGAGCTCCTAGATCTCAGTAGGTTCCATATTGTAAGGAGGAATGGACACTAGAGCCACTCCTAGAATGAGATAAATCCTAAACTGTATGTCTCTCCCAAGAGGTAATCCAGAAAAATCATCTGGGAAAACATCCCTAAAATGATCTACTATGGGAGAGAATTTATCCTGATGTAAACCATGATCCTCTATGAAGAGATTATAAATATGGGCACTCACTCCACCTTTCCCATGACGATATATTCAATATCTACTAGCATGTACATCTCACTTTCCCCTGTGTAAAAAATGGTTTCCCTCTGGGGATGTAAATGATACCCATCAATGATATTAGTCTACAAATGCATGATATGGAATCAAAAAATCCATCCAGAAAATGGCACAAAATACCTTCATCTTGAGAAAAAAGAGGTCCCACAAGAATGGGTAACTCCCTACCTCAAGGCTATAGTCCATACATTGGAATGTAACCTCTGACCATACTTCTAGTGGTGTATACAGTGTTAGTACACCAAAACATTGCTATATTTTTAGCACAAGAATTTCTATAATAGATAATGAGATGAAGGACTTTGAAGCACCTATATAAAATAAGGAAGATACTATAGTTGAGGTGACTATATTAGTATATCATACTATAGATGGTAATGTAACATAATCCTCACGCATCACCTATAATGCATGAAACTGACCTGGTCCCTGACTCTATGCAACAACTAGACTACCATGATCATGATTGCTCTGTATGTACTGTTATAAATCTAAAGTCTAGATATTGTGGCCATGAACTCCTCCTCATCCAATCATTTCAGTGCTACTACAAATACCCCCTAAAATGGTGTAAAAGAATATATTCCAAAAGTTGGATCTGGTATGGATCCTCTTCCACTAAAAGCTGGTGGAAATGTTTGATAGAATCTCTAAAGATGCCCTATAATTCTGCACTCCCCACACACTAGAGGGTCCCTATCGCACTACGTCTTCAGATTCTCTATACGTCTGAAATCCATACACTCTTTAGGGTCTTTTTCACACTTAGTCATCAGATTCATCTGTCTTCCAAACTGATGGGATACCACGGATCTAGTAGTATGGGTACTCTGGAAGCCACTTCCCTGATGAGAAACCTCGAGGGATCACTTTCTTCTATCGAAAGAACTATTGTCCTGCCTCGGCACAGATCATTTATTTCCAGTACTACTACCTTCCCTCAAGTTTTTCTTGGTGATAAGAGCCAGATTTATGATCTTAGAGAAAGTAGGTAGAAGAAAGACATTCACTTGAGTATGGATTTCATAGAAGATCTTATCCCCGAATTGACTATAACACAAAATCTCATCATCGACTATATTCAAGGGAAAGAATAGTAACTAAGTGAAACACACTAAATACTCCTTGAATAACATGGAACCGTACTTGAGATTGATGAACTATCCATCTAATTTATCTCTCATCATCTAAGGAAACATGTGATCATATAAGGAAGTCTGTAAATCAGATCATACCATGCCCTAATGGAGACCATCCTAGTGAATTAAATCCCACTGTCTCTTGGTCGAATCATGAAACATGTATGAAGAAAGATTTACCCTCTTCTATGTAGCTATATCAATGTGTTCAATGATATACAAGGTTCAGTCTATCCAATAGTTAGTATCATGTAACCATCATCCCTTGAGAAGGTGGTAGGATGATACTTCTATAACTAATGGTTCATATCATTCATCATAGGCATAAGACATGGAGCACCTTGCATGGACTACATCAGATGTAGAAAACAACCATAAAGCTAAGCATCAGTTCCTATATTAGGTAAAATAGGTGGTGCCTTAAATAGAACTCTTGGTTGTAATACTAACATCTTAGGGCCCACCATATCTAGAGCATGGTCATCACCACCCTCCTGGCACATGACATGAGGATGTTGTGGTGGAATTTTTCTAAAAATTCCAAGCACACACCTCAAAAAAAGATTACAAGTAAATAGATAGAAACATTAGTGGAATCAGAAAAAAATGAAAGGGATCACTACCCATGGTATACTACCCTAGATACCCTCTTAGATGTCCAATGTCACGAACCAAACCATAACGAGGCTCGAGCTACAACTACCCCTAGCCCACCTCCATAGGCCAAGGGCTGGCGACTATACCCGAAGGCACAATAAACTATGGGAGGCCTTTGGCTAAGAAACTGTACACACACACATGCAGCCAACTCAAGCAACAGTGCAGGGAAAAGAAAGCAAGATACAACACTGCTACAAAAAGGGAAACCAACATACATGCATCAACCTCTAACCAGTATAAGTAAAGTGATGAAAAGTAAACTGAATAGAAAAAAGGTGAAAAACACGCGCCCATCCAAAAAGGTGCCACAACCCGGAAACAGGTAAAACAAAGGTAAACCGCTAGTGAGTCTCACCCAGGAAGTCCTACCATAGCCACCAAATGCAGGACAGGATCCTGTGTCCTCTAAGCTCCTCCGTAGTCTCGACCGACCTATCTGTCGTCTGCAAGGGCACAACAAGTGCGGGAAGCAGGGGTGAGTATAAAAATACTCCATAGGATGCCCCGAAAGCTTGACGGAGCAACAAGGGAAGTACTAAAATGGGGAGCAGCAGATAGAGCAGAGATCAATGTAAGAGTGAAAAAGAGAGAAATAGAGTGCAGATCAACCCAACAAGAGAAAGGAAGTAGACTCATGCAGAAGCAAGGAGCTAGAGACGGTGAGAAGACGATCTTCTCGTCGAGTTTTCGCTGCCTATAGTAGGAGAGTAGACTCATCCAACCACGAAGAGTTATACACAGAATGCACATGTCATACCCCACGCATCTTCGTCCTTTTGAGAAGGAGAGTAACCAAATCCAATTAGTGGGAACAACAATAGGATATGTATATATATATGCTCATGAGAAATCCAAATGAGTATGCGAGGGGATCTCTATCTCCAAGATCATCCCAAGAAGTGTCACCAATAGTTCAAAGTACATCCATCACTGAACCCAAATGTCCTGCATGTCAACCTAGGAGGTACAAGTCAAAGGGGCTCAATCACCATACCTCGATACTATCTTCTATGAGTGGCACTGACTCGCCCGCATGGCTTTTAGGTCGCAACGCAAGGACGCGTCTCGATGGTAAAAGAGCCCCTCGTTCTCGTAAGTCCTAAGGCCATGTCAAAGAGGTCACATCACCGATCCGCACACCAAAGATCCTTATCTGATAGTCACAGATAAAAATTCAATAACTAGCCCCAAATGAAGGCCTAATTCTAAAATGCCAAAGGATGACCTACTGCCCAACCCTACTGGAGGGTAGACCCTAATACATCAGCAGGAGACCCACTGCCTAGCCCTGCTGAAGTGTAGACCCAGAAGAAGTCAACAGGTGACCCACTGCCCAGCCCTGCTGGAGGGTAGACCCTAATACATCAGCAGGCGACCCACTGCCTAGCCCTGCTGAAGGGTAGACCCGGAAGAAGTCGACAGGTGACCCACTACCTAGCCCTGCTGGAGGGTAGACCCTAATACATCTTTAGGCGACCCACTACCCAGCCCTGCTGGAGGGTACACCCAGAATAAGTCAAAAGGTGACCCACTGCCCAGCCCTGTTGGAGGGTAGACCTGGAACACGTCGATAGGTGACCCACTACCCAGTCTCTACTGGAGGTTAGGCCTGGAAGAAGTTGACAGGTGACCCACGGCCCAGCCCTATTGGAGGGTAGACCCGAAACATGTCGACAGGTGACCCACTGCCCAGTCTCTACTAGAGGGTAGACCCAGTAACGGGTCTGATAACTCATCACTGCAACCAACATCACCGGGTGTTACCAACATCGCTACCGTGCGTTGGTTCAGAGTGTGTCAAAGGGACCTCCATCCAACACCATTTCATGTTGCCACATTGAATGAGATCTCAAACGAGGCTCTACATTCCTGAAAGGATCAAATCATTGTAATCCTCACGAAAAAACACGCGAGATAAACCATTTACTTGCCCAAAACGGTCAACCGGTGAATATGGCACTATTCACCGTAGCCAGCCCATGTGGGGCCCACTCCAAGATCCCAAAACTGAACAAACGGATCACACCACTGTGATCCCCTCAGAAGAACACATGGAATTGACTACTCAATCGCCCAAAAAGGACACCGGTAAAAAGCATACTATTCACCGTAGCCAACCCGGGTGGCACCCACACCACGATCCCGAAAAAGGTCGGGTGATAAGTGCCATCATGAAGCTCTAGGAAAAACACATCAAAATGACTATTCATTCACCCTGAACAGACGTCTGATGAAAAAGTCACAATACGCTGCACACAGCTCAAAAGACGGCATGTGGGGCCCACACCTCAACCCCGAAATCATTGCCTGAAACCACCCTGGTCAACTTTGTCTCGATGCCAGGGTCACAACACCACTGACAGCGCCTAAAATGGACTCCGGATGTAGAAACTGCAACTCCCTACGTTATACACAATCGGAACTCCGTGGGGCCCACACCTCGGCCCGAATTTAAGCGGTCGGATTGCACCATCACTATCCGCTCAGAAAAACACTCAGAAATGAGTGCTCATTCACCCCAAACGGATGCCGAGTGAAAAAGTGACGTTCCACCGTAAAACGTGCGAACTAGGCCCTGTGGGGCCCGCACCTTCTCTCCAACCCGAATGCTTTGTGAAGCATCTCAGAAATTCCACACGAGGACTGGAATCATGCTACCGCTGACGGCGCGTCAATCGGACATCCCAAACAGGAGTTAGGTCCGACGCAAGAATAAATAATTAATTATCCGCATTAAATGTTTCGTGCCTCTGAGCAATGAAAACTCACAGCAAAGGTTCCAAACCAACTTCGGAAGGTCAGTCTCAACTCCAGGGCCATAACACCTCTGAAGGCACATCAAACGGACGTCCGGTTTGCGAATACGTCCACTGCAAACATTATTAATAATATAATATTATTAAATTAAATCACTCGGGCCACCCGCCTTCGGGGTCATCACCGAAAAAACCCAAAACTCGCTTTAAAAAAACCGGCCAGTCAACATGGTCCCACAGCCGCAAATGGCACATCAATCGGACACGCTGTTTTAGAGTTACGGCCCCCCGAGTGCAAGGGGGCCTAACCGGGCCGGTCCACCCCAACCGGCCCAGTCCGAGCTGCCGGCCCGTGGCCCAGCCGCGGGTCCTGCCCCGTCCACCGTGGCCCACTGGCCGCGGCCCGCCTCAAATAGCGGGCCCCAAGCGGGTCCGTCCATCCTCAACCGACCGGCCAAAAGGTCAGTCTCCGTCGCAACACAAGACCCGCATGAGGCGGGTCCTTGCCTCCTCCGAAACAAACTGGTTGAAGCCAGTCTTCGTTGACCCCAGGAGGACCCGCACGACGCAGGTCCTTCCTCCTCCGCACGACCGAGGCCAAGAGCTCGGCTCCTCCTCCTCTGAACGCGACCGACGCCCTCACCCTTGCCCGCAGCGCCCTGCGGTGACACCGCTGCGCCTCGCCGCGGCCCGCACCGCCTCAACACCTCCCAACCTCCTTGCTCCGCCGCCTGGACCACCCTCAGTCGCACACAGCTCAGGCACCCCTTGGCTCCACCTCCGGCCAACCTCCGACCACTTGATGCCTCACAATGTCGGCCCCGCTGCTCCGGCAACGCGCTCCGAACCCCCCAACTGCACTGCCCGGCTCCTCCTGGAGCTACTTCGGCCGCGCAGGTGACACCCAACGTTGGCGACTATTCCCGAACCCCCAGTCGCACCGCTTTCTGGTGCCTGAACCTCTGCTGCATCACCCCGAGCTCCGGCCACTGTCCTTGCTGGAGCTGGGACTTCTGACGGCCGCCGCCTCCTCTCTGGTGGCCCAAAAACGAGACCGAACATGGTTTCGAGATCCTTGGGGTGAGGCCTTCGCAATTCCTGACCTCGATCAACGATCAGACCATAATTTGACATGTTCGGAATTCGGAAGAAGAATGCCAAGAACAGAAAATAAAATGGGGCTCGGGCGTTGGTCGTGTTCTTTCTGCCGACGTGCCAATTCTAAAAAAAGGAAATTGATAATTTAAAAGACAAAATTTACAGAGGAGCGGAAATATAACTGAAACCCTACCTTGATCTGGTTGTTTGACGTTGTCGACGTGCCAACTCGGTCCTGCTTCGATCCGCCGAAGTCCACTCCTCAATCCGGCGAAGAACAGCGAAGAACGCCGAAGAATGGCGAAGAACACTTGAGAGAGAGAGAGAGGAAAAAAATGAAATGAGTTCTCCCACTTAGTGAATTTATAGGAATTCACTGAAACTCTCCCAATGGGAGCGGGTTCCGAAACTCCCACGCTCTCCCATTTTATACCACACCTAGGTAAAACGCCGCATTTTGAACTCAACAGGAGTCTCATATTTCCATTCTAAGGATTCGTTAAAAAGTTATTTGAAAAGCAACACCAGTGATAAAAAAACTCTAAGTGGACATTTTGAAAAGGTAGTTTTCCCCCTGGGTGACATCTCTCACAGCAGGCTCGCGCCCACAACTTTTACACCCCACCTAGGGTAAACGGCACACTCCAGAATCAATGGTGCCCTCATTTTTCCCATCTGAGTAGCCTTTTATGAGATACTTGAGTTTAACCATTAAACGAATTAATTAATTATTTATTTATCCATTTAACGTTCTGATAGCGGGCGAGGGGTCCAAACGTCCCGCTCCGACATGTTTTATGTCATTCCTAGGTTAAACACCCCATTTCAGACCCATCCGTACACTAGGATCTCTGATTTGAATCACCGTTTAGGAGTTATCCCATTTATTTGGCATTCCCTGTCTGAACGCACTGAAAATTTAATTTCGGCCACACCGGGGCTCGGAATCGCATGCCGTCTGAAGGCGCTGCTCTGGAATAACATCAAGAATATTCCAAAGTCTTTTATAACAAAAACCAGGTTCTTAGATCATTTCCTCCTTCAAGCTTTTCGTCCCTGAAAAGCAAAACCAGGGAACAACTCAGGGTACTAAGCCCACACCTGGCTCTCCCGTACTAAGAGAAACTCTTGCACAGTTCTGTGTCACCGCACACAGACCAACGGATTTTATCTGTTCAAGCAAGGTATGCCCTTGTCGATGACGTGCACAGAAGCATGAAAATATCACCTCAAGTAATCCTTGTGGGAGATGTCGTGCACCCACTCCCAACTTTGGGGGTCAGGGCAAGGTGGTAGACAACCTCGCCATCCCTTCGCATGGTCTCAAACGGTCCGAATGACCTCGGGGGTATATCACCTCCCCAATCAAACCTCCACATCGCATGCCGCGACTAGAATCACCGCCCGTATCTGGGACAAGGCCCAGTGATTCCCTCTTTCAGAATATCTATATGGTGAAACACCCAAGGATATCTGGTCACGCAAGGTTACATAGTCGATGTCTCACAACAAAGACTCTCTTATACACTCGAAGAAATAAGGATTCAACACCACCGACTAAAGAAAAAAAAGGTCCTACGCATTTTACCTTACCAACAGAGGGTTAACACCGACACCACGCATCACCCTCGGTAACCCCTCGAGCAAGGAGTTAGAAGAAAGGGTACCTCGCATAGTGTCTAACATGTTCTACTGAGAAAAGTAGAAAAAGACGCAGAGCGTACCTCTCATCATCTCTTGCGCTGTAGGATTATAAACAACCACATCACACAGCCGCCCGTGGCCAGTCCGTCAGCTCCCTGAGCCTAACAAGGGCCGCCTAGTGGTGGTCGAAGGACCTCAAAACGTCATCCGCCAACCACAGTTCTTCCTGATTTTTTCCAAAACCGCCTCCCTAGGGACCACCCTATCCTCACCTGGGAGTTCTCTTATCACAACATTGCCTCTATCTTGGTGGTGCATCTACCTACTATCTGGAAGACTCAGCACATTTGGTCAAGTAGTCTCATGCCACATGATCTCACACATCACAAAAATAGCACTAGTCATCCCTGGGCTAACTCTGGGCCCTACGATGTCCCTGACCATGTGCCTGAGTCTCAGCAAGGGGAAACCTCCGGCTTCGAGGCCCTGCCAATCGACATCCCTCTACCCAAAATTTCTTTGTCACCAGTACCTGCTCCAGCACCCTGAGATGGGTGAGGGTGCACAAGGGCACTATGCTAGCACAAATCTCCTCTACATAGATATCTCTCAAACTTCTGTGCTCGGATGTTTCCATCATGGAATATGTCCAAAGAGTACTGAGTATGGTCTACGAACCCAGTCCGGTACTCGGCCACCACCATCACTCCCCGCTGAAGCTCTACCAGCTCCAGAACCCTTAAAAAGCGTAAGTGGGAGGGGTAGTACTCATCACGAAATAGCTTCTAGTATTCATCCCATGAGAGTACCAACTCATCGTGTATCTGAGTAACCTTGGCTCTACTATACCAAACAGCGTGGTGGAAAGAAAAAAGAAAAAAGAAGACTGGCTGGAAAGGCCACCATCTAACCTGTCAGTGTCTGAACAAGCCTGTAGAGGCGGACCACCAACTCTAGCCAACCCTTCACTGTCTGAGGGTATGGCTCACTATGGAACCTCAGCGGTCCCTGTCACTAGAACTCACATAGCATGCCCAGACTAAACTCATCATCGGCCCTCACTACCGGTACTATCCGCTACTCCACAGGTGAAGGTGCTACTGCCTGTCCTCCTGGAGGAAGGGTAATCATATGATGGATCTTGAACTGAGGCCTATTCGCTCACAGGATCATCGTCACGAACCAGAGCTAGTATCCTGGCTGGCTATCATCGTGGAAACATCCTAAACCAGATCAAGGAGCACCGCGGTCAAATGAGCATATATATATCAACAACGATGGGGAGCTGAATCAAGAAGGACAGTCAAGGACTCAATCCTATACGATTCATGAATCAAATTCCCTGCAACAAGTGCCTCAATGTGCTGAGTTGACAAGCAGGTTATCAAGGTCCTCGTGAATGGATATGTTGGCTTCTGCACCATCACTAGACTCGCTGGCCTAAGAGCTGCTCTCGAGACACGTTGACACTATTTCCCCAAAACACAACCAATTCCTTTTTAAGGACGTCCGAACATCACCCCAAGGAACAAACCACCTTTGATACCACTTTTTCACGACCTGACCTGTAATGAGGCTCGAGCCACAACTACACCAAGCTCACCTCCATAGGCCAGGGGCAGGCGACTAGCGCGGAAGGCACAATAAACTAGGGGAGGTCTTTGCCTATGAAACTATACACACACACACACGCAACCAACTCAAGCAACAGTGCTGGGAAAATAAAGCAACATACAACACTGCTACAAAAAGGGAAACCAACATACATGCATCCACCTCTAACCAGTACAAGTAAAGTAATGAAAAGTAAACTGAATAGTAAAAAGGGGAAAAACACGTGCCCATCCAGAAAGGTACCACAACCCGGAAACATGTAAAACAAAGTTAAACCGCTAGTGAGTCTCACCCAGGAAGTCCTACCACGACCACCGAATGTAGCCCAAGATCCTGTGTCCTCTACGCTCCTCCGTAGTCTCGACCGACCTGTCTGTCGTCTGCAAGGGCACACCAAGTGCGGGAAAATCCCAAGAAGGGGTGAGTATAAAAATACATAGTAGGACGCCCCGAAATCTCGAGGGAGAAACAAGGGAAGTACTAAAATGGGGAGCAGTAGACAGAGCAGAGATCAGTGTAAGAGTGAAAAAGAGAGAAAGAGAGTGCAGCTCAACCCAATAAGAGAAAGCAAGCAGACTCATGCAAACAAAAGGAGCTAGAGACGGTGAGAAGAAGAACTTCTCGTTGAGTCTTTGCTACCTAAGTAGGAGAGTACACTCATCCAACCAAGAAGATCTAGACATAGAAATCACGTGGCATACCCCGCACGTATTTGCCCCTCCGAGATGGAGAGTAACCAAATCCAAGGAGTGGGAACAACAATAGGATATGTATAGATATATTCTCACAAGAAACCCAAATGAGTATGTGAGGGGATATCTATCTCCAAGTCCAGCCCAAGAAGTGTCACCAATAGTTAAAAGGACATCCATCATTGAACCCAAACGTCCTGCACGTCAACCTAGGATTTAAAATTAAAAGGGTCTCAATCACCTCACCTCAATACTATCGTCTTTGGGTAGAATTGACTCGCCCGCATGGATTTTAGGTTGTGACGCAAGGACAGGTCTCGGTGGGAAAAGTGCCCCTCGTTCTCATATGTTCTAAGGTCACGTTAAAGCTGTTACATCACTGATCCGCACACCAAAGATCCTACTCTGATAGTCATGGAGAAAAAGTCACTGACTAGCCTCAAAATAAGGCCTGAGTCTAAAAAGCCAATGGATGACCCACTGCCCAGCCCTGCTGGAGGGTAGACCCTAATACATCAGCAGGCGACCCACTGCCCATCCCTGCTGGAGGGTAGACCTGGAAGAAGTCGACAGGTGACCCACTGCCCAGCCCTGCTGGAGGGTAGACCCTAATACATCAGTAGGTGACCCACTACCCAGCCCTGCTGGAGGGTAGACCAGAAAGAAGTCAACAGGTGACCCACTGCCCATCCCTACTAGAGGGTAGACTCGGAAGAAGTCGACAGGTGACCCACTACCCAGACCTGCAGGTGGGTAGACCCGAAACACGTTGACAGGTGACCCACTACCCAGTCTCTGCTAGAGGTTAGGCCCGGAAGAAGTCTACAGGTGACCCACTACCCAGCCCTGCTGGAGGGTAGACCCGGAACACGTCGACAGGTGACCCACTACCCAGTCCCTGCTAGGGGGTAGACCCGGTAATGGGTCTGATAACTCAGCACTGCAACCAACATCACCGGGTGTTACCAACATCGCTACCATGCGTTGGTTCAGCGTGCGTCAAAGGTACCTCCATCCAACACCATTTCATGTTTCCACATTTAATGAGACCTCAAACGAGGCTCCACTTGCCCGAACGGATCACACCGTTGCAATCCTCACGGAAAAACACACTAGATAGATCATTTATTCACCTGAAATGGTCAACCGGTGAATATGGAACTATTCACCATAACCAGCCCATGTGGGGCCCACACCAAGATCCCAAAAATGAACAAAAGGATCACACCACTGTGATACCCTCTGAAGAACACATGAAATTGACTACTCAATCGCCCAAAACAGACACCCGATAAAAAAAGTATTATTCACCATAGCCAGCCTGGGTGGCACCCAAACCACGATCCTGAAAAAGGTTGGGCAATTTGTGCCATCATGAAGCTCTAGTAAAAAAACATCAAAATGACTATTCATTCACCCCGAATGGACGTCTGATGAAAAAGACGCAATACGATACACACAGCACAAAAGACGGCCCGTGGGGCCCACGCCTCAACCCCAGCATCATCACCTGAAACCACGTTGGTCAACCTCGTCTGGATGCCAGGGTCACAACACCACTGACGACTCCTAAAACTGACTCCGGATGCAGAAGCTGCAACTCCCCGCGTTATACACAAACAGAACTCCGTGGGGCACACGCCTCGACCCGAATTTAAGCGGGTGGATTGCACCGTCGCCATCCCCTCAGAAAAACACTCAGAAACGAGTTCTCATTCACCCCAAACGGATATGGGGTGAAAAAGTGATGTTCCACCATCAAATGTGAGAACTAGGCCCTATGGGACCCGCACATTGTCTCCAACCCAAACACTTTGTAAAACATCTCAAAAATTCCGCACGATTACTGGAATCATGCTGCCGCTGACGGCGCGACAATCAGACATCCCAAACAGGAGTTAGGTCCGATGCAAGAATAATTAATTAATTAATTAATTAATTAATTATCCGCATTAAACGTTTTATCCCTCTGAGCAACGAAACCTCACAGAAAAGGTTCCGAACCAGCTTCGGAAGGTCCGTCTCAACTCCAGGGCCATAGCGCCTCAGATGGCATGTCAAACGGATGTCTAGTTTGCAAATACGTCCGATGCAAACATTAATAAGAATTTAATATTATTAAGTTAAATCGATCGGGCCACCATCCTTCATGCGCATAACCGAAAACCCCTGAAACACACATTAAAAGAACTGCCCCATCAACACAGTCCCACATCCGCCGACGGCGCGTCAATCGGACGGGCCGTTTAAGAGTTACGACCCCCCGAGTGCAAGGAGGCCTAATCGGGCCGGTCCGCCCCGGTCGGCCCGGTCCGAGCCACCGGCCCGCAGCCCAGCCATGGGTCTAGCCCTCCTCAACTGACCGAAAAAAAGGCCGGTCTCCGTCGCAACGTAGGACCAACATGAGGCGGGTCCTTGCCTCGTCCGAAACAGACCGGCCGAAGATGGTCTTCGTTGACCCGAGGAGGACTCGCGCGGTGCGGGTCCTTCCTCCACCGCACGCCCGAGGCTAGGAGCTCGGCTCCTACTCCGCTGAACGCGACCGGTACCCTCACCCTCGCCCGCAGCTCCCTGCAACGACACCGCCACGCCTCGCCGCGGCCCGCACTGCCTCAACGCCGCCCGGCCTCCTCGCTCCACCGCCTGGACCACCCTCAGCCGCACACAACTCAGGCACCCCTCGGCTCCACCTCCGGCCAACCTCCGGCTGCTCGACGCCTCACACCGCCAGCCCCGCTGCTCTGGCAACGTGCTCTGAACCCCCCGACTGCACTGCCCGGCTCCACCCAGAGCTATTCCGGCTGCTCCGGCGACACCCAACACTGGCGACTATTCCCGAGCCCCCGGCCGCACTGCTATCTGGCGCCTAAACCTCTGATGTGCAACCCCAAGCTCCGAACACCATCCTTGCCGGAGCTGGGACTTCTGACGGCCGCCGCCACCTCTCTGGTGGCCCAAAAACAAAACCGAACTTGGTTTCGAGATCATCAGGGTGAGGCCTTCACAATGCATGCCCCCCGATCAATGATCCGACCAGAATTTGACACATCTAGAATTCGGATGAAGAACACCAAGAACGGAAAATAAAATGGGGCTTGGGCGTTGGCCGTGTTCGTTCGGCCGACGCCCGAATTCTAAAAAAATAAATTTATAAATTAAAAGACAAAATTTACATAGGAGCGGAAATATAACCGAAACCCTACCTCAATCCGGCCGTTCGACGTTGTCGACACGCCCGCTTGGTCCTGATTCAATCTGCCGGATTCTGCTCCTCAATCCGACGAAGAACAGCGAAGAATGCCGAAGAATGACGAAGAACACTTGAGAGAGGGAGAGAGAGAATGAAATGGGTTCTCCCACTTAGTGAATTTATAATAATTCACTGAAACTCTCCCAACAGGCGCGGGTTACGAAACTCCTGTGCTAGCCCATTTTATACCGCACCTAGGAAAAAGGCCCCATTTTGAACTCAACAGAAGTCTCGGATTTCCATTCCGAGGTTTTGTTCAAAAGTTATTTGAAAAGGGACACCTGTGACAAAAAAACTCTAAGAGAACATTTCGAAAAGACGGTTTTTCCCCTGGGTGACATCTCTCATAGCAGGCCCACACCCGCAACTTTTACACCCCACCAAGGGTAAACGGCATGCTCTGGACTCAACGGTGCCCTCAGTTTTCCCATCTCAGAATCCGTTTATGAGATACTTGATTTTAACCATTAAACCAATAAATTAATTAATTATTTATCCGTTTAACATTCTGATAGGGGGAGAGGGGTCCAAACGTCCCGTTCCGACATGTTTTATGTTGTTCCTAGGGTAAAAACCCCATTTCGGACTCATCTGTACACTAGGATCTCTGATCTGAAGCACCGTTTAGGAGTTATACCATTTATTTGGCATTCCCAGTGTGAACGCACTGAAAATTTAATTTCGGCCACACCGGGGCTCAGAATCGCACGCCGTCTGAAGGAGCTACTCTGGAATAACATCAAGAATATTCCACAATCTTTTATATCAAAAACCGGGTTCTTACATCCAAGTATTTTTATGTTCTCAAGATTAAATTATAGGGGTTCCAATATATTAAGGGTTAACTATACATTGCCTCATCATTTATTGGAAACCATTTCATTTCATAAGTCAATATTCACACATTTATGTTTTATTTTATTATTTTCATATATTAAAGTTCATTTAAAATGGATCACCATTTCTCATGAAGTGGGGATCATACACCTTATCACTAAAATCAAAACCTGTTAAATTTCAATCTAATGGCTCAACTTGGTAAATTACTTATTCCAATCCCCGAGGGCCAATAAAACACATGAATTGAAAATTGAAATCACTCAATCATATAAATATATAAATACAATTATATATATAAACAAGTCTCACTCAATAATACCAGCTATATCAAGAAATTGAAATAAATGAAATGAACCTATATGGCATGGAATATATATGACATGTGAAATACAGGAGCCTATGATTATGCGTGTAATAATGATCCTTTCCCTAATATCATTGGGACAATTATGAAATGAAATACTCAATCATAATAATAATAATAACCATCACATAACATGTATGTCACCCAGTGGTAAAATTATTTCAACTATAATAGGAAAAGGCAGAAAAAAAATCATGATTCAGGTAACTTGGCATTTATGCCAAACATGGGTTAGCTACGCCCAAGCATAGTTTATAACCAACTCCCAATCATTCATAATATGTGGTATATTATCTCCAAATAATAAATTAATAAAGTAACCTCTATGATACCACTTTTTTATGTCCTAAACCTCAGTTCCAATCAAAGGTTTCCTGATCTTGGTGGGCCACATGGCTTCAATCGCATCTCTTTGAATGCTAGAAGTTGTTGACTTGAATTGAGCACCAAGGGTGTGTCTTTGGGGAGAACATGACCTTATTTCCAAGTGTATAATAGTAGATAAATATAATAATATATAAATAAATAAATATAAAAATCAATATAAGGAAAAAAGATAACATAATAGAAGTAGACTAAAGTAATAAATAACTGAAGAAACAGACATAAATATACAGAAGGTTATGATGATATATGTCATGTATCAGTAAAGCTGGAAAACATGGATACAAATTAGCAGAAAATAAATTCTCTCTAAAATTAGAAATAATTACTCCAAAAATTATCAACGATTCCTAAACTCCTAGATCAGACATATGTTACCAGCTTCATCCTAGGAAATCAAGAAATCAAGTGTCTAAAGTGGTACGCTTCCCTTTTTAACACCTTTATAAATGTAATATTCTTAAGGGACAATGGCGTCCTAGATAGTGTGTGATATAAATATTAGTATGATACCACCAATGGAATTTATAACATCTCATCTGTGTAATGTAATTGGAAATAGTGTGAAATCATGTGTATATAAATGTAAAGTACTACCATAGCGTAAATAACCAAGTACCTGCTTTAGCCTCAACTGGTGTCTAAACATGTAACCAATTCATTAATTAACTATGATATAGTTTTTATATATATGTTATGTGAGGTAAAACCAGTACTAATATTATAGAATGATAATAATATTTAAAGGATCCACGATATACATGGAATCCTTGATGGTGATAAAAAAGAAAAGGTTCCAAGGTAATAACCAAGACAACCTTGACCTCAAGGGTCAAGCCAACTCATGTAATAAACTGTAGCCTATCTATAGGATCAGAGTGAAATCCAAGGATCAGTGGCCAAGGCATTCCACAATAATAATTCTATCTGAGTCCAAGGACCTCATCTAAGGTAAAACATGTAAGCAGTGACTGGGCCCAATGGTTATAACCATGGTGCCTCATGTCTGTTTAAATCATGCTTGATCCAAGGAGTGTATCCAAGTAATATTGTTATAATAATGAAGGATGGATTCTATGATGTCATATTAGGCATCCACTGAAAGACAAATATCATGTTCCAAGGTGCTTCTCAACCTTCGAAACTGTCAACATTGAATTAGAATGGATTCTTTGAGTGTTCATGGAATTCCTTTTGGAATCCAAAATCTAACTTGGGACTAACCATTCATATTGTAATATCAAGGTATATATACAAGAAACCTTATAATTAATTCATTTAATTAATTATTCCATGTAATAATCATTCCGTTTATATAATTCAGTGGTTTCAATCCATTTCTTTTCATTAGTATGACATAGCTAAAAATAATTCAACCATTTCATTCAACACATATAATTCATATTCAATTTGATAGGTTCACTCATCAACCTTCCGTCAGAAATGGAAATAAGTGCAAAGGATGTGAAACAAAGTTCTTCAATTTCATTTAATTAGGCCAAGTTATATACATATTATACTTTACAATTTTCATTAAGATTGGTTTATAAAGTTTAAGAACTTATATTAGATTGGTAAGGTGATAATAATATACATACAATAATTTATAATTCAATGGTTTAATTAAAAACTTTCCTTTATCAAGCTCAAGTCACAGATCACCTTAACAGTGGAGCAGATAAATATAATAGGCTACTGAATGAATAAATATATGAAACACCCCAATTGGGGTTTTCGGTGTTGTGGATGTAACCACCAGTGATAGATTACATATTTAAGAATAGTCTTAGAAAAAATTTCTAATGACTATAAGAAATATTATTAATTAAATAGATGATTATCAATGAAATAGATATGCACAAAAATCAATCTTTGAAATGATGAATCTTTTGGAATGAGTTATATACCACCTACCGCATACTCGTATGGATATCATCATCCAGTATCAGCCTCTAGTTTGGCCTAGATTGGAAGATATCTAAATAATATAATTACACCCTAAAAATAGATCATATTATCCTTCGCATAAATAAATTAATTGAGGAGAAGAGAAATGAATAATTTTTAAAAGGTAATTTATTACATACTGATATGCATCCAATGTGATGAGAGGTTCTCAAAATGGAAAATGGATCAGATATCGGGATCAAAAACTAAAAAATATGAAAAGAGGGGTCAAAATGGGTGGAGGGAGCTTCTTCATTCCACTAGAGAGAAAATGAGAGGATGCGGTTTAGGAAATTAGATTATTATTGGTATTTTAGTAAAATCACCCAAGGGTAGGGGTCGCATGGTTCGGTCATATGGTGGTCCAAACTATGCGCCAACTGTGCACCATCTACTATATGAAGGGGAATTTCGCATGGTTAAGCCTCACTATTATATAAACTATGCACCAACCTTGAAAAACACATATGCAACATGTATGCAATTTTTTTAATGGGAGTTCAACCCCTGGCACATGATTATGTAATATTGTGAACCCTACTTCCCCCTTCTATCCTTCCTCAAAAGCATACAAGTAATCATGTTTCCTACACTGACTGGTATCTACTAACCCTGAAGTTATCCTATTTATCTCAAAATGTTGTGTTCTAGGCTTTGAACCAGCCTTGGACACCCCTAAGATACCTATGAACTCATTAGGAATCCGTATTATTTCAAAAATAAAAAATTATGAAAAAATTAAAAGGATCTATAACTGAATGAAAAAAAAAATCTTACAGTAGTGGAATCAAAATTTATAAATCTTTATGAAACAAAAGTTCATCTGGAGCCATCAAAACCATTTATATTTCCATAATTTTAATAAAAATTAGTGTTTTTTATCATTATTATATATAGTAATGACCTAATATAGGACAAACCAATGATGGAAAGGCTACAAGAGTTAATGAATGGGTATTAAGGAAGTCTCCATTAGAATGATATCAGTTCCACTAAGTGTATCTAGGGATGAATATTAGATGAGACTTGAGTTACAGATCATTTTTTCTAATTAGATTAATTATTTCCAAAAAGTAAAAGTTGGATTCAAAATTTGTCAGTGTATTCATATGATTACTTCTCCTAATGAAAATTTTAAAAAATTCAATAGATAATACACCTAAAATGTGAGAAGAGGAAAAGTACATGGTGAAATTTAAAAATGAATTTATTTTGAGAAGAAAAATTTACAAAATGCTTTATACTATGTCAATCATCTCCCAAGTTGTTTGTGTGGTTAATAGATTCGTTAAGAATCAAGGAAAGTATCACTGAGAGGCCATCACTAAGTGGATATTTTGGTATGTTAAAATTTTTGCATATTTCTCTCTCTATTTTATAATAGATAACCCCTCACTAGGATTTATTGATGTCGGTATTTATGGAGATATTGGTTCGCATAAAAAATAGAAATATTTTCATGTTTACATTTTATGTAACATCTATGATATAGATGTCCAGTTATAGTCAATAATTTCACAATCTATAAGAAAATATGAGTATATATGAATAGAAGTAGTAGAGAAGGAGTTAGAGTGGTTAGTGGTTCTTATAGAGGTAATAAGAAAGTGTAAATAGTTTATTTCACTCTATTTTGATATTCATATCATAATTCACTTAGACAAATATCTACCATGACTCTCCTGGATAAAGAATAGTCATCTATAGTTTCACTTTATCTATAATCTTATAGAGGATAGAGTATTCAGTTTATATAATGTTTAAGTGAACATAAATCCAAAATATACACTTAAAAAAGTTTTTTCCCACGATAATATGAATCAGTTTTAAACTTTAGTTGGTCTTGGATGACTTTGAGGCCTTAGTATATTTGCAGCTCTCATAGACTATAAGTGGTGGACTAAAAATAGATTTATTTAAGTTTTTAATTGTAACCAAGTGGACTTAGTTTCATTGAATAAAAATTATTCGCAATTAAGATATTTTTATTCTTGGGTTGAGAGGATAGTTATTGGTTAAAATTGGAGAAGTGGGAAATAATTATCTTTTGATTCATTATTTTATTAAGAGATGGAAAGGTGTAAGTTCCCCTTACTAAGAATTTAGAACATATTAAAGGTGATGTTGAATGTTCTTAAAGGTTTATGTGTTGAAGCTATAGGATGATTTGTAGAAGTTTGAATAGATTTGAGTGTCAATACTAAAGAGATAAAAAGTCATTATACAAGAATAGTTATTGAAAAAACATAACATTTCTCTATAGTAAATGTAAGAGTAATCCCATAGAGTTTCCAAAATCATGCACTATTCACTGAGAGAACTAGTTGAGGTGAAAAACACCTAGGACCAAGTGATTTCATGGTGGAAACGACCAAATAAATGATTAATGCGTGAAGTGAAGAACAATTGGTGAAATAACTAAGAATACCTGAATATAGCAGTTATATATGTTGGGAAAGGCTCATTTTATTGGGTGGGGTGATTATCACTTTTGAGTTTTATTACTCAACCTAAATATTTTTTAACATGTACTTTGGAGTTGATCTTCTATATTATTTTCCGTTGTTTACCTCTCCTTTTAAATTTTTCTTTCAAAAGGATTAAGACTTTTTCTAAACAACATAATTAATATTTTCCTTTATTTCTTTAGATCTATTTAATTTTTTGATTCACATGTTGTGTTTGTTGTGAGTGTCTCTTAAGAGTGTCTGATGGTGCATGGTTATGGTATGTGGATGTGTTTTATGGATTCCTGGTTCTAGAAACACCATTCGAGGTTTCTATTTTCATCAAGAACATTTGGTGTCCCTATTATATATGTCCAGGATAAAGGTTAAATCCTTCTAGAAGATAGTGCTTCAATTGAAATAGAAAACCCAAGACCTATTAAATGATATGGATAATTTTATAGGAGTAATATGTACTATTATAATAATCAACTCATTACTCATTATCAAAATTTAACTTTCTTCATATTCTATATAATTAATATATTATAATTATGTAAATTTAAAACGAATATATAGTGTAAAACTAGATAATAAAAGTAAAATTACTATTTTTAAGTGGAGAAATCAATAAAATCTTGAAATCATGGGTGGTAGTTGAATATAATTCCCCATTATCAACATTCTTGAGATAGAAGGAAAAAAATCCTCATTCATTGTCTTTTCATTATTTATTCATTATTATTATTTTTCTTTTGGTTACTCTTGTGATTTTCCCATTGTTATTTTCCATTTTCCTCTATTCTCTATCAATAAATCCAAAAATTAGATGAGGTTGGGAAGAAAAACAACTATAAGGGTAAACATTCCTTGATCAAATATAATACAATGATTAGATACTTTTTTCATGATTGTATATAGGACACATAAATATTGTTCCATGAAAAGACCACTAAATCAAGGTTTTTTTTAAATTAAATAAATATAATGGGTAAACATAGTAAACATAGGTGAAATGTTTTGAAATATAGTAAATGAGGGAAAGTCAACACCATAAAGGCATCCTATGAAATAAACCATCGAATCAAAGTATTGATAATTCTAAATAATCCTAGGATAACAGGTTATTGAAGTGATAAATTTAACTACTATGTACTTGGGTCATAATTTATATATCCAATTAGTAGTACAGTGAAAATTTTAATAAATTAATATTATGAGAGTTAAGATATAATTTTATTTAGATTAGGTTAATATTAGGGTCTTAATACTAATAAAAAACATTGAAATAAAAAAATTACTAATATAAAAAAATGTCTTTTCAGTTATTCTCATGTTTTTTTGGACTTATTTATTAAAATAATTATTGAAGATGTATTGATGTATAATTAAGATAGATTTAAGATTAAATAAATGCATAAATTATATGTTAGATTGCCCAAAACATGTGTTACAAAATAAAGAAAACATGTTTATTAAAATTGACATGGTGTGTAAAGTAAATTTATTATTGGTTGATAGAATATGAATTGTGAATATATGTGTTTAATAATTGATTATGGATAACTTTTATATTTTATAATTTTATCAGAAAAAATGTTAAACATTAGTTGATATTAGAAAATGTCGTTTGAAAATAAGATTCAAGATTTAAAAAAGGATAGGTATAACAGAATGGGAACTGAGGAACAATTTAGGGTTCCCTTAGGCTTAAATAACTATTCACTTTTTGTCAAATTACTATGACCTTAAGAAAAATTGATCACGCCCATTTTAATAATTGATGATGAACTTGTAATAATATAACATTTCCCTTAAGTATAACCAACCTCAACTAAGGTAAAAGTGATTATTAAATAATAAAATTTGGAAAATTAATAACCTAAATGATCACGACCTTTGTTAAATTTTAACTTGATAAGGCACAAGGGACAGTGAAATGGTAAAATTTGGAAAATTAAAGTTAGAGATGATCATAACTTTGATAAAATAATACCATGTATTTTAACTAAAGTGATCATAACTAATATAAGTCTACCTATTGAATATTTATAGTAAATTATGATTTAGTATTCACAAAATGGTTAAAGGATATATTAATTAAATCAAATTCTTGTGATGCAATATGGTTAATAAAATCAATTTTGTTCACATAATATTAATTGACGGATTTTCATATATTGGGAGAGATATTTAATGATGTATTTGGGTATTTTTTAAAGAAATAAATCATCCAAGAATATATGAGAATATTTTGGTGTAGTTAAATATTTAGTAATGTTATTTTTAATGTGAATTGGAAATGGATAAAATTAAGAGTGACTTAATGATTAATTTATTATTAATGAAAAAATATATAGTGATATAAAATTATATATATGTGTTTATGATAGAAGATAACAAGTGGAAATGAACATTATTGAAAAATATAATTTGCTACAAAAGGATATAAAGAATAATTCCTCTCACCTATGAGTGATAACGAAGAGATCACAATTAAGCTGTTAATCAGGGTGTTGTTATTTTTTATTTATTAATATATAATTTTCTAATTAAACTATATTAAACATGACTAAAATAAGTATTTATAGAGAGTAATATTAAATTTATATATATTTTAAATTGGTTTTATTAGTGAATTTATTTAAATTACAGGTGATCCTCTCAAAATTAACAAATTAAACTCTATATTGGAGGAGAACCAAATAGATATTTTTGTGACATATGTTTTATTTCAAAAAAAGATATCTCTAGTATGTTTTAATAAATTTATTTCTTTATATTATGGAATAATAACCAAATATAGGACATAAATTATAAAGAATTCATTTTTTAAAACCATAATTTACCCCCAATCCCCCCCACCTCACTCAGAGTATCTTCCTTATTCATACTTAACATTAGTATAAAAATATGAGGTTTTGTAAGGTTATTTTTCTCTTAGTTTTCAAATAATGAAATCTACAATGAATCATAAGTTTTATTTAATTTTTTATTGATATTTTTTATAACTTTGGAAGATATTTATGCTATATTGTAGAAAATAACTTATTGTGAAATAATACATTGTTTTTATATGAATTTAATATTTAATAAACCACTTGGGGGGAATTTCATAAAAATGTAAATAAATAATTTATTGTAGATAGTTATAGTGTAAAAGTATTATGTGTAATAATATTGAATATAACGTACACATAAATCATGTCACGTAGATCCTTTAAGACTATATAGAAATGATGATAATTATTTATAATTATATTCTAAATAAAATGAAAAACTGATATATATTTTGATTTATAAGTGCATAGTTTTGATGATGTAACCCATTGATTCATTATATGATTTTTTATACTATGCTATTGAAATAATTAGAGTTATGTGTAGTCTAGTTGAGTTGTTCAATGTTACCAATATTAAGAATAAAATTGTGATGATACTACAGTCTTTTATTACAATGGAGGGAATTATTATTTAAGAATATGACCTAAAAACTATGTCACTTAATAATATTTAAACTCCTACTATGGATTATTTCATGCGAATAAGGAAACAAATTTACATAATGTAAATAAATGAAATTTGAATTGTTTTTTAAAACATGATAAATAATTCTATTAATGTTGATAAAAATGTTGGTAAAATTAATGAAATTTTATCCTTTACTTATTATAATATTAAAAGAGGGAGTGATAAATTTAAAGAAGAAATTCCACTATATTTTTTGGTGTAGTAAAATTGTATATCTTTATGTAATGTGATTAAATATATTTTATAAAACTGGCGAGGATGAGAAATAAAAAAATAGTTTATCTCTAAATGGTGAAAATAAAATAATTTTTTATTAAAAAAATATCAACTTGTGCCTATTTTTTATTAGTTTATTAATATTCAAATGACTCATAAGTAGTAGATATTAATGGTTTCTCAAAAAAAGTTTATGATTTCATAGTTTTTATTGCATGAACTTAATGTTAATAAAACTTTACTAGTGAAAAAAAAATTTCTAGGAACAATTAGTTGACCTAAGTGATATACTTGTGACTATATTATTTCAGATTGATTCCTTGTGATAAAGAAAAAAAAGGAATGTTAAATTTACTATTGTTGAATATAATTTTTATATAAATGAACAAAAAGAAGATATAAATAATATTAAAGAGGAATTTTAAGGATTAAAGATTAAAATTTATTAAAAAAATATAAAACAAAATAAGGAAGATAAACATATAATAATAATCTATGATCATTTTTAAGATAAAAATTATTGGGAATCAAAGTTTGGTACCTAGAAATATTTATGGATGTAACCTCAAAGGGTGTATTGATGATGATATCTTATGATGAATTCTCATAAATAGACATCAATTAACTAATTGAAAGAAAAAAATAATATATATCATATTTTATTATCATAAAATCACCTAAATGCTTCATATTTAAAATAAAGAGGAGAGAACATACAAGATTTATAAGTTTCACCCAAAATGTATATGGATACGTTCTTTTTATGATTGGTTTAATATTATTCAAATAAAACTCTATAAGTACCTCAAAGGTAATATAAGAAGTAATAGGAAGGCATTATCCTCAACCTAAAATTATTATAATCTGAAAAAATTATATGAACCCCAAACATTTAAAATAAATATATAAAAATTGATGAAAAGTATATATAATCTTTTTTCTTCTGTATTTTCAACAATCAAAGGTCTTGTGTATGTTCTTTTGGGAATTCAAGAATTTTGAACCTAGTATATATATATTCCTTGGTCAATGTACTTATACATATATTTTTATCTCAAGTATTGAATACTTTTTAACTATACTATGCATACTCACTTAGAATTTCAATCCATTTTAATTTATTACTCTCACACCCCTGTATCTTATTTTTGGAATGATAGATATATCATCATCAGTTATTTTCGTAATTTTATTTCATTAATTCCTATAAAAATTTAATAAAAAATATCCATAAACAACATCATTGATATAATTATTCCAACCTGTAAAATTTATATTTCATTATCTAAATAATAAATGTAATCTTTTATAATTACAATTTTTGTAATATATTACGATAATGTGAACTTGATAAATCTTAGTAAATATCTCAAAATAAAATTACCTGATATAAATCATCATATATCTTGATAAGATGTAAATTGTATTATCTCTATGTGTATTTTTCTCAAATATAGAGAATATAGTTGCATCATTGATCTAGATTTAAAATACCTCCATTTAAAGCAATATTGAAAATGGTCTAGAATATTTAAAATATTCTTAATAAAAAATGTTATGTCATCATATTCAAATTTTATCTTCAAATATTCAAGAAATATTATGGAATAAAAATTATTATAAAATAGTTAATTATACTAATGCAATTATATATCTTCAATATTTTGTAAATAAACACTTATAGTAAGCTTGAATATATTACGAGGAACCATTTATAATAACCTTCTTCATCGTAACTTATTTACTATTAGTTCTAATAATTTGTTAGTTATTTAATCATTATAAGGGTCAATTGAAATTCTCAACATATAAACCATAACTAAACTATACGACCACTTTAATTGTTATACATGTAATATTTAACAAAACTACATAGTATACCATAAATATTCTATTTTCCAAAACAATTAAATTTTTAAAAAGATATCTAAAAATATCAAAAAAATTACAAAATTAATTTAATGAAATTCAACACAAACAAAAATCATTAAAAATTATTACTACTCAATCATATATGTATTATTTAATATATATAAATATTATGTTCTTATTGTTGATAATGATCAGAATTTATTTATTCAAGAAAAAAAATTACAATCTCACATTCCTATTTATATTAAATCAATGTATTTTGAGAAAATAATACATTCATATTATTCAATGAATACTTGTATAACGACTAAAAAATTTAATATTTTACAAATATTTATTTATTTTATCTTAATAAAATTTGGCAATCATATCTTGGATCCCTTATAGGATATGTATATCCTCACAATTAATTATTAACTTACAATTATTTTGAGGTTCAATATTAACATTGAGTTATATGTTCTATGATGATGAGAGTGTTCTATGAATCAAATATTCTATGAAATAAAAAATATGAATGATAATGTCCAATGTTATACACACTCACATAAAATATTTTATTACAATAATTTTTATAATAGTTTCACATTATTTCATTAAATGAGTTATTGACAAGAAAAAAATATATCAGTTCATTAATGTTTAACTATAAAATAAATATTGAATTTAAATAGAACATATAAAAGGATATACTATTTGGGTGGAGAAATTAATGTATTTCAGTTTAAACATTTCATTTATTTCATAATTTAATAATATAAATATTTGGACAAATCCCATTTTATAAAAAAATTATAATTGTATATAGATTTAGGGAATCACTTTCATCATATCTTGGTTATTTATTGGGGACGTCTAAAAATTCATCACTAAAAATTTTTCATGAGGTGTATCCTTTTCTAGATCATTGGTAAAGATGTTTTAAATCTATAATTTTGTATAAACATAATCAAACTGACAGAAATATGTAATAATTATAAACCATGATGTAGTGGTATTAACAAATTCATAGTTTTCATTTGATTAAATCATGTATAAGTGGAGGTCACTACATTTTGGTTATATAGAAAGATGTGAATGTGATATATGGTAATTCTTGTGGAATATTTATTTATCCAAACAAAATCTATCTTGATTGATTATATACATCAATTTATGATTTCAAAGGAGTTTAGTAAATTTTTTAAGTGTTAAAAATTTGATTCTTGATTTGGATAAATGTTATAATGTGAAAACATGTGTAGTTTATGAAATTTTAGACTTTATAGAGATATGAAAGGTAAATCAATGTATCCTATAAATTGATATCAATACCTTGATATGGTGTCAAATTTTAATTTTATAAAAAATATAATCTAAAGATCACATTTCCCAATTCTCTTTAAATTTGTAGTTCTTGTAGACTATGATTAATAGGGTAATCCTTCTTATGAATTCTGATTTTTGTTAAATCAATATTTTACCTTGAAATGATAAATAATTATTCCTATAAATGATCTTCATCAAACTTGTATAATGAAGGAAGTAAATCTTTGATAAAGAACTAGTTATTTTATTCATTTTTATTATATTGAATTTAAATGAATATAATATATTAATTTAAATGTGTTTTAGTGAGATTTTATACTATGTTTGGATAATATTGTTTCCTCTATAAACCCAATAGTCATGTCAATGAATATTATAATGTATTTATATTGATGTTTTAAATGTATTTTTAATCAATAAAAATTATTTTTCTATAATTTTGATGGATTTTTTTGAAAAATCCTTGTTGTTCATAATGATCCTGATAATGATGTTATTTAAGAAAAAAGAAATGTTTTAATAAAATTAATAAATTATATGAAAATTTAATAAATAATTAAATGGAAGTAATTTACAAGATGTAGAATCATACAAATTCAATTTTTTAATCATTTTTTTAAAAAATAAAACTTTTAAAGTCTCATCATGAAATGGAATTTCCCAAGGAAAAATAAAATTATTATTTTATAAATTTTTTTCACATGAGAAGAAAAATCAATGGATTATAGTAATACATGACATAAGCCATACTGAATCTAAAGTGAGGTTTAGACCATGTTAAAATCATTTTGTTGTATGGTATATATGTTTGAAGCCACGAATTTATAATTTTTATTAATTTAATAAGTATTTATAGGTTGAAAAACAAGGAGAAATGTAAAATAGATTATATTAACGTATATAGTGTTCATAAAAAATAATATTATGTCTTCAAATTAAATATCATTATTAGAAAATTTAATTAAATCATATGAAAAAATTATTTTTTTTGGATTTCATTGTGGTACAAATGAAATTAAATATGGGAAATTTAGATTATGTGAAATTTTTAAATAAAATATAAAATAATTATATAGTATATAAAAGTTTTATTTTATCATAAATATAAAATATATCTAAAATATTAGGGTCTATATTGAATACCGTGTAAAATTATAATATGAAAGAATTCATATAGAATAAAATATAAAGTGTTTGTGTTTATTTTTCTATAGAATATTAATAAATAATATTTCATTATAAGGAGTTTATATTTGTTTTATTGATGAAATTTTCATAAATTTTTATCTCATGCGTAATTATTGGAAATTATCATTTATTATGTTTAGTCAATTATTTTTCAAAATCATGTATATTTTTGTTATTATGAATGAATTTATATTTTTTTTAAGGTTTTAAATAATTTCATATATATGTTATATCATGTATATAAGAACTTGAATGGTAGGTATGACATAATATTTAGTTACAAGTGTTAGGATCCCTTTAATAAATCATGAAAACTGAGGGGTGGGGTGAATTAGTGTTGACAACATTACTTATTAAGACCCAAATTATCTTCTTATGGTAAATTAATGATCTCTCAAACCCACTTAGTGTAGAATAAAAATGGGATGTATAATAAATTTAATATGGATTATCCTCAATGAGGGTGAACATATCCCCAATGTATAGTGGTAATTATCCTCTACACACACACGTTTTGAATCACTTGTTACCAAAAACTTCTAAGGGAAATCAAATATATTTGGGATTAATACAATACTATCACTAACTAACTTTTGAAAAAAAAATTACCCCAAAATAGTACAGACAAATATTATTATAAAATATTCAAAAATAAGAGTTAGATTATACTTTGGTCCAAATACATCTATTATTCTTACACTGTTATAAAACAATCTCCTCAGAGATGTATCATATAATCTTCTTCAATAAATTTTCACATGAACAAAATTTATTTTGGTATATCTATCTCTCAAAAAATTCTCTATTGTCGATTATTTTTCTCATATAATATTAATTAATATTTTATAGACATTTAAATTATAGAACCAAATAATTTTCTATGTTTTATATACTTATTAGGTACCAAATATTTCAGCAAATACCATGAATCAATCATAAAAAATCTTTCAAAAAACACATAATTTGAAAAAATACTTGACTCTAGAAAACTATCTATAAATTTCTTAATTATGGAAGAATACATTGGGTTGTAGTGTGATTCATTAAATATTATAGTTATTTCAAAGAAAAATTACATGAATTTGGACCTTATGCACTTAGTTATTATTAAGATATCATTCAATCATCAACTTCTTAAAAAAAAATCTTTAAAATTGTTGTCTCATGAGAATTTATTTCATAATGTAGAGTTTTTTTTTATAAAAAGACCAATGAATAGAAAAAATTCTTAGTGATGTTACTGAGGTATGAACGTTCCCTAAAATCCAATTTTTAACTTGTATTATGGTGTGACATAATGAATTGCTCAATAAAATCAGTATCCATCACAAATAAAAGCTTCACATATATGATGTATGAACTATGGTTTGTATGGTTCATGTAATTTATATTATTAAACAACCTTTTATACCCTTATGTAATGGTCTCATTATCCATGGTGTAGGACTCAAAAATTCACTAAAAATTCCTCTTACATAATATTTTTACATTTCGTTCTCACCTATTGTGAAAAGAAGGTCCTTAACACTTATTCTTACATAGCTTGGATCAACATCCTTCATCACATAATCTCTTATATTGTGGTATGTTTTTTTATTATTTAGAAAAATCACAAACCTTTATTACTTAATATTATTTAAATACCATGTTCAAAGAAAATAATCCTTAAATTACTTTGAGTATTTCTTATTCATATAATGGTTTGGTGCTCAATACATGTATTGATAGAAAGTTGAACATCATAATCATCTATGTGAATAAAAATATAACACTATGGATTTTGTTTTAAGTATTACTCAACATTTTAGTCTAAATCACTTCTCTAAAATGTAATTTGTTCCCCATAAATTAGTATATACTTGTAAAATAAAATTAAAAGTATTTTCATCCTTAATAAACTCACTAATCAATATAAATATACTATTTTTCTCAAAAATTGAATAATTTAAATGCCTTTCATCTTCCTTATGGAAAATAAAGAAAAAGGTGCATCAAATTTTGGTAGTACAACTCATCTAAAAGTAATTATTTAGGAATTAATCAACTCTAAATATATACGGGCTAACTAGGTGTGGAAAACAAAAAATATTAAGTCAAATATAATTGTTTTCCATAAAGTAATTCTTCAGGAAATATTCCAATTTATGATCATCATCATGAATATATATATGATATATTTAAAGCCTTATAATTCAAAATCACATTTCTTATCATATAATTCATAATAATTATATCTGATCTTAGCATAAATAATAATTTATTCACTTATTTATATTTATATAAAGTTCCATTGTATCTTTATTTTTAATATAATTTAATTCTTCATGAATGGATTAATATATTATTTATGTTTTAAATCCTCTAGAGTAGTTTTAGAAGACCACCAGTATTATTATATATTATATTATTTTCACCATGTTTAAATCTATTCAATTTGATTTCCAGTGACTTTACTATAATTTAAAAGTCTTCTCATTATAACATTTTCTAAATTGGTCTAAAATTACCACCATTATCCGTAGGATAAGAAGAATCCACATTATCATATTGAATCTCTTCATTCAATTCTTTTTTCAATGTAGATTCTATAGGGATTTCACTATTTTCCGCATCATCCATGAATGTTTTTTAGATCTCATCAACATTCTCAATGACTTGCACATCATAATAATAAATTGGATTTTAATAATTATAGTTAAAATGTTGATAGGATTTTTCATTTTTTGTATAACCATGAAATATTATATCCTCAACTTTATCATCAATTTTTCACTATTTTTTCATGTCCACTTGATCAAACATGGAATACCAAACTCTATGGATTGGTTCAAATTTGGGTTCTTCTTAAATTACATTCACACAAAGTAATATCTAAATTTAGCAAAAATTCTCAGCTATCTTGAAAGATTTCATCATCTATAATGGCATGTATTAATAATTAAATTGATGTGTCATTCTTTTTATAAGAGTTTAATCCATATCAGAAAGACTCATTTTCATCCTTTTAGTTTCCCAATTTTGTTATGGAGTGTATGGTGTGTTGAAATTATACCTTATCACGTGTTTTACATGATATTATAAGAACTTTTTAGTGAAATATTCACTCCCATTATCAAATATTAACTTTTTCAAATAATAACCTATTTGATTCTTAGATAGTCTCCTAAAAATGTTAAACATTATCAAAACTTGTGATTTATGAGATATAAACCTAATTATTTTCATTTTATGAAAAAACATTAAATATGATGAAATTATTATCTCTAATAGTTTAATTATTGACTATTGGTCTCCAAAAATTTGAGTAGACCAACCCTAATGGCCTTGGAGTTGGAATTTTAACCCCTTTTCTTATCTTATTTCCCATCTTCCCCTTTAGGAATTTTTTGAAAATAGTTTTTGATTTATTATTCAATGAAGGAATATTTATCATAACCACATATTTAAACAACCTTCTTATGATAATTTTTATAAGAAGAATTTTCCTCCTATACCATTTTTTTTTCAGTTTTCATGCTCATGTTAGAATTAGTTTTATCTTTTCAAACATTAATTATATTTTTATTTATTCTCATAAATATTTAAAAAAATATTAATATTTATAATTTATAATAATTTAACAATTAATCTTGAATAACACCTCATTTAAATCATCAAAATTTTGAGAAATATTCATGAATTTTAGTTTTATCCAATAAATAAGTAGAAAAACATTAGAATTTAGCTTCTTTTAGCCAATATTTGCTACTAAAATACCCATAGTCATAAATTATCTATCATTACCAAAGGTAAAAGGTCAACTATTACACTTTTCAACCATTTTTAATTTATTTAGGTCACATTTCATGTGTAATGAGAAATTATTGTCTAAAATCAATGGATTCTTAATTTTCTATTCCTTGTAGGAAACTATAGTAAAATGTGTTTACTATTTTAGTTTTTTATTCCTATCAAAATTATCTAACCAAAAATTTAAATTGAATTGATCATGTAGAATATATATCCACTTTTATTAAGTGTTTTATTTGTTATCACACCTTCTAAGAACTTCTTTCAATTCATCAAATCTGTTTTTTGTCTTAACTTTATTCATAGCTTGTTGATCCATTTTCATTGCCTTTTTTATACTCTATCCCTTGGTTCAAGATATAATCTTTATCTAGGTAGAGGTATAATATACTAGTAGGATTAATATTTGTGACCAAATACACCATAAAACAAATAATAACCCAGAAATCACCTTCTTAGATATAAATTCTGATATTTTTTAAGTTGTTTTTGGACCTATGTTTCTTGTATATGTTGTGATGGTTCTAAAAAATCCTATTTATAGACACCTACTTATATATTTAGGTTACAATGGTTGTTTTTAATAAATTTTATCCTTCTAAAATTTGGTATATTTAACTATCATAGATCATTCTTTTGGGAAAATATTTTTTCTCTTATCTGATTTAGAATAAAACATGATGTACTCTTTGGGTGTAAAATCAGTGGACTTCCATTATTAATATACAATCCATTTTTCACTATGATAGATTGATATTTTTGGTTTATACTATTATTCAATTGTTCTAAAACATTATTTCATTCTTTGATACCTTATAATTGTCACAAGGTTCTTTGAAATCTTTAAAAAATTAAACATGATTTTGTTCATGTGGTTCTCACCTCTAATGATTTTAATCATTGAATTGTTATTATATTACACTATAATGGTAATTATTTAATTAAATTCATAAATTATCTTCTTTATATCATAATTTTAAATAATCATCTAATCATTATCCTTCATAAGAGAATCTTTCTCATTGTGGATTTATTTTTCATCGACAAGTTTCAATTTGATATGTGAATATTCTTATATAAGAATTCAATTCCCATTTGGAAACATATTGAAATAAATTCATATAGATTATTATGTTTTTTCAAATCCACTTCTTATGTAGAAAACACTATCAATTTGAGTATTATCCTATGAAGCCAAACCTTATTCAACTTTTAAATCCATCAAAACTTTAGGAATAATTTTTTTAGATATCACCTCATCACAACTATCCTCACATTTAGAAACATCTTATTAAAGAGAAATAAATTTCTTTCTAAATAATTTGGATGACATAGTATTCTTATTTTTTTTATTTGGACTAATTTATTTTAAAGTACTCCCCCCTTTTGAAGAATCATTTTGATTATTAACTATCTTTATCGTCATTATTCTAAATGAATAAATTGTATATAAATGACCAATTTTACACAAGATAAATATTTTTATAGTTAGTTTATCATGATACTTACCTTTTCCTCTTTTGCATTTATTTAAAAGTGGAGAAATAATTTCGTTAAAGACTTATATATTCTCAAATTTATCAGCACTAACCTTATTATGTTAAATATTAAAAATTTTAATGAATTAAATGAAATAAGTTTTTCATTCTTAGATTTTTTTAAGGAACATTATCTTCTAAACTAATAGGATACATATTTTCTTTGAATCATAAAAATTGTGAATTAAATAGGGTCTCTATATTCAATAGATAAGATAATGTCACCAAACTTATATAGAATAATTATAATGACTTTATTCACCACTATAAAGTTATAAAGTATTTATTAAAATAATCTGATGGTGTTTATAGTCATGATAATCCTTATAAATAACTCATCAATAGATTCCAATTATAATATTATAACATATTGAAACTAGTTATTGTTCAATTATAATTTTATTTCCATCATTATTTGTCTCATTTATAGTTTTTATAGATTTTTTCTCAATTCCTTTTGAATTTTTTCATCCCATAACTTTGGATATCTATTTATCTTACAATGAATATTTTATTCTATTACTTTCCTTCTAGTCACATTCAAAATTATTCCTATTAGATAAGGACTTTGCATAAGTCTACATTATAATCCTAAAACCTTGAAGGGTTTACTCCTCTATTAAATTTTTTTAATTTTAGAATAAACTTTTTTTTTGTTTAGTGGTAAGCCTAAAAATAATAACTAGATAATGAACAAACCCAAAAATTACAATTATCATTAAATTAAAAAAAGAAGAAAAAATTAAAACAATACTAAACATTTTAAATTAAAACTAATAGCCAGTGTATATTTAAGGTCTACTAAATGCATCAAGACCTATATCAACATAATTAATAAAGAAAATTTTCATGAGGTCTCATTATTGACTGTCACATGTCATAATTGAATAATCATCGTTAGAACCCCCCCGATCAATAAGAACAAACACCTTCATCATCATCATAAAAATCTATACCGAACATATAGAAAAAATAAAAATATCCACTTTGAAATCACTATAGATGGTGGATCACACATTTTTTTCATCTTTAAAGAATAAATTGACCCATATGTGCCAAGTCATCATGATTTGGAAATCCAAGAATAGAGCCAAAGGATAATACTTCAGCCTTTAATTATATATATCATTCAAGGTTTCCTCATCTCCCATCATCTTCATCACACACAAAATGGTTCCATATACATTATTGAATGAAAAACCTCTAAAACCACTATATTTTTACCTCTTCACCATTACTAAGAACCACTATATATCAAAAAATAACATCATAAAAACTTCATACTAGAAACTAATTCATAGGAACTACTATAGTAACACCAAAACCCAAAAAAGAGACCATACATAGGACATTATCCTGGTACATCACCAATTTATCAGTGAAAATATACCAAACCACCCAAAGAATATAGTTCACAAGACCATTATGGGATCAAAACATAATATTCAGATAATATGAGTAGGAGAAGAACCCTCCATTCCTTAAATAGAGAGACCTGACTATAAAGAACAACCAACATACCAATGAAAAATGATCAGACCCTCAAACCTTCTTAATATCTCAATCCACTATAAAAACAATCATATCATACCATTCATGGGGTATAGAATACTAGGAAAGGAAAATAAGAATATGGTATAATAAAAACCATAGTTGTTAAATACACTTCCTTAAAATAGGAAAATATCTCTTAGTGAATGAAAAACATTATCGGGGTGTAGAAAAATGAAGAAATAGTATTAAAACAAGAGAGGAGGCCCTTCAAAAGGAATAATCACAAAAGGAAGGGGTGAAAGGGGGGAGAAAATACAAGAGAGGTATCACTCGGGCCTCTCCCTTCTGAATCAATTCTAATAAATTTCCTAGTATAATAGGGGTAAAATCAAGAATACCAATTCCAATATAGATATAATAAGGTACCACTATCTCATTCTATATATTAAAGCCTTTGACAATTAATATTGAAATAATTTTTCTTTTGATAGATTTAGTTGATCCATGGAGATAAAAAATGAGAGACCTTCAAGTGAAAATAGTGTATTCAATTCAAATTATTAGGTCTAGTTGAATGAATGATAAATAAGTGGTTTGAATCAGTAGTGATGGATTTTATTCTTTAAAAAAATATCTCACTCCAATAAAGTAATGATCTCTTAAACACAATGAATATAGAATGTAAATGATATGCATGGGAAATTTAACAAGATTTATCTACGTCCCTGTTGTATGGTGGTTATTATACTACACACAGAAGATTGATCTTTAATGATGAAATAAAAATAATCGAATGGGAATATCCTTAGACCCAATACAATTCTAGAACCAAATTCCATTATCAAAAACCAATTTTATACAAAAATATAGTATAGAAAGATATTATAGGAAACCATTCAATAAGAGAGCATGAGCCTCCTTTTAACTTTACACATCTAATATCCTTCCTCTATTTCATATAAATATCCACATGGTTATCTATCATAATATTATTCAATAATTATTTTCCAATAAATCAATCAGTCTAGTATATTCATCTTACGTATAATTATATATTATATATTATTTTTATCACATCATATTAAGAGATTTTATGGAGGCTTTAAAATCTCAGCACCCAAGAATTTTATAAGCATCACTCAATAATTGGATGCAAAAAAATCCATGAAAGATACTAAAAACTACCAAATTGAAATATAAACAAACATAGAAGTCAATTTTGAAACTAATTCAGTGTAGAATGAGCCACTGGGTTGTTGTGTGTTGAATATAAACTTCTAATTACTTTAATTAAAAATCACATATATTTTGAAATAATGCACACAATAGTAGTGTGACATCTTTCGTTCATACAATCTTTTATAGAATTATCCCTTGAGTTGTGATGTGGGTAACTCCTTCATTAAATAGATATTTTTCTATCACAATATAGAGGTGATCCAAAAATACATGAATACCTCACATTGATTTTGAAAAATTTTTATAGTCTAATTATCCCATAATGTATTAAATTTTGAAATCATTATCCATTGAAAAATATATCTTCACTCATTTATCATGGGGTATGAATTGGGAAATGGTTGGTTCCTATAACTGAAATTCATTACCAAACTCATCTCTCCTTAAGGAAGGGTCTCATTATTCATGGCCAAACACACTATCCTTCACTAAAATATTAATCTTATACAAGAAAATGTTATAGTGGTGTCACTTATTGTGAAATAAATTTAATTAACAATTATTCTTTCATAGCATGTCTTAATATCCTTTATGGAATTATCTATTCATTTATGACATTTAATTGGCTACTTATTGAAACAAACTCACCTTGTTTTCTCTATAAAATCTAAACTTAATGTTAAAATATAATACTCTTTGACTTATTTATAGTTCTTGTTCAATAAAAAATTAGTCCTCATGACATATATCGACAAAAAATACAATAAATGTATGATCTAAGGGACTAAAAACATTCAAATATGACTATGATTAATTTTTGGGCTATAAAATTGATAATAATTATTTGTTATGATTTATGAATATTATATATTAATAATATTAAATAATTAAGGTCTATTGAGAGTGTTGATATATAGATAATGGGAACATGGATATAATTTTTCACTACCTTGGGGGTTTTGGCTCTATTTAAAAAAAATTGTTTAGCTACATATCATACCATATTTTCACTTATGGGGATTTTATTTTCGTATGATTCTAAACCATTAAATAAAATATTTTTATGTATATTGTAATTAGATTTATTTTTGGGTGAATAAAATATCATTTGTTATATAAATTTGTATACATTAATATATTTTAAACATATTAACTTAGTTGAAGATATAAAATACAAACCAAATATTAAATAATTAATATATATAAGTGTAATATATGGAATAAGATGGTGATATTTTAAAAATACCTTAAAATAATAAGTTCTAGATTCCTTCTAAAGAAAAATTTATTCTTATCCTTGATAATACAAATGTAAAGGTTATTACTAAATCTATGATACCTATGATTATATTGTGTATTGAATGTAAATTTTGATAGCACTAATAGGATTAGTTTCCTATATTTAGTGTCATATTAAGGTTATAAATAGATATGAAATCATTAATATAATGAAATTAGAGGAATAGAGTAATGATAATATGTATAATAGATTTTGGAAATACATTTTGTACTATATTATCCAAGATTCATATATAATATGATTAAACTGATTTCTTATCTAAATAGTCATGAAATATGTGGAATATAGAATTAGACATAAAGATTCGGTGAAATTTGTATCATCGACCATTTTTTGCGCTAAAAGTGGTGTTTTGTTCCCTTTTTATGGAAGCCATGAAAAAATGTTCACTTATAAAAAAAGTAGGGTTTGAGTAGAGAGAAATATTGTTATTCCCAAAGAATAATATATTGATATTTCCTTGAAATATATAATCTAACACAAACATAGATGTTTAGCTCCTCAAAAAATCTATTCTAATAATGTAGTGATGAGAAACTTTCACCTTTAGTAGGCCATAGATTTACCACATTTCTAATGATAAGGGAGTTGAAGATTTAAAACCTACATTGAGGTACCTTTGGGAACCATTTCGACCACATTAAACATCTTTTTTTGGGGATTATAGTAGTGAGTGGGTGTATTCTATTTTTCTAGTTTCAATTTTACTACTCTAGAACTAAAAAAAGAACTTACGGATCAAAAGTTATGGTAATTTTAAAAAATCCTCCATTTTGGAATATAGAATTAAAATTGAAAATTTAAAGGATTTGGTAAATACAAAAATGGTTTATTTTTTGAGTAGAAACTATGAAATATCATAGAATCGTGATTGTTTCATGAAGTATATTTATCACTTCATAAATAATTTCTTCTTCCATAAAGTCCCCCCCCCCGCAAAGTGATATCGTTTGTATTAAAGAGGCTTTAATTTTAGTATTTTTTAAGAACAAATATATGTGTTAGGGTGGAATTAATTTTTGGATCACTATTTAGTGATCCAAAATAATTTATAGTGTGGATAAATCGATCTCAGACACCCCTCTTACCCCTTTGTGGATTCTGGAGTTTTTGTACAAGTCTCATCATCTGAAACTACAATACATGGAAACCCAATTTGGGAAGTTGTTTATTTGAAATGACAATAAATAACCCAAAATTATACACAAAGATAACATATAGATAATATGAATAGTCCCTATAATAAAGACCTCAAAATTCTATGAAGCCTATATTAGATATTTATTCCTTTATGAAGAAAATTCTGAGAAATCCCTTATATGTAAACTCAAATGATTGGATTAAAGGAAACTAGGGAAGTAATTCATGAAGAAACATCATGAAATTAGTTTTTTATTAGAACCTAATGTATAACCCTTAGTGATAAACCATTTAATTATTCCCTTTTTTGGTCACACTCTCTTTTCATAATGTATACACCTATAAAAACTGGATCATATTAGAGGTACCCATCACCCTCTCCTGCACAACCTGAGCTTGTGTAATAGTTGGACCTCTCATTCCCACTTAGAAAATTATTAAATTAATGAAATTTTTATGTATCATATATCCAATCCTTCACTAAATTCACCAATCTGGGAAATTCCAACTCAAATGACCTTGTCAAAACCCACCTACAAAGGTAAAAACCTAGAAGAATCCAAAATGATACATTCTTTGAAACCACCAAATCCAAAAGATCATGGAATGGACAATAGTGTACACCATTTTAATCATGTATTCCATTAATAAAAAAATTATTGATAATTTTCTTCCCATATAGTTATATCCCTTGATTGGGGCATAACCATATATTCCCTTGATAATAGTGTCATTTTCATGAGAAAAATAGAGTGGTATCTCCTGGTTCAACATGCTCAATCGATATCCTAATTATTATCAAAAATCTATGTGAAATCGGGATTAATACATTGTTGTAAGCTCTATCCAGGTCCTCCTTAATGATTTTGTGACATGGGGACATCAATGAGCTAAGGACACTCATATACAGGTAGCACAAACTCATTAATAATATCTACTCATGCTCTCTTTGGTCTTGAGGTACATCATGGGCCTCCTTCAAGGTGTAAGACCCAACTCCCTCTATGACTTCACTTAAGTCCCCAATAATATCATATATATAAGATTCCACCTAGTAGTAATCGTTGACTATGTAATTATCAAGGGAAATAAAAATTATCCTATAAATGAACCATGAACCCATGGGGAATCATTAATGCCTAGAACTACATGATGGCACATATATCCTTAATACATGATAATAAATTGCATAGTAGTATCCTATCACATGACCTTAAAATGTGAAACTTGAAATATTCGGGATATGATTCCTATTTAAATAAGATATGTGGGATTTATATGGTCTAAAACCAACACCCATAACTCTCATCTCTTTATTTGTTTGTATTCTTAATGAAGTCATTCTTCGTGTGGTAGTCCATATTCTCTTCTGATAACTTCCATATCCTTATGGATTGGTTAATATTTCCTAGGTTTCATACTAAAAGTGATATATTCCCTAAGAAAAGAACCATAAAGTTTTATTTATATATAATTCCCACCCAAACCATTTCTAGGAACATATCACCTAGAATTCCAATCCATGTGACATTAAATTTCTTTAAATTTCTCCTTATAACACAATCATAAAAGGTATGACATGTATAGTTAAGTAGAACCAAAATAAATTGGATATGACTCATTTTAAATATAATTCATATGAATCCCATATTAAGGGCCTAAAACCAACCAAAAAACCAATATTTCCTTCCTGTATATTGATAATATCTAGATCACCCAGCTATGTGAATTTATATCATTGTAACCTAAAACTAAGCATCACTAAATATTAAAACCCAGATGTAGAACTTATGATACATACAGATATTATCATTTATGTAGAACATATGATATATATATGTTTACATTGGTATAATACCTATTATATGTAATGAATGTTCATATCAATGCATTTTTTGATTCATTACTGATATAAGGTAACCATTCCAATGTAAGGATTAAAAATAATTCCAAAAATACATATTAAATATATAATAGAGTCATAGAGTTGGAAATATTTTCCCTTTAAAATGTGTATATGATCTCAACCTCCCATCCTTTAGAATAACATAAATTCAAATATTTCATTAGTAAAGTCCCCAGTAGCCCCATTCCTTTTGAAAGAAAGTCCACACCGACTCAAAATGGAGTGTTTGAGTCACGTCAAAAGTTTCCATAAGAAAAAAAATGGTGAAACTGATGTAAATTATTTAATAATAAATGATATTGATCAAAAAAACTCTTATTTATGATGTTTTATTAATGATTATTCTTGTTTTTGTTTGTTCATATATAGAGGAATTTCTGAGTAAGACCCCCTTTCATTCCAAAGTTAATGTTATCATCCAGAAGAACAAAATATGAGATAGATGCCCCCAGATATATTCCCCCCTAACCACGAGGACATTGTATCCTATATAGCATATTCAATGGAGGGTTATGGACAAGCTGGGAACGGAATACCACCTAAATGATAAGATCCCTAATTTTGTGGCAATATGAGAGTTCTTACAATAGATTAAGCTCTATATATCTCAATGGTTATAAAGGAAGACCATGGTGAAGAAGTAGGTGGTTCATATTTCTACATCGAACCACTTTGGAAGTATTTCCCTATAGTGGGATGATGCCTACCTCCCTTATCTCGGGGAGGTGAAATATTATCTTGACTATGATCTCTCCATCATCCAAGAACCATCTAATAATGTTTTTATAACTAGTTACATAACCCAACAATTCCATGGTTCCCAAACTCCTTGGGAGTATACTAGGGAGGTGGATGTCGAAACCCCATCCCTAGTCACTTTGTCCCTTGAACCAAAAAGGATGTCCCATAGGGGGTAGTCAATCCACCATTAATAGAAACAAACATGTACTTATGTGGCTTATGAATATGATCATCATCATTCCCTAATGAGGAAAAAATAGTAGACTCAACCCCCTACTTATACTAAAAAAGGAAATAATCACATCCTGGAAACATTCTAGATGGAAAATACAAGATATTTTTAAATCCACCTAAGGGAAATATTATATTCATGACTTCATATTTGAATCTCATTTGTATATTTCTATGGGAATCATAGCAGCACAGTACACTCATATTCTTACTCTTATTAGGGAATGGGTGGATATCTCCATTTCTACTAAAAAATATCTCTAGAATATCCTAGAAGCAATGTAGGTGTTAAAACATAACCCTTCCCATTACCTAAAGGGTTTCTAGAATATCATTGCATTAATAGTAGTAATATACCATTTTCATCCTATATTAGAGGAAAAAAGAGGAAATTATCATATTCCTACCCCACCAGTATGGAAACTTGTCATTATACCTTATGAGCTATCCAGGAACAAACTTATATTCTAGTTCAAATATAGGAGGATAGTCAGTATACTCCAATTATTATGAAATAATCATATCGGTCTCATATCATTATTCCAATTAGATTCTAATATATTACTTTGATGGAAACTTTAGGGTAGGCTTATATCCCTACCTATATATCATGATTTCTTTAACATGTTTCTGAGATTAATCTAGAGTATGTTTATATCCCTTATCCCACTAGAGGGTATCGACATCATACTCTAGTAATAACGCAAGTCCAAACCCATTCCCATTCCCATGTATATAGATTCCATCATTATATCTTGGTGGATTCCACTAAGGGGTAGGCTCATATTACCAATCCCATTGAAGAGGAATATTGGTGAAGAATATACTAGTAAATATTTTAAGACTTATTTTTTACAAGAATTCATACAGAGACAACTCATGGTGGCCTACACTCCTTGAAAAAATGGAGTACCAAAGTTGATGAACAGAACCCTATTTGACATAACAAGGGTAATGTTGAATAATTTAGGAGTTTCTAAGATTTACTAGGATGAAGTAGTGAAAAAATCATGTTTTTTTGTTAGTTGATATAATTAATTAGTGATTGATTAGAAAATTTTGGTTGAGACGTGGAATGGTAAACCTATTGAGTAGTATCAATTACATACTTTTGGAATTCCTATATGTGAATTTTTTTAAGGACAATGAAAGATCAGGTTTTGATGTTATATCTTAAAAATATATTTTTTTGGGAAATACTGATGGTATGAAGGGGTAACACTTTTATTACCCCACTACCCACAGACTTATCATCCTTAGGGACATCATTCTTGAAGAATACAAGGTGTAAATTATTATTGGTTGGGACATAGTGAAATATAATAAAGAAACTAAAATAGTAATTATAGTGGATGAACTAAAGGAAGAACTTTTTCTCTTTTGAAACAATATCATAGCATGATAATAAAGTGGTAGTTGACTCAAGATCGTGACGGATGACTCAAGAAAAAATTCAACCAATATGGCACTTGGATTACATCACTAATATCAATATTGAATACTTATTTTTGATAGAGTATGGGAATATATCTTATTTTATTGAGAATACCCAGAGTCTAAATAAATCCACATTTATGGGACTAATTCATTATAAACTTTATGGTTTTCATAATAAAAAAGAATTACGATTTTTTTACAATACCTCATTAAAGTAAGTCTATTAGAACCGAATTGATCTTTAAGATCAATCTGGATGGAAAGGACCAAGTTGAATAATATCATCAATCATTGGTGATCAAAAGATATGATTGTAATTAACCTATTGACTTAAATAAAATATTTTTTATTATTGTTAGAATTAAAATAATTTAGGTAGTTATGGAAATGTCTACTATATACAATTTACATCTAGAGAATATAGATGTGAAGACATTTTCCATCTTTGGTGATCTTGATAAATAAATTCATATGAATCATATATAACTTTCTATAAAATAAGAGAAATATAACTTGTTTTGTGAATTGAAAAAATATATTGTGGTCTCAAGTAGTTATCAAGATGTTCTTACAAGGGATTTTATTCCTATATCATGATCTTTGGATACAATAGACTTCATTAAGATCCTTTTAAATATTGTAGGGGTTTTTATCGTAATTATTTTACCATTATTTTGTTGTATGTGGATGACATGTTGGTAATATAACCCAAAATGATCATTTCTAGAGTATGAATGAACAATTATATAATGAGTATTATATGAAGGATTTGGGAATAGTGAACACAATTCTTCGGATGTAAATTTACCAAAAAAACATAACCTGGAGATTTTTATATCATATAATTTTTACTTAAATAATGTATTTAAATGCTTCACCATGTAATAAAATAATATAATCTCTACCACCACTTCATATTAATTTCAAATCATCCTATATAGTGAATCCTAACAGTGTAACAGAGAATATGGAGATGTATCAAGTACCATATCCATCAGCAGTGGAGATTCTAATGTTCATTATGATTTATACTAGGCCATATATTTAACATGAAGTGATATCAGTCAATAGATACACAAGGAATCCATAAAGGTAGAATTTGAACTTAGGGAAGAGGATCCTAAGATGCATCTAGGGGAACTAGGATTTGTATTATATTATAGAATATCATATTTCACTATTAGAGGTTATGTTAATTCATATTTTTGAAAGATATTATAACATATGGAAATATATTCTGGGTTAAGTGTTTACTCCTCTAGAAGAAAATATGATCTGGATTTAAAAGTTGCGGTGAGTTGTGGATCTATCCATGATCGATGAAAAAAACATTGTATCTATAGAAGTTTAAAAATAGATAATTTTTATGAGAATATTAATCAAGAATCTTGGGAATGGATAGGACCGAATTCCGTTATTTCTTTATAGTCAGATAATTTTAACATTGTTAGGAATCCAAATTTTTATTCATAGATGAAGCATATTGAAGTATATTATAATTTTTTTGAAACATGGAAAAGAAAGGAATCATGAAAATAAAAAAGATTCACATTAAAGATAACCTAGTAAATTTATTAATAAAGTAAATTGACTCTGATAAGTTATGGTGAAAATACTTGAGTGTCCCTAAAGATACCTGAGCTCTTTGATTTGGTAAATATAAAGGATGTGTAAACATGTGATTATTTCATAATCAAATATCCAAGTGATTGATATTTTGGTATCTTGTGTTTTTTTATTGGAAACTCTTATCCCCTTTTTCAAAAAATTGGAATCAACCCCACTTATTTAATTATGGATGGTCTTCAACCCTTTCATTTTTTGAGGGGGGATGTAAGTGGGTAAATTAAGTGTGTGGCCAAACCCACCTCCTTGGTTTTAATAGGAGAGGAGTTGGGAGGGAAAATTTCCTACAAAAAAAATATTTTACTGTATGTATTTATAATTAATAATTAGTTCTCTTAGTTTTGTGTGATTGATATTTTATTAGGTGTTTCACCACTTATTAAAGAGAGGGTTTTACAAGGTTATTCTCCTTGTAACAGTGATAGAGTGTCTGTACTCACTTTTATCCATAGTTATTATTCTATTTTCTTATATTTTTTTACGTATATTCATTTGGGAGGTGTATATGTTATATACAATGTTATTTATTTTCCACATTTTACACATTATTATATTATCTCAATATTATTTCTACACCGAAAGTCCAATTATTTTCAATCCCAACTATTGGTTGGTGAATCCATTCAATAAATGGATCTAGATTATTTTGATAATAATTAGAAGGATTCACTTGATTTATTCACTCCCATTCTTGTATACATGGAATCTATGATTCAAAAATGACATGATAATTAAGATGAATTCAAAATTATAAATATCTTATAAGGCCCTATCAAGAACATCCTAGGTATTATAGGTGTTAGGTTTCAAAGGAATTTTTTATTTTCAAGACGACATAAGGAACATCAGTCTCTTGTCATGTAATCAATAGGCATGGGTACATCAATGACTTGGAGAGGCTTAGTTCTTCTTAAAGGCTCGATATAGCTAAGGAAACTAAGATAAAAATTTCATTTAGTGTCGATTTTTAAAAACAGCTGTGAATTCCTATGTCGGGGGTTCTTTTATTATGCTTTTAGAAAAATGTAGTCAACCACTTCATAGAGGTTTTTAATATTTATCAATGGTTTTTAATTTTTAATTTTTAATTTTTAGGATGATAATTTTAAAAAATATTATTTAGTCACATCTTTCTATTCTTTAAAAAAATATAATATATATTTTAAATTACTTTTAAAATTTTAATGGGTTGATAGCCTAGTCAGCCAAGAACCCACCACCTAACTTGACCTAAGGCACAACTCGGTCACCCAATCCCACCATTAAGCCCAACCAACCCATATTGCACATGAACTCCATAATGAGATAATGATTAATAAACTTTTATATATACATATAAATGCTTTAAAATAAATAAATATATATATATATACCAAGATATATGATATTATTTATAAATATATATTCAAATAAATATACACAAATACACATATTATCGTTAAATATATAAAAAGATAAATATGTTTACATAATTATATATAAATATATATTAATATATATAAATAATTATAAATAATTATACATATATATACATATATATATATAAATAAAATTGTGTATATATATATATGAATATATATAAACACATATAAATATATGTAAAGAAATATATATATATATATGTGTGTGTGGGTAAATATATATAAATAAACATAAATATACATATATATATATATAAATACACACACATATATATAATTAAATATAATTATATATATACACACATATATAAATATAAATATATATAAATATATATATCTACATAATATATATACATATATCCAAAATAAGTTGGGGTTGAGGCCTGTTTATTAAAAATTGGATAAATAATAGAGGGGAGAAGGGGTGAGAGATGCGATAATTTCCCTCATCTTGAAAAAACATCACGTCAAAACACAAACCATCACTAACACATCACAAAGACCTTCCAAGAGAAGTGGTTTGTCACGCATATCTGAATGAACACACACACACAAACATATATATAATTTAAATATAATTATAAATATAAAAACAAATAAATATACACCAATATATATTTATACATATAAATTTCTAGATATATATCCACACAATATATATAAATATATATATAAATTAATGTTAAAATTTATACATAAATAAATTTAAGAATATATAATTATATATAATTATAAATAAACATATACAAATTCACACACACACACACATATGCTTCAACTATTAGGTTGTCAGGAAAGATTCCCTATGAGTAATTTTAGGGTTCTTTTTTCTGAAAATGAAGTGGAATCAATCTTTTAGGTGGAATATTAAGTCTTATGAAGCATATATCTTTAACAATAGAAGACCATTAGATATTTTCTATTTGATTTATAACAAATATATTTCTAGGAAATATTGTAATTTATCTAAGCATTGTATATCTCCCTTGATCCATATGATTCACTTGAAATAGTGAAAATGGTTCAGTCTGAGAATTCCCTATAATTGTAAGAAGTTATAATTCATGAATATGATTCATTGGGAAGGCATAAATTATGATAATTCATGTCATTACCTTGAATATGTATAATGAAGTTAGTATACATAAGATACATGAGATTCATAAGTATGATGAAACACTTTTCTTATGGAATAAATATTTATATGTATGATGCATAAATTTTCCTCTAGTTGGAGTGATGTGTATAAATAAATGCATCTTATATATAATTCATTAGTTAGGAAAATTATTTAATGAGTTTCTAATTTCTACATCATCATGAATATTGGAAATTTGATTAAGCCATGTGGATTAAAATTATTATTATTAATTAAAATTAATGATTTATCATTTAGTAAAAATTAAATAAAGATTCATGTGGATAATTTAAGAATTTATTATCTTTATATTCTTGGAGTATTTAATTGTAATATATAGGTAACTGCTTTCTTGGGTCTTTCAGGTCATCTATTTTAAGATTCAAGTTTCCTATTAATCAAGAATGAAATCCATGAATTTTATGAAATTCCTTAACTTGGATTTGAGGAAAAGAAACATAAAAACCATCTATAGTTTATATATTTTGATGTTATGGAAATATTTTTTTAAATGGAATTTTAAAAGAGATGAAAAAGATAAAGTGATAAATTGTTGAATTTTGTAGAGAATCTATAGATAGACATATATAGAAAAAGTAAATCCATTTTATCCAAAAGAATGTAAGTAATATATAAGATATAGATTTGGGATTTAGTTTTCAAAATTGAAATATAATTATTCCAGTCTCATATTGTAAAGAAAAGGTAGAAGAATAGTAATGTGTTACAAGAGACTCTCTCAGTTTAATTTTTTTTAAAGTTCTTAAAATAGAATAAGTAAAATCATATTGATACGCCGCCATTGTTTTAATATAATTATTTATTCATGTATATTTATGGTAGTGGTTCTTGTAATGACCCAAAGTTTCATTAATAGAAAATCCCTCTCGATCCAGTTAAATGTTTCTTTATGAAAAATGTTTTTATAAGATGTCAACTTCTTTAGTTTTACGTTAAGATTTGTGACCGTTACTTTTATATTCGTTGAACAGTGATCATCTGAGTAGTATATATATAAGGCTTTAACGAACCCATTTCTACTCAAACAAAGGAAGCGATGTCCTCATCCAGTAGAATTGCCCCTTACGAGGCCCATTTGTCAGAGCTCAGAAAAGAGGTGGCGTCTTTGGGCTTTTCCCTTGACCAAGCCCAAGCTGAGCTTCATCAAGTCAAGCTCGAACATGATCGTCTACGGGAAAAGTGGAAGTTGATTGAAATTACCACTCGAGCGATGTTATCCGAGCCGCCCCAAGAGTCTGTCACCATCGCACACCTTACCCTTAGGTCTTATGCGACTATTTTAAGGGGTTATGTAACAAATAAGTAGCACCATTTTCATGTACATTATTTTTGTATATAATAATGAATATAATTTCTAGTCATTTTTGATACATTGTAATTAGTTTTTAAAGTACAAATGGTGTTTTTAGTTATTATTTAATTAAGAATTATATTTTATTAAATTAAATGATTTTTGAATTAAATAATATTTTAATAAAATATTATTATTAATATTAAATTATATTTTTATTAAGTATAAATGATCTTATAATTTTATGAATGCAATTAAATTTTTTTTATTAAGGTTTGAAAGCCATTTCTGTCAAAACCCGTGAATTTTTTTATAAATGTCGGTTTTTATTTTAAAAGTAAAAATTCACATATTTAGAAAATTATTTAGATAAAATAAATATTATTTTTGGAATCAGGACGTAGAAATTGTCCAATGGTGAATTTTTCATAATTTTCTGAGACAGTCAAATTTTTGGGTAAAAATTAAATACAATTTAAATATATAATGTGTTTTTTGACATCATAATGACCCAATGGTGATGTAATAAAAAAACATAATACTTATGTTCGGCCAATATGTGTTTTATCATTAAAATAATGAGGTTTTGGGTTTGTTTGACTTACTTTTCAAAGCATTAATGGAGCCCTCAAGACTTATTCAACACTTTGCCTTTTTAAATTAATTTCCATGGGAGTGTGACTCACCTCCACATAAGAAACCCTAATATTTTTGATAAGTTAGGACCTTGGCATAGTAAAATATTGTTTTCCAATTTCCTTTTCCAGAAACCATGGGCAAATACCATGGGATGGTTTGTGGTTTGGATTATTTTAATATAAGGGGTCCCAAACCTAAATAATAAAGAATTCTCTCACCTTTGCTATATAAACCCACCCAAGCTCCCACTTCCTCCTCACTAAAATCCCGTGGAGTTCGTCCAACCTCTGCCCTACTCTCTCTAGAATCTTCCCAAGGTTCCCCAAGATCCCAAGAAGCCTCTCACAAGCCTCTCTCTAGCCTTTGGAAGCACACTTCCAAGTAAGGGTTTTTTTCTTCCTTTCTCATTTTTGCCAATTTTATTTAAGTTGTATTGCCCTTTTAATTTCAATTATGAATATTGGGGTATGGGTTCGCAACTCTCCCATACTTCCCTCTTATTGTTTTAATGATGGGAGACCCCTTTCTTTCTCATTAAATGCCTCCCATGTACACCTGTTACTATGCCGAAATTCCGAAAGGAACTTTTTTTCTCCTCTTTTATATTCAAGAAATAATTTTGTATCATGAATCTAAATTCCTTTTCAATTATTGGGACATGTATCTATATTACCTCCTTACTTTCCATTACTTGTAAATATGATGAGGAACCCCTTTCTCTTTCATCAACCATTTTTTATGAATTCTTATGTCACACTGTTACGCTACCGAAATCACACCGATTTTCTAAGCCAATATCATTGTGTAGTGAATACCATGCCCATTTCTCCATCAAGGGTATTCACCTTTATGCACATTTACTTATTGATTATAAAGTTTCATGTATGAATTCCACATTCCTTTATCGTGGAATAAATGATTATGTTTTATGAATCCATGTTTTATGATCCATGTGGCACACTTATGCATGAAATGAAATGTTTAAGAAGGGTGCGCCCTTATAGCGCTCCAATGCATTGGGTAAAGTATGGTATCATGATACGTCATGTGCAATGAGTGTTGACTCATGCTAATTCAAGTGCAACGAGGGTTTACTCGTTCTTCAAGTGCAATGAGGGTTTACTCATGCTCCATGTGCAATGAGCCTTGGCTCATGCTAATTCAATGTTAAGTGTTGTTGCCACATTTCCATGTTATGGTTATCATGATTTATCATGCCTTTATGTTCATGTTACTCTAATGCTCTATTGATGTTCCTATTGCCTAACATGTATTGTACTCCTCATGTTATTAATTGTGTACTCCCTTACTGGGCTTTATAGCTCACCCTTTTCTTATGCATGTCCTCAAGTTATCCCATGCAATGCTAAGTACGTAGGAATGTAGTGGTCATGTAAAGGAAGTTTTCAATAAAGATGTTGTATTTCAAGTTTAATGTTTTTATGTAATTATCCTAAGCCCCAAAGACACTAAACCTCTCGATCTTCTTTGTTGTATCAAGTGAAATTTTATGTAATAAATCATTCTTAAGTTGTATTAAAAAGAAGGTTTGTTATAGTTGGTATCAAAGAATAGGTTTAGTTGTTTTTGGGATTAGGAAACCCTAGTAAAGCCTTAGATACAAGACTAATCATAATAAAAACATCCCTAAGTTTTGGTAAATACTAAGTAAGTGGTTTATCAAACAAATACATCCCTGTCTAGATACGAGCAGGTAGAGGCGGCTCTGGCACAGATGTATCCTAGGGGTAAAACCGAAAAACACCGCTTTGAGCTAGACTTGAATGGGAACTGGTGCATGAAAATGGGACTTGCTGCACTCTTGTTTACGACACTCCAGGGGGATATGTTTTGATAAATTCACAATATTAGTATGAACCCTTATTAAGGGAAAAATTCCCCTAAGAATATATGTTAGAAGGAAGATCATGAAAAGCCTGGATTGAATCCTATATACTCATGAGTTAAAGAGATTAAAGTTTATTTATAAGTCAGAAACTTTTGTCTTTGGATTACCCTTTATGTGTTACCCCTAAATTTCCTTTTATTCCAGCCAATGGCCGGTAATAGGAGAACTCGGGATAACAACCGTTGTGAAGATCAGTGTGATGATTGTACTTATGAGATGCCCAATCCAATGGGAGCGGGAATCGTGAACTTTGTCACGCTTCTCTCTCAGCTAACTCAAGTTTTGAATAGAAACACTGGTCAAGAGGAATGTTCAACCCCCCCTAAGGAAGAACAAGTCGCTATTGAAAGCTTCATGAGACAAAGGCCTCCTACTTTTAGTGGATCATCCGATCCCACGATCGCTGAACAATGGATCAACTCCATTGAAAATATATTCTCTATCCTCCAATGCTCTGAAAAAGAGAAGGTTCTCCTGGAGGCTTATAGTATGGAGGGTGAAGCTGATCAATGGTGGACGTTGATCAAAAATACGAAGCCTGAGGAGGAGATCGAGGCTTTGGAATGGAAGGAATTCCGGAAGATTTTTTTCGATAAATATTTTCCATGCACCCTCCGTCTTAAGATGGAAAGGGACTTCCTTTCCCTCAAACCGAAAGATGAAGAATCTGTGGGAGCGTATGAGGAAAACTTCACAAGGCTTGCACTATACGCTTCCGGCTTTTTCGTTACCCCCGAATGCAAGGTTGACCGCTTCTTTGGTGGGCTGAAGCCTAGCTTGCGGAAAGCATTAGCGATCCGTGACTTCGACAGCTATGAGGAAATTGTTCGATGTGCCCTCAAGGTTGAAATGGAGATCGGAGAATCACAAGGGGTATCATGGGGAAAAGAAGCGTAAGGTGGACTTCAATGCTGGTGTTCCGATGGATAAATCCGACGGCGCTAAGAAATTCCAGCACCCCACTTGCCAAAAGTGTGGAAAGAAACACCTTGGAAATTGCCTTAGGGGGACAAGAAAATGATTCAAGTGTGGAAGAGAAGGGAACCTAGCTATTAACTGTCAGCAAGAAGGACCCGCGGCTGCGACAGAGGAGAGGAACTCTCCGTTCGAACCTCAACGCGTTGTTCAATGCAACAAATGCAAAGAACCGGGTCATTTTGCAAATCAGTGCCCTAATCCTAGGGTTATCAGAGGCAACCAGCAACCTCCAAGACAGCAAGGAAGAACTTTTGCCATCACTTCTTCCGAAGTGAACCCCGACGACGAAGTGGTGACAGGTACACTAGTTATTCATTCAAGAATAGCGAACGTGCTTTTTGATTTAGGTTCTACGCATTCTTTTATATCTCGAATGTTCAGTAGAACAATCCCAGCACCACCACAAATCCTGGAAGTAAAGATGTCGGTGAGTACGGCAAATGGGGCAATCATTGCATCCCATGAGTATAAGTCCTCCCCTGTTATAATCTGTGAATTGAATTTCCCAGCGAACCTCATCATACTCCCTCTGGTGGAATTTGATGCAATTCTTGGCATGGATTGGATTTCCTTATATAGAGCCAACATAAATTGTCGGGAGAGGGAAATAACACTCCATATGGAGAATCGACCCCCGATTCATTACAAGTGTCAGGAGGAAGATGAATCTCCTTTAGCTCCATAATCTCAAGCATGGATATTACTGCCTTATGAGCATGCATATCTGGCTCAGATGATTGAGTCCAAGGAAGAAACCACCCTTGAAGAAATGCCTATTGTGAGGGAATTCGCTGAAGTATTTCCCGAGGAACTTCCTGGTCTTCCTCCAAGAAGAGATGTTGAGTTCTCAATTGAACTTATACCTGGGGCGCTACCAATATCCAAGACTCCATATAGAATGGCTGTTGTTGAGCTTGAAGATCTGAAGAAACAACTACAGGAGAATCTGGATAAAGGGTTTATACGCCCAAGTGCATCACCATGGGGTGCACCAGTCCTATTCGTCAAGAAGAAGGATGGGTCAATGCGGCTTTGCATCTATTATCGTGAACTTAACAAAATCACGATAAAGAACAAGTATCCTCTCCCAAGAATCGATGACTTTTTTGATCAGCTGCGTGGAGCACAATACTTCTCCAAGGTGGACTTGCGGTCGGGATATTATCAAGTAAGGGTGAAGAAGGAAGATATCCCCAAGACTGTTTTTCGTACAAGGTACGGGCACTATGAATTCATAGTAATGCCTTTCGAACTCACCAATGCTCCAGAAATATTCATGGACTTGATGAATAGAGTCTTTAGATATTACCTAGAAAAATTTTTGGTAGTCTTTATAGATGATATTCTAATATACTCCAAAACCAAGGAGGACTATGAGGAGCATTTAAGAACTGTACTAGAGACTTTGCGCAAGGAGAAGCTCTATGACAAGTACAGCAAGTGTGAGTTCTAGTTGAAGGAGGTCTCATTATTGGGCCATATCATCACAAGCAATGGGATATCTGTGGACCCCTCCAAAATAGATGCAATTAAGGGATGGCCGAGACCAACATCGGTAACTGATATCCGTAGCTTCTTGGGGTTAGCAGGATATTATCGATGATTTGTGAGAAATTTATCACGATTGTCCAACCCTCTTACCAAGATAACTCGAAAGGGAGTAAAGTTTTCTTGGAGTGATGAATGCGAAGAAAGCTTCAAGGAGTTGAAAAGGAGGCTTATCACTGCACCCGTGCTCACTTTACCCACAAGTGGGGAGCTTTTGTGGTATTCAGTGATGCTTCGAAGAAGGGCTTAGGATGTGTGCTGATGTAGAATGATAAAGTGATATCCTATGCCTCAAGGAACTTGAAAATCCATGAGTGAAACTATCCAACGCATGATCTGGAGTTGGCGGCGGTGATCTTTGCCTTGAAAATCTGGTGGCATTATCTCTATGGAGAGAAATGTGAGATATATACTGACCACAAGAGTCTTAAATATATATTCACACAGAAACAGCTTAATATGTTCCAGAAAAGATGGATAGAGCTCATCAAGGATTATGATTGTTCAATACATTACCACCCTGGGAAATCGAACAAGGTGGCAGATGCCCTAAGTAGAAAGGATCCAACGATTCTATCAATGATGAGAATTGAGAAGGATCCAATCATTTTAGACTTAATGAAGATGGATGTGGGAATCATAAAGAAGGGAACATCATCAATCCTTTAACAAATTATTTCTCAACAATCTCTTTTGGAATGGTTAAAGGATGCTCAGAAGGATGATGCAGGAATCCAAGAAAAAGTGGAAGCTATTAAAAAGGGAAGATCCTCAGAGTTTAATGTTAATGAAGAAGGAATTGTGCGGTTTGGGAAAAGACTATGTGTTCCATCAAGTTCGGAGCTGAAGAAGGAACTTTTGGATGATGCACATAGTTCAAATTTATCTATTCACCCAGGGAGCACAAAGATGTATCGAGATCTCCGAGAAAACTTTTGGTGGGATAATATGAAGAAGGAGATCGCTGAATATACATCAAAGTGCCTGGTGTGTCAGCAAGTGAAGGTAGAGAGGCAGAAGTCTAAGGGGATGATGCAACCATTGCCCATACCAGAATGGAAATAGGAGAACATAACCATGGACTTTGTCACCGGACTTCCAAGGAAATCCAAAGGCAACAATGCAATCTGGGTTGTTGTGGATCGTCTTACAAAGACTGCCCACTTCATTGCTATTCGAGAGGATATCTATTTGGATGAACTGGCACGGATATATATCAGGGATGTGGTACGGTTGCATGGAGTACCACTATCTATTGTTTCTGACCGAGATCCAAGATTTACCACTAAGTTTTGGAAGAGTCTTCAACATGCTCTGAATATTGAACTGAACTTCAGTACGGCCTATCATCCTCAAACTGATGGCCAATCCGAGCGGACTATCCCAACACTTGAGGATATGGTGAGAGCGTGATCAATGGACATTAAAGGAGGATGGGATCAACATATTCCTCTGGTTTAGTTCTCTTATAATAATAGTTTCCACTCGAGCATCCAAATGGCACCATATGAATCCCTGTATGGGAAAAGGTGTAGAACACCGGCATGCTGGGATGAGGTCGGTGAACGTAAGCTGCTTGGACCAGAAATGGTCGAAGAAATGGTGGAGAAGGTGAAAACCATTCAGTAGCATATCAAGGCAGCCCAAAGTCGACAGAAGATTTATGCAGATAATCATCGACGAGACCTTGAGTTTAAAGTCGGAGACATGGTGCTTTTACGCATATCTCCGTGGAAGAAGGTCATGAGGTTTGGAAAGAAAGGGAAGTTAAGTCCAAGGTACATCGGCCCCTTCGAGATTCTTGATCGTTTTGGGGCTGTGGCCTATCGACTAGCACTTCCACCTACTATGGCCAAGGTGCATGATGTCTTCCATGTATCCCTCTTAAAGAAGTACATACCAGACCCTTCACATTTACTCTCTTCCGAGGTGGTACAATTAGAATACGATCTTTCTTATGAGGAGCAACCAGTGAAGATCTTAGATCGTAGAGAAAAAGTTCTACGAAATAAGACAATTCCCCTCGTCAAGGTGTTGTGGAGAAACCACAAGTTTAAAGAAGCAACTTGGGAGTCGGAGGATATGATGATGTTGAGTTACCCACATTTGTTTTAGTGTGGGAAAAGGAAAATTTCGAGGGAGAAATTTCTTAAGGGGGGAATATTGTAACGACCCAAAGTTTCATTAATAAAAAATCCCTCTTGATCCAGTTAAATGTTTCTTTATGAAAAATGTTTTTATAAGATGTCAACTTCTTTAGTTTTACGTTAAGATTTGTGACCGTTACTTTTATAGCCGTTGAACAGTGATCATCTGAGTAGTATAAATATAAGGCTTTAACGAACCCATTTCTACTCAGACAAAGGAAGCGATGACCTCATCCAGTAGAATTGCCCCTTATGAGTCCCATTTGTCAGATCTCGGAAAAGAGGTGGCGTCTTTGGGCTTTGCCCTTGACCAAGCCCAAGCTTAGCTTCATCAAGTCAAGCTCGAACGTGATCGTCTATGGGAAAAGTGGAAGTTGATTGAAAGTACCACTCGAGCGATGTTATCCGAGCCGCCCCAAGAGTCTGTCACCATCGCACACCTTACCCTTTGGTCTTATGCAGCTATTTTAATGGGTTATGTAACAAATAAGTAGCACCATGTTCATGTACATTATTTTTTTATATAATAATGAATATAATTTCTAGTCATTTTTGATACATTGTAATTAGTTTTTAAAGTACAAATGGTGTTTTTAGTTATTATTTAATTAAGAATTATATTTTATTAAATTAAAGGATTTTTGAATTAAATAATATTTTAATAAAATATTATTATTAATATTAAATTAATTTTTTATTAAGTATAAATGATCTTATAATTTTATGAATGCAATTAAATATTTTTTATTAAGGTTTGAAAGCCATTTCTGTCAAAACCTGTGAATTTTTTTATAAATGTCGGTTTTTATTTTAAAAGAGAAAATTCACATATTTAGAAAATTATTTAAATAAAATAAATATTATTTTTGGAATCAGGACGTCGAAATTATCCAACGGTGAATTTTTCATAATTTTCTGAGACAGTCAAATTTTTGGGTAAAAATTAAATACCATTTAAATATATAATGTGTTTTATGACATCATAATGACCCAATGGTGATGTAATAAAAAAACATAGTCCTTATGTTCGGCCAATATGTGTTTTATCATTAAAATAATGAGGTTTTGGGTTTGTTTGACTTACTTTTCAAAGCATTAATGGAGCCCTCAAGACTTTTTCAACACTTTGCCTTTTAAATTAATTTCCATGGGAGTGTGACTCACCTCCACATAAGCAGCCCTAATTTTTTTAATAAGTTCGGACCATGGCCTTGTAAAATATTTTTTTCCTCTTTCCTTTTCTAGAAACCATGGTCAAATACCATGGTATGGTTTGTGGTTTGGATTATTTTAATATAAGGGGTCCCAAACCTAAATAATAAAGAATTCTCTCACCTTTCCTATATAAACCCACCCAAGCTCCCACTTCCTCCTCACTAAAATCCCTTGTAGTTCATCCAAACTCTGCCCTACTCTCTCTAGAATCCTCCCAAGGTGCCCCAAGCTCCCAAGAAGCCTCTCACAAGCCTCTCTCTAGCCTATGGAAGCACACTTCCAAGTAAGGGTTTTTTTCTTCCTTTCTCATTTTTTTCAATTTTTTTAAGTTGTATTGCCCTTTTAATTTCAATTATGAATGTTGGGGTATGGTTTCGCACCTCTCCCATACTGCCCTCTTATTGTTTGAATGATGGGAGACCCCTTTCTCTCTCATTAAATGCCTTCCATGTACACCCGTTACTATGCCGAAATTCCGAAAGGAACTTTTTTTCTCCTCTTTTATATTCAAGCAATAAATTTGTATCATGAATCTAAATTCATTTTCAATTGTTGGGACATGTATCTATATGACCTCCTTACTGTCCATTACATGTAAATATGATGAGGAACCCCTTTCTCTTTCATTAACCATTTTTTATGAATTCTTATGTCACGCCGTTACGCTACCGAAATCACACCGATTTTCTAAGCCAATATCATTGTGTAGTGAATACCATGCCCATTTCTCCATCAAGGGTATTCACCTTTATGCACATTTACTTATTGATTATAAAGTTTCATGTATGAATTCCACATTCCTTTATCATGGAATAAATGATTATGTTTTATGAATCCATGTTTTATGATCCATGTGGCACACTTATGCATGAAATGAAATGTTTAAGAAGGGTGCGCCCTTATAGCGCTCCAATGCATTGGGTAAAGTATAGTATCATGATACGTCATGTGAAATGAGTGTTGACTCATGCTAATTCAAGTGAAATGAGGGTTTACTCATGCTTCAAGTGCAATGATGGTTTACTCATGCTCCATGTGCAATGAGCCTTGGCTCATGCTAATTCAATGTTAAGTGTTGTTTCCACATTTCCATGTTATGGTTATCATGCTTTATCATGCCTTTATGTTCATGTTACTCTAATGCTCTATTGATGTTCCTATTGCCTAACATGTATTGTACTCCTCATTTTATTCATTGTTTACTCCCTTACTGGGCTTTATAGCTCACCCTTTTCTTATGCATGTCCTCAGGTTATCCCATGCAATGCTAAGTACGAAGGAATGTAGTGGTCATGTAAAGGAAGTTTTCAAAAAAGATGTTGTATTTAAAGTTTAAAGATTTTATGTAATGATCCTAATCCCCAAAGACACTAAACCTCTCGATATTCTTTGTTGTATCAAGTGAAATTTTATGTAATAAAGCATGCTTAAGTTGTATTAAAAAGCAGGGTTGTCATAGTTCTTGGAGGATCTATTCATTCCCTTTGTGTGTAAACATAGTGACCTTTCTCTTTGTGGAAGTTCTATACCAACAGGGCCAGTGTGACTGCTTTAAAAATTTTAATCAGATAAGTGAGCTTATTTTTTTAGGTTCATAGGTGCATTTCCATGAAATATACTTGCATTATCCAATTTTTTCGAACCATGTAAAATCACATGTGATTCTATCTTTACTATTTTTTTATCTCATATCGACTATGAGGGAGAGAGGTGTGTCCTTGTAAAAAGTGGGACACGATCATTGTCAAGGGATAAATTTAAAATTGACATACCCAAATTCACACCCCTAAGGGTATTAACATTTTTTGGGACCCAAAATTGGAATAAAAGTTGAATGTTATATGTGAATTTCTTCTCTCTAATATGTCATATAAATAATTGTTAGGAAAAAAGAAATTCTCATTTGTAAAGGAAATAATTTCCAGTTATGGAAAAACCAAATATAGAACTACTTTCAATTATTGGGAATGGATATGTACCAAGAAACCATGCATGGTATCTCATCCATAATGGATATTGGATCCCAATAAGACAAGGATAATATGAATTTATATATATATATATACAATAATGAAATCAATGCATTATGGTTAGCTAAGGCTAGCCCCATCTTTATGAAGGTGATGTCTGTAACGTCCCAGTTCCGGGTGCCACCAAGAGGTGCCCCATACCTGGTTGGTCACAAGGCCTCAAGAGGATTTTCCCAATTTCCAGAGGCTACCAACTAGCAGTGATGGCCTTGGGGTGGGGAAACTATTCCCTCATTGGAAGAGTAATGCAGTGGAGAGAAACAGATAACATAAGCTAAAGTAATAATAACATGCAATAAGTAAATAGTAGAAGACTGGGAGAAATAAACAACAAGAGCACACATATGTAAATGATGCATGATACATATGTCTCGGAAAGCATCTAAACAAGTCACAATGTTGGAATATAGTACTAAACCAAAGTAAAAAAATAAAAATAGGTCAATAACTCGAGCATCATCACAACCCTTAGCTTGGTCTCATTCTCTCCATCTCCATAGCAATCAAGTGACTGAAGTAGAAGGGTTCCTTCCCTTGTCTATACCGGTATTAATATAATATGTTTAGGCCCAAAAGAATTACCCAAACAGGCTATGAGACGAATCCCAATAGGCATCCACCCAAATATTTGTTCCTAAAAGTCAGTGAATATATATGGTAGGCAATAAACAAAATGAAGTAGTAAATAAAAAATTACTCAAAAGTAAAAAATCCTATAGTTTCAATTGCATTAATTTTCATATATAAAGTAATCAGATAATGAATAAAAAGTAACCCTCTAGGAGGAACTTATAGCCTAACCCCTCTGGTTCAACCAATAAAACACAATAAACCCTCTAGGAAGTACTCAAAGTCTAACCCCTCTGGTTTAGCTTTAGAAAATACTCTCTAAGGAAGCACTCACTGTTAATTCCCCATGTGGACTTGTATCGATAAATATAGACACTCTGAGGAAGCACTAAATGTCCAATTCCTCTTGTGGTCTCGCAATGTGGAACTACAGCCACTCTAAGGGAGCAAAAAATCCATCCCCCCTATGGTCTTGCAACATAAAAGTAAAATACACTCAGAGGAAGCCCTCATCATCCATTACCCCCATGGTCTACTACACCAAGTTCCCATGGCCCTATGTAGGTCAATTATGCACAACAATGTTTAAAATCCAAAGTAAAGCATAAGAACTACTTGGAAAACAACTTTCAAGTACTACTTGGCTAAACAGATACAAGCATACAACAACATCAGATAATATCACTACATCCTAACAACACTTGGCATGGAAAAAAAGCAGCCTAACCAGCAAAGCTAGACCAAACGGTAAAAATCAAAATGAACATGGGAAACACATAAATAGAATGGAAAATAACCCTATTCACAATAAAACTGCCTCTACTCAGGCACACAAGGCATAGTAGGCAAAAATAGGGCTAAAATCCCTAAACACACAATACCCAGTTCAAGGGTATTTTACACTTTTGCACATAATATTCAAATACTAACTATGGAAAGGCACAAACCACCTACCTCAGCTTCATGTGATCGATATACTCCAGTTTCAGTCCTTGAACCTGCCTAGAATTATTTAGATATGCCAAAACATTAAAAATTCTCAACTAAGGATATCTCAGGAGAGAGGAGAAATCGGGAATCAAGGATACAGAAGAAGGAAGAACTCACTTTAGTGATTCCAATTCAATCGATGGAGGTTGATTCTAAGAACGGATGGTGGTTCAGGGGATTGGAGAAGAATCTTTGGCTTTAGTCGCTCATGGATGATACAGGCTGGGAAGAAGGGGTTTTTGTGAACAACACATGACCCTGGTCCATTAAATGAAATAAAAGAAAATGTACAAGACATGTCTTTTAAAAGTACATGGAGTGTATATGCCATTTCTGGGCCTCGCTTTAGGCGGTGTCCAAGTCACCCCACATGACCATGTACTCGGCCATTACACGGACAGTACACAGTCACCCACAGTAATCGAGTACACGTCCTGTACTCCATAGTACACGGAATGTACCCCCTTAAATATAAAAAAAACTCCTCTTTTTCTCAAAACTATAAAAAACACAATCCATACCTGAAAAGAATATTTGGGTTCTTATAAACTTCCCCCTTAAAGAAATCCATCCTTGAATTTCCCTAGCATAGTGGCGTAGAAGAAGAATCCTTGAATAGATCCGGCCACTACGATCATAATCGGCCTCCCTCTGCCAAGTCTCGTCTGGTACCTGTCCATGCTACCATAGCAATCATACCAGAGGAACAGATTAACCATTGAGAGACTTTGCACTATGATCAATAATTCGGATAGGATGCTCCTCAAATGATGCATCCACATCTATCTCAACCTCCTCGGGTTGAAAAACTTGAGGTGAGTATAAGAAGTAATTCAGTAGTTGAGAAATATAGAAGATGTCATGCATAGCCCAGTACCTCTAAGGTAACTACAACAGATAGGAAACCAGCCCAACTCTCTCCAAAACCTCAAACATTCCGTCATATATCGGTGAATTCTTACCCTGTCTCCTAATCCTCCTATGTACCAACCTTAGTGTGACACGTAGAAAAACCTGATCTCCAACCTCAAACTCCATAGGTCGTATCCTTCGATCAGCATAAGACTTTTTTTGTGACTATACAGTAGCCATCAACTTCCGAATCAATTCTATCTTCTCTGTGGTCTCCTGGACAAGACGAGGTCCTAGCATAGCTGCCTCTCCTTCCTCTAGCCTACATTGGGGTGATCAGCATGGCCTACCATACAGAGCCTCATAAGGTGCCATCTGAATAGTTGATTGAATATTATTATTATAGGAAAACTCCACAAAAGGTATTTATTTCTCCCAAGAACCTCCAAAATCTAGGAAGGATACGTGAAGCATGTCCTCAATCACCTAAATCATATTCTCAAACTAGCAATCTTTCTGGGGATGGAAAGTTGTACTCAGAAGTACCTGTGTACCCAAAGCCCTCTATAGTCCCTGTGAGACCCGTGAAGTAAAACATGCATCCCTTCCTGAAACAATAGAGTGTGTAACCCCATGTAGATGTACAATATATCGGATGTACATCCTTCCCAACTCATACACACTAAAGGTATCCTTGATCAGAAAAAAGTGAGAAACCTTTTTGAGTTTTTCAATGACAACCCATACTGCATCATTCCTTCTAGGTGACCTCGGTAAAACCATCACAAAGTCTATTGAGACAACATTCCACTTCCACTCGGGAATGGGTAACTACTACAAAAGACCTTCTAATCACTGATGCTCCACCTTCACCTGCTAATAGGTGGAACACCTCATGAACAACCTAGCATCATCTCTCTTTATACCTGGACACCAATACTGACTATGAAAATCTCGATATATCTTGGTGACACCAAGATGAACTTCCCAAAATGAGGAATAAAAGTATTGTATTAGCTCCACACATATTTCTGCTGACACCCATACACACCTATGAAAGTGAAAGATCGCATCAGCACCTATGGTCCATCTAGGAATAGGGTCCTCTCCTGACACACTCTCCCGTATGACTAGGCCTTCAGCATCTGATAGCTGCCTCATTCTCACTCAATCAAGTAGTGTATAGGTAACCGCTAAAGAAGAAAGAAACATTTTCCCTGTCTATTATGCACCTCCAAATTCATCTCATAGAACAGATCCATAATATTCCACTCATTGCTAGCCTCCTAAACTGCATGTATCTGAGTCCTCCTTCTCAATGCAACAACCACTATGTTGCCTTTTTCCATGCGTATAAGAAAGCTCAAATTTGAAGGACTGAAGGTATTCAAACCACATTCGTTGTCTCAAATTCAGATCGCGCTAATTGAAGATATAATTGATACTTTTATGATCGGTGTAAACCACAAAATGCTCTACCAAAAGATAATATTTCCAACAATGTAAAGCATGAAAAACTACAGTCCAATCCAGATCCTGTGTTGGGTAATTCTTCTCATGTGGTCTCAACCACCAAGACCTGTATGCAACGACTCTTTCCACATGCATAAGCATTGCTCCCAGCCCGATACTTGATGCATCACTGTAAACTGTATAACTCTTGTCTGGATCTAGAAATACTTGTTTCGGTGCTGATGTCAACCTCCCTATTATCTCCTGAAAGGATGAATCACAATAATCTTGCCACCAGTACTTCGCACCCTTCATAGTCTGGTCCATCAGTGGTGCGGATAAGTGTGAAAAGTCTTGTATGAAACATCTATAGTATCCAACCAGCCCTAAAACACCCATACCTCAAAGAATTTCTTCGGTTGATCCCAAAAAACTACTTCTCTCACTTTCTCTAGGTCAACTGATACTCCTATCAGATCAAACCCTTAGCCTGTAACTCCTCTAACTACTTCTTGAACTCTTGTAACTTCAGTGTAGCCATCCTATAGGGAGGAATAGACACTAGTGTCTCTACTAGAACAAGCTCAATAGAAAAGTCCACCTCTCGCTCTAGAGGCAGACCTGAAAAGTCATTGGTAAAGACATTTCTAAAACGATCCACCACTGGAGGAAAGTCCAACTTTGAATTCCCCTAGTCATCTAGATATAGACCAGAAATATAGGTTGTAACTCCTCCCAACCCAGGATGCTCGGGTCCTTCTCTACTTGGATGGACATCCCATTTGACCTAATGTAAGAAAAACTACCCTCTTGTGATGTGAAACTCACCCTATAGTGATAGAAGTAGACAACAACCTAGAAATGAACTAATATGTCCATTCTGAGAATGAATTCATAGCCTTCCATCTATAAGACATAGAGGTCTCATAAGAAGTGACACCCAAAAACCTCAAGAGGGAACTCCTTGCACTGACGTACACTATCAGTTCTTGTCCCAAACAGAGTGTCCAGCTCAAGACATCAACAGAAGAAAAGATACAGAGATCAAGTATTTACACAATAGCAACAGATATGAAACTATGGGAAGCCCCTGTATCGAAAAGTGCATAATCTAGAACTGAGGCAACTAGAATCGTACCTCTCACTATAGAGGTTTTGGGATCCTGCACTTGTTGGGTCTGGTCTATTTCAAAATTTTGACCTTTACCACGACCCTGCGACCCTACCTAACTACCATGAGTTGATCCACCCTATTTTTGCTGAAATCCTGCCGACTAGATACCACGGCCATGACCTCCACCTTGGCCTGAATGGCCAGAAGAACTCCAGTTCCCAGACTGATGAGAAACTGGTGGTGTTGCTCCTGAACAAGGAGTCATAGTAGAACTTTTAAACCAACATTCGGTGATAAAAACTGACAAAACTATTGAAGATGACCCATCTTACCACAACATCAGAATTCCTCTGGGTCTCTCGGGTAATGCAACCTCGTATGGACTCTCATCCCACACTGGTAGCACACCACCTGGCTAATAGAATAAGTACCATGTCTCCCATTATCACCGTGAATAGACTTCCTACGGTGCTTCCTACTATCAATCAGAGGAGTACCAACTCCAGATGTCGATATGCCCTGGCTCACAGCCCCATAATCCCTCAGATTGTGTTATTGGATCAGTGTCTGGTTGACAATAGAAGTGATGGATATAAACCTAAAGATGTTCACCTAAGATAAGATGTCATTCCTAATACCATCCTCAAAATTCCTCACCATGAATAACTCATCACCTCCAAGGATGGGCATGAATCCCTATAGCTCTGTGAAGCGAGAAGAGTACTCCTTGACTGAGAGAGTACCCTATTCTAGACCCATGAACCCTTGGGATCGACTGGACCTCAAATTATCTAGGTATAAGTAATTATAGAATGCCCACAAGAACTCATCCCAAGCTATAACCTGATGGTTTCCCACTTCTGAGATCACATTCCACCATCTCTTGGTAGAGTCTTGAATCATATAAATAGTGAGACTCACCCTCCTCTCTAGAGGCATCTCTAGATGCTCTAAGATAGATAGCATGGCTTTCAACCATGACTCGAAAACCTGTGATCCTCCATCCCCAGAGAAAGTGGCAGTATGTTTCTGCTCAAAGACCCGTGTCAACTCTATTATAGACGGGGCAGGATGCGAGTCTCCCTAGAAGGTATGTATAAACCTCATGAAGCATTCTCGGACCACTGCATCGACACCTGTATCCAGAATGATGGCTGGTGCCAACACCGGAATGATGGGAGGATCTGCTATTAGTCTCTGATCTACCATGTCAGGTGTCTTCTCATTGCCCTAAATCTTGCGTACAACTAGAGGACGTCGTGGTGGCATGACTCTTCAAGGTCAATCACACACCTTAGTTCATGATTATCAAGGAATGAAACATAAAAGTTCAATAAATTAAAAGGATAAGGGAAGCATTCAAGATTTTTAAAAATTGGATACATGGCATGTTTAACCCCTACACAGTGTGTTCCCTTAAGCCTTTTCATGGGCATGTACTCTTGCCAACCCTGGTTGTGTAACACCCCGTATATGCGGCGTGTTATCCCAAGACATGGATTGTACCTGAATCGATTTCCCCTGCCCGAGTTCTTTTACACAACTAACCCACACAGTTCTCCTGGAATGAGACTAAATAGCGTGTTCATGCCGTAAACGGCAAGTACTAGAAGGATTTCACCGACCCATGTTGTTAATCACACGTTTAGTTACACGGCTAACTCTACATGTAATGTTTGTGCTTGACATGGCATGTACTAACTACCCATAATCCACCCATGTTGTTGGTCACGCAGTTGGACACATGGTTTATACACATGGTGTGTATGTCTGATACATGGCGTGTTCCACCAAGGATTTCCCAACCCCAGGTCTCTACCCACATAGCTAGTGACACAGTTAGAGACTACACAGCGTGTACTTATAGTATACGGCATGTACTTAAGAAAATCAGTTCCTTCCCAAACATAAGGATACATGGCATTGATTCAGAAATACCCACCATTTATTCTGGGTTTCTTTAGACAGTAAGCCTCAGAAACTACTCCGGAATCCCATAAAACACTGAAACAAACATTTAAGTTCCAGATTCTGATTCGTGGGGGCCCATACTCCCCACGAATCAAACTGTGATGTCCTAATCATGTCATATACAAGTATAACCGTGCAATCATCCTCCAAATTCTGATCCATAAGGTCCCATAACACCTCAAGAATCAATTTTTAGTGTTCATTCAGACGAAACCTTTCATAATCCAATACCCCATAAAATAAAAGGTATTATATCAAGGAATCTATCACAACAACATGCATATCTAGAACAACATCTATCACAACAATATACATTCACTAATGCACCCTAAATGGAATGTCAATAATTCATGACATGTGTTCTCTAGCAGGTGCATGTATGATGCATGACATGGAATACCCTCATCTCATCGGGTTTCAACAGAATAGAACTTCAGTAATATAAATAATAACATCACAAAACATGTGAATCACCCAACGGTGAAATCAAATCAACTATAATAATTGTAAAACTAGAAAAATTTAATTAATTAAGGTAAATTATCCTTTCCCTATACACAGGTTAGCTACTCCCGGGCACAGCTTAATACAAAGTACCTATTCCTTCCTATCCTTGGCCATAGGCTCCAAACATTATGTCAAGAAGAAAATAATTATTATGGTACCACTTTGTAACGTCATGGTTTCGGGTGCCACACAGAGGTTCCCTGTACCCAGTTGGTCACATGGCCTCAAGCCTATTTCCCCAAACGCCAGAGGATTCTGACTAGAAGTGAGTTCCTTGGGTGTGATATTGTGGAAACTATGCCCTCATTGGTAGAGTAATGCAACTGGGAGAAATAGATAACATCAGGGGAAGTAATAAAAACAATCAATAAGTAAATATCAAAAGACTATGAGAAATAAACAACTGGAGAAAATATATATACATGATTCTTGATACATATGTCTTGGAAATAATCCAAACAAGTCACAATTCTGTAATATAGTACTAAGCCAAATTACAAAGGAAAAATTGTTAAAAAATTCCAGAATCATCGCAAGCCTCAGCTTGGTCCCATGTTCTTCATCTCCACAACAATTAAGTACCTAAAGTAGAAGGGTGCTTGAACTTATCTATACATGTAGAAATATAATCTATTTGGGCCCAAAAGAATGACCCAACTAGGGTGTGATACAAATCCCAATAGGCAACCACCAAAAGATCTATGCCTAATAGTCAATGAATATATATGGAAGGAAATAATTCAAATGAAGTAGTAAATAAGGAAGTACTCAAATGTAAACAATCCTACCATTTCAATTGAATTAATTTTCATATATCAAGTAAGCATATAATCAAAAACAAGTAACCCTTTCAGAAGTACTCACAACCTAACCCCTCTGGTTCAACCAATCAAACACAAGCAACCCTCTGGTAAGTACTCACAGTCTAACCCCTTTGGTTCAGCTTTAGAAAAGACTCTCTGAGGAAGGAATCGCCGTAAATTCCCAATGTGGTCTCATATTGGTAACTATAGACACTCTAAGGAAGCAATCAACGTCCAATTCCTCCCGTGGTTTCGTAACATGGAACTACAGACACTCTGAGGGAGCATAAAGTCCATCCCCCTTATAGTCTCACAACGTAAAAGTAATCAAACACTCTAGGGAAGCCCTCAGTGTCCATTAACCCTATTTTATACTACACCAGGTTCCCACAACCATGTGTATGTCAATCATCCACAATGATGTTCAATAGAAAAAGTAAACCTTAAGAACTAATTTTCTAATAGATTTCAATAACTACTTGTATAAACAGCTACAAGAATACAACAACATCAGATAATATCACTATATCCTAACAATACTAGGAATGGAAAACAAGTAGCCTAACCTGCAAAGCTAGACCAGATGGTCAAAATAAAAATGAACATGGTAATCACATCCTTAGAATGGAAAATAACCCTATTCACAATCAAACAACCTCTACTCAGGAACACAAGTCATTGCAGGCAATAATAGGGCTAAAATCCCTAAACACGCAATAACCCATTCTGGGGTATTGTGCACTTGTGCACATAATATTCAAAGACTAACTACATAAAGGCACAAACCACATACCTCATCATTGTAGGATCAATATACTCCAGTGTCGACCCTTGAATTGGCCAATAATGATGTAGATCTACAAAAACGTAAAAAATTATCATGCAAGGATATCTCATGAGAGAGAATAAATCATGAAACAAGGCTCTAGACGAAGGAAGAACTCATCGTGGTGATTCCAACACAATCGACGGCGGTTGATTCAGAGAACGGATGGTGGGTCAAGGGCTCGGAGAAGAATTGTTGACTTCGGTTGTTCCTACATGAGATGGGTTGAGAAGAAGGTGTTTCTGTGAACAAGATGTGACCCTATTCCATTTAAAGAAATTAATGAAAAATTACATAGTGTGTCTTTTAAAATTATATGGTGTGTATATGCCTTTACTGGGCCCCACTTTAGGCGGTCTCTAGGTCACCCCACACAGCCATGTACTCGGCTATACAGCCAATACATGGTCACCCACGGAAATTGGTTACACGGCGTGTACTCCAAGGTACAAAGTTTGCACTCCTTAAATTTATATAAACTCCTCTTTTTCTCAAAACAAAAAAAAGGACCCATAGATGAAATAAAGATCGAGTTTCATACAATTTCATGAAAAACTTCTCATTCCTTATAAGATAAGCTTATTAATATTTATCAACAACATTCAATATTTATCAATTAAAATATATAGTTATTGTAAAATAATGATGAATAATTATGAATTAAAATAAATTATATAGTTGATTCATTTTTTAATTGGGTAAACATTCATTTGAAAAATATGTGTAGACTTTGAGAAATTCTTTATGATATAAAAATTGATAAAATAATTATAAGAATATTCACACTATTGTTTAATTATGAATTATTGGTTCTTGAGGAAAATGGTGGTGACACTGTATATCCTAAACATTACTCTCATTTAAAAAAATGTAAAACATTATAATGAATCTATTGAAAAATAAAATTATTAGGTATTAGTATTCAAGTCTATAACGATTCTCTCATTGAGATATAATCTCATGGATGAAGAATTTGATAATATAATTTTTTTCCTTTCCTCTAATATTAAAATAGGGAAAAGGAAAATTAAAAAATAAATCTTCAAATTTCTTTCTTTGAGTGTGGAAAAGTTATGCATCTTCCTACTATGTGTCTATAGAAATTTCAAGATGATGATGAGGAAGAAGAATATATGAGGAAACCATTCAAGAGTGATAAAAAAGGTAAATCAAAGCATAAATTATTAATCAATTATTACTTATTATCTCATGAAAATAAGATCTTTTCGGATATATAAGTGGAGGAAGTAAAGTACTATATATTCCTTGCTAAAAAATCCCTTGTGACCATAGAATATAGACCAAAAGTGAAGGATAGTGATGATAAATCTATGAGAATCATGGTAAGAGTTGACCTCAAAGTATAACATGGGGATTATCTTGAAAAATAATACATTTGGAGGGAAATAATGAATAAAAGGAATATATTATTTACTGATTCCATGTTATATATATAGCTTAAAGATAAATAAATTTTTTAATTTAATACTAAGATTTAATGACTTAAATTTAAAATTACTTGAAACTTAGAGTAAAATGATGATCTTAAGATCAAAATTGACGAATAGTATTTCATAATTGATGGATTAAAATACATGATAAAGGATCATATCAAATTAATTGAGGAAATAAAATGGGAATTCATGTTAATGAATTGGAATCTTGATGGTAAGGAAAGACCTCTAAACCCTAGTATGACATTAGGAAGTTCGAGTGAACTATACACTAAATAATTTTAGGAACTTCATAGATATTCTACTAAAAAGTATTATTTTAACAACTAGGTTACTAGTTCAAGTATAAAAGAAAATATATCAATATTTTTTATCATAAACAAAATTTAGTGTTGGTTTTTTCTAAAGTATAAACACCTAATTCCAATAATAAGGTTATTTTAAAAAACTAACTATAGACACAAAAATCTATAGTTGGAGAAAAAATGATACATAAAAAGATAAAAAGTATCTGGTATTATTTTTGTGGAAGTAATGGGAAAGCACAATATATATGTTCCACATTAAAAATGAATTTTAGAAATCAATATTGACAAAAAATACATTAGTATAATTTCCTATAATTTATATGATTTTAATTTTTATTATTTTTATTATAATGGTTTTAGGAAAAAATATTAGAATTTTTTATAAAGAGTTGTGACAAAGGATAAAAGGTGGAAAATTTCTCAAAAGTATGAATCTTTATTGAGTATGTTAAAAATTTAAAATAGATATACAACCTTGTAAGATGGGGAGGAATTTATAGAGTCATAGATAGAATAATATGGTTTACCACTAAAGGAAGTAATGAATCATAAGTGGATCAGGAAAGGAAAAATTTAGAATGAAAATGTCACTAAAATTACTCTAAGAGAAATTGATAGATCCAAATACTAGATTCCAGATAGTGGGTGTACTTATTTTATGAAGGGAAATAAAGATTTTTTCACATGAATAAGGTATGAAAAATATGGTGTTGTTTTATTTGGAAATGATGAGGTGAAGAATATCATTAATTTTGGGAAGGTAAATATAGAAGTAAGATAATTAAGGCACACACATATATTGTTGGTCAAATTCTGTAGTCATGACTTGTTAAGTTTCAATTAGTTATGTGACTCGGGGCATGTAGTGATGTTTGAAAATAATACCTACGTCATTAACGGTAAGAACGGAAATACAATTTTTTAAGGAAGTTTCACAAAAAAAATTATCTCATTAATACATAAAAGGATATATTCTTGTTTTAAAAGGATAAAGAAAATAAATTATGTCATAAAAATCAGGGCCATTTGATCCAAAATCCCTTACAATGTTTGGTGAAAAGTAAAGGAGCTTGATAGATCCCTCTACTCCCATCTGGTCGCACAAATATATTAGATAATGTTCAAAAGTGAAACATTATTCTGTATACGTACAAGCCGAAGGATAAGAAATTTAAAAATGAACTATATTTTTTCATATATATGTGTGTGGTTATATGACACCCAAATCAATTTAATGTAAATGGTATTATGGTTGATGGTCATTACTCATAATTCAGATGTGTTTAGGTGCGTTTCTAATTACCGGATATTTACATAGAATAAGTTTAGGTAGAAAATTAAAATTTTATGGACCAATAATTGAAACCAAATCACTAATAATTAGGTGGATGAAAATCTCAAAGAATAAGTAATTTGATATAATGTTTTAATTCTAATGACTCCTTAATAATATGTGGTTTTTTAAAGGAGGAACTTAATTATAAATAACATGTTTCATAAAACTGTGATTAATAATAATCTACCATAATCTTATTGTAAGGAGTTAGTGATTACATAAATTTATATATCATATATAGATTTTATTTATATGAATAGGGAGAAGACTCCCTAGGAGTTTTAGTATAGGAAGAACATGTAACTCAAGTACTTTTGAGTTTTTATAATTAAATTTTTTATTCTCATTAAAGAAAAGAAATATAAGTTTTGAGGGCATGGGAGTGAAGGTGGTTTCCATTGTTATTCATCCAAAAGAATGGTTTATAAATTCTATAAAAAATGGATATTTAAAATTTTAGAAACCCAAGATGAAACAATTGTAAAAAATGAGAAACTTTTACAAACAATTGATCATATTTTCTTCAAAATAGTGTGGTAGCTGAAGAAAAAGAAAGCGGTGTTGAGGTGATAGGATTATAGGGAACTCATGGGGATGTATAGGTTTAACTAGAATAAACTGATAATAAATAAAATACAGTATGATTAGTTTCAAAAAAGAGGATAGATAGAAGTGTAAATCAGTGATAAAAATATAGTTAGTGATTAGAAACCTCTGGTTCAATCTCATTGGATGAAGGATCGATAATAGAACTATTATCTATCTCAAATAATTCATAAATGTTTTGAAGAGGATTATAAATATGAGGAATGGATCAATATTATTCTATAATAACTTCATCAAATATAAAATAACCCAACATGGGAAGTCTTCTGAGGCCGAAAGACTAGAATTTCATCTGAACCAAGTGGGTGTACATGAGTAAACTCAATAAATTTGCAAAGGTGACATATAATAAAGCATGATTGTGATAAAAAGGGTGTTCCCAAATTCAAGGAATATATGTAGATGATACATTTTCACCCATGAACTAATTATATATTATTTCACTATTTTTTATATAGAAATTCAAGTAGGATTTAAGGTGTATCAAATGGATGTAAAATAATCATTATTAAATTGATTCCTTGATAAAGAATTACACAATGATAAAATAAATGGATTTCCTATTTATAAAGATAAAAATATGGTGTTATCATTAAATAATTAAGTCTATATCCTAAATCATGTTCCAAGGTATTGGGAATCTATTCTTGACCAATATTCAAGGCATCTTGGGTTGAAAATAGGTGGATTTGATCAAATATTATACATCAAGAAGGAAAAGGATCAAAAGATATTGGTTCTTATCAATGTGGATGATATCATTTTTAGAGGATCGAATGGTGCATAATGAAAGTACATTTTAGATTATATGTAATGTGAATTAAAAATATCAATTGATGTTGGACTAAATTTTTCATTATCCTACAGGTAATTCATGTAAAATATCGAACATTTATCTATCAAAAAAATTTGCGAAAGAAGTTCCCATTAGTTTTAGAATACAAGATTCATGTTCAATTATAGCTCTAGTGGATACCCAAAAGAAATTATTAAGGAATGATATTGTTAAAGAGGGGGATTTTATATAATATATACAAAGTGATTATGAGTCTAATATATCTAACAACCAAACAAAATTATATAGTGTTTTTCTAGATGCTATAATTCACATTACCAAAGTTGTACTAAAGAAATAAACATGCTAGTAGTGAAGGGAATACTTTGATACATTAACAATATACTGGATTTTGGGTTTTTTATACAGAATCATAGAATGGGTTTTTGGGAATTATATATTTAGATTGAGTTGTTTTAGTTAATGAAAAGAATTTGTAATCCTTTGGTTATTTTGATCTTAGAAGTTATTTCATTTCTTAGATATGTAAGATTTGAGACTAAATTTACTTGAGCATCATAGAGGCTGAATATAATTTTTTTATGGAATCATATACTCAATTAATTTAGATGAAACAAGAGCTTATGGATATTATGGTATAGGTAAGTTCTTCCATAGGTATCGTGTGTAATAACTTGAGTGTTATTAATCATAAAAAAATCCCAACAATAATTTAATAATTAATCATATTGAGATAATGTCTCACCTTATCAATGAGATGGTAGAATAAGGACTGGTAATGTTTGAGTTTCTATCCACAAAATATCAATTTATAGATATTATGATATATGTAATCCCTAAAGTAGATTTTAAAATGCATCAGTAGGCACCTGGATTCCAAATGACACCCTCCAATAAGATGAGTTAGGTAGGGGACCCTCACTCCTCCATGTATATTTCATTGAATAGAAAGGTATTATTTCTCAAATAAATTAAATACTTGTATTGTAAACATAGTTTGTGAAATTTTAGAGAATTGATCTTTGGGTTCATTGGAAAAAGGGTATAGGCAATCCATAAATTAATTGGGAGAATATGGGAAATAAATAGGGTTGAGTGTTATTTTTTGTATAATGTGGGTGAAATATTATTCTTGTGTTTTGAAAATGGGGGTAGTATTTACAAGTTTTCCTAAGGGGCAGTTTTGAATATAAGTTAAAGAACATGAATATCAAATAAAAATTTTCTATGAGGATATTTTCATTTAACTATTGTTTCTCACACCAATATTGACACAAGTGGGAATAGATTTACTGATTAGTAAATAATTAAAACACTCCTTGAATTAAAGTGAATCATATCATGTTTTTTATTAGAAATAGTTATTTTCAAAATTCTTTTAGAATACCTTATAAATTTATTTGGGGGTTTTCAAAAAACCTATAGGGATATATTGTTAGAAAAAATCCCCTATGGGTTATTTTTTGGTTGTTTTTACTAAAAAGTGGAAGGAATACTTAAGTAAGCTTATTAATTCATATTAAGAATATATCTTGAAGGCTCCAAGCGCATTAGAAACATTGTAAATTATTTCTAATAAATTGGTTTTTAAGAAATATATGAATTTTTTAAGTGTTTGATATCTCCATTGATATACATAAAACACTATAAATTGTGAAAATAGATAATTTTTATAATTACCTATATATTTAATAAGCTATAATTTATATATATAATGGAAAAATAATTAGTATGATGAAATAAAAAATATTAAATTTAATATAATCATTAATTACCATGAAAATAGGATATATATGATCCATTAGGTTCATATGTATGATGAACCACTTTTGTTATAGAATAAATATTGATAATTATACTACATCACATGACCTTTGTATGGAGTGATTTGTAAGAATACATTCCTCTTATACATAATGCAATAGTTTTTAAATCTATTGGAGGATCTTCTCCCTACTACATTAGTGTGAATGCAGAAAATTACATTATTCCAAGTGAATAAAATCCATATTATCAATCCACATTTATAGTAATTATTAATTTAAATTTTAATGAAGATTCGTATATATTTTTTGTGAATTAAATATTGTGATATTCTTTCAGTATTTAAATGTGATATATAGACTTCTATATACATAGGTTTACTGGGTCATCTATTTCAAGATTCAAGCACCCTATTCTTCCGAAAGGGAATCCCTGAATTGAAAAAAATTACTTTACTCATATTTGAAAAATATAAACTTGTCATATTTTTAGAGTTCCCATATTTTTTAGTATGGTAATATATTTTCAAATGGACTCTTAAAAATGATAATATATATAAATAGATAAAAAAGGATATGTTTTTTAGAGACTCTCTCGATAGAAATATAAGGAAGAAGAAAATTCTTTCTATTAGAAGAAATATAAAAAATATAATAGATATTTATGGGGGTTCAAATTTTAGAACAAAAAGATAATAATTTCATAGTCAACCTAGAAAGGATAATAAGGTGTTCTAGGATAATCTCTTGAAGGAATTTATTATGAATTTATTCATATATAATAATTTGGATCATATCGATTCACTGCCATTGGTGTAATATTATTATCTATTCCTAGAGAATGAAAAAATTGGTCCTTGGAGGAGAATTTTGTTCCCTAATTATGTCAAATAGTACATGTTTTAAACTATGAGGTTCAGTGAGGCCACTCCAAAATTTTTAATCAAAGCAATGAGATTGGTGTTTTAGGTGAGTAGGTTCATTACCATACATTCCCCTTGTATTATCCCATTTGTGGGAGCTATGTAACGACCCAATCTTTTTGAGTATTATATTAACTTACTCTTAATGATTTAATAAGACGTTAATGGTTAATGCAGAAAGAGGAGTCGATGGCTTCATCCAGTAGACTCAACCCTTACGAAGCCCACTTATCAGAGCTTGGGAAGGAGGTAGCATCTGTGGGCTTCACTTTGGACCAAGCCCAAGCTGAGCTCCAGCGTGTCAAGCTTGAACGAAAACGCTTGCAGGAGAAGTTCAAGTTAGTGGAGATTGCTACTAGGGCAATGTTATCTGAGACTCCCTCAGATTCTCTCACCATAGCACACCTTACACTTAGGTCTTATGCCAGTGTTATAAGGGGCTATGTGATGAGACCCTAGTTTCCTTATGTAATCCTTTCGGGTGAATAAATTTAGATTTCTTCCTTTAGTGATGTTTGTGAAATTTCAAATGTCTAGATAATTTTAGAATGTATTTTATTGATGAATTTTGAAAAAGGGATATTTTGAAATATTTATGTAAACCCTAAATAACTAATGATGTGTAATGATTTTCAAAAAATGGTCTTCTACAAAAGTGTTCATTAAGGAATTTGGAGTCTAATAAGATCAACTTAATTTTTGATGAATAGTAAATTATGAATAGTGATTTTACGCTTAGGATTAGTAATGTGACCAAATAGATTAGTAATTTTCACTCAAAGAAAGTTTTAATATAATCTAGGCACCTTGATTAAGTAATGTGATTCAATAAAATGGGTAAATAACGATTTCATAAATTATTAGTCAAGTATTAGTTTTTTCGGATGAATAGTGTTTTTTAATTAAAAAATTAATTAAAAATAATTAGAAAATTATTTTTATAAAAAGGAATTTATTTTTGAACTCAGAGCATCGATATTATGTTAAGGTAATTTTTGGGGATTTTTCTGAAAAAAATGAATTTTCGATGAATAGTGTTTTTATTTAAAAATTAAATTAAAAATATTTAGAAAATTATTTTTATAAAATAGATTTCATTTTTGAAATCAGAGCATTGATATTTGGTTAAGGTGAAATTTTGGGATTATTCTGAGAAAGTTGAATTTTCAGTGAATAGTAAAAATACAGTTTTAGGGTTTCGGTATGTTTAATGACATCATAGCGGTGTCATGATGATGTCATGAGATCTTTTGAGGGTTGGCCGGCCAAGGGTGATGAATTATTGTTTTGGGGGCCCCATGTGGCCTAACTCCATGATAAATGCCAAGGGAGAGCACATGGGTTTGAGAAAAGAACATGTGAGGTGTCCCTTGGCCATTAATGCTTTGTCCCCTCACTTTCCCTATAAATACCCACCCTTTCCTCCCTTAGTTTTCACTCCCAACTCTCCCCCAAAGAGGTTCTGGTCTTCTTACCTTCCAAGGAGTCCTCCCAAGGTGCCCCCAAGCCCTCAAGGTCCAATCCTTTGAGTTTCAAGAGTCACGTTTTAAGGTAAGGGATCCGACCCCTCTCTTTCTTTTCATGTAATCTCTTTTATGTCATTCCTTTTATGCTCCATGTTTTTATGTGAGAGGATGTCCTTTTATATTCCTCTTACTGCCCTTTCATGTTTATATGATGAGAGATCCCCTCTTACTCTCATCATTTCATTTTATGAAAGTTTAAGTGACGCCGTTAGGCTGCCGAATTTTTAAGGGATTCTTTCACCCTTCTCTTTTTTTTCAAGTTCGATTTTCATGTCAAGTCTTTCAAGTTCCTTTTTATTATGTTGGGGTATGATCTCTATATCTATCATACTGATCTCTTATGATTATATGATGAGGGACCCTATTTGATCTTGTCAATTCTTTTTTTTATTGAAGTTTAAGTGACGCCGTTAGGCTGCCGAATTTTCATAAGAGAAATCTAATCTTTGTCTTCCTTCCATGTTTTTCATTTCAAATGGTATGTCCTTAAAATTTCATTACCATGTCCATATATCCTTCTTATTCTGTCCCCTACTGTTTTATGGATCATTTATGAGTGGGTGACCCATGTCCCCTCTGTTTTCAATGTTTTCTAAAACCCCGAAACTTAGCCGTTATGCTGCACAATTTTCCCCTCAAAATGTCTCTCCCTTTTCTCAAAAATTATTTTATGTTATAAAGTGAATACTCAAAGCTCTTATTTCTACAAGGGTATTCACATATATATCAAAATGTTCCATTTTAAATTCTTGGATTTACATACATGAGACCCGCTTTCCCTTTCCGTGGGTTTAAAGTGCCGTAAAGATCATGTCTTTAAAGCAGTTTTTAAAACGTTATGATTATGGAATGAAACCCATTTATTTTATGCTATATGGGTTATTTATGAAATGTTTGATGATGATATATGTGTCTCACATGATAATAAAGGAAAATTTAAGGGTGCGCCCTGATAGCGCTCCAATGCATTGGGTAATGATGTAACCACTAGAGATTACAATTTTCATGATACCTTGGTGAATAACCTTGGTAATTTTCAAATGACACCTTGGGGATGGACCTTGGTGATATGTTCATGATTGTCTATGTTAAATGATGTAGCCACATCTTCAAGTTATGAAAAATGTTATTTTTGTTATGAAATGCCTCGTGATTTCTTTCTCATGCCTTAAAGTTCTTTTCGCGTCCTTATTGAAGTATCTCAAGTTCATATGTAAAATGTTCCTCTTGTTTCCCTTACTGGGCCTTCTGCTCACCCTTTCTTTTGATGTATGTCCCCAGGTTATGAGATGCATAATGAACATAGGATGAACTAAAGGAGAAGCCTTTCAAGGGTTTAAGAAGAATGTTTTTATGTTCTTTTTATGTATTATGATCCTTGTTTCCAAGACATTAAACCTTAACGATCCTCAGTTTTGTGTAATGTAATGAAAGTTTATGTTATAAAATGGCGGGATGCTATAGTTGGTATCAAAGGATGGTTTAGTTATTTGTGGAAATTAGGATATAAAAACTTTAGGAAGAACCCTATAGAAAAGTTTAAATATAGGAAAACTTCCTGGTATTTTGGTAAGTATTAAGTAAGTGGTCTATCAAACAAATACATCCCTGTCTGGATACGAGCAGGTAGAGGCGGCTCTGGCACAGATGTACATAGGGGTAAAACCCGAAAACACCGCTTTGAGCTAGACTCGAACGGGAACTGGTGCACGATAACGGGCCTTGCTGCACTCTTGGTTACGACACTCCCGGGGGATATGTTTGGTTAATCACATGCTTTTTATGAATCATTATGAAGGAATTATAGAAAACTATAATTGTCTAAGCACGAAGTCTTAGTTAAAAGATTCATAAATGAAATAAGTTTCTCACTAAGGTTTTATTCTTTTAGAAAATGGCGGGCAATAGGAGAAACCGTGCCGATGGTGACCGCAATGCACCATGTGCTGACGGCCCTCCGATGGAAGCCGGAATGGAAACATTCATGCGAATGATGAACCAACTGACTCAAGTTATGAGTAATAACTTGAATCAAGCTGAGAGGCCGACCTCACCACAAAGGGAACAACTTTCTGTTGAGTCCTTCATGCATCAACGACCGCCAACATTCAGTGGATCTACTGAGCCATTGGTTGCATAACAATGGACAAGCTCCATTGAAAAGATCTTTTCTGTACTTCATTGTTTGGAACAAGAAAAAGTCACCCTTGCTGTTTACCGCCTAGAGGGAGAAGCTGATCAGTGGTGGTCACTGATCAAAAACACGAAGCCACGAGGAGAGATGGAAGCTATGGAGTGGGAAGAATTTCGGGGGATTTTCTTTAACAAGTATTCCCCTAGTTCCATGAGAACGAAAATGGAGAAAGAGTTTCTCGAGATGAAGCAGAAGGAGAATGAATCTGTCGGAAGCTATGAGATGAACTTCACAAGGATTTCCCGTTATACCTCAAGCTTTGTCATGGACCCTAATGGGAAGGTTGATAGATTCTTTGGCGGACTACGACCCCATCTGCGGAATAATCTAGCCAACAGGGACTACAATAGCTATGAAGAAATAGTTCGAAGTGCTATGAAAGTTGAACTAGAGTTTGGGGAGACACAATGGTCTCACAAATCTAATGAGAAGAAGAGAACTCTAGAACCAAGCCTGGGAAGAAGTTTTGATCAGGAAAGAGGTGGAAAGCATATGCAACATGCCACATGCAATAAATGTGGGAAGAAGCATCCGGGGAACTGCTTGATCGGAAGTGGCAAGTGCTATAGGTGTGGAAGAGAAGTCCATATTTCTCGGAATTGTCGTGGTGATGTGAAGCCTCAACTTCCCAACACTAACGACAGAGGAAAGATGGTTCTGGCCCTACCCGAAGTCACATGCTTCAAGTGTGGACAGCTTGGGCACTTTGCTAATCAATGTCCAAATCCGAGGGCGGTGGAGGGGAATCACCATCAACCTCAGCAGAGGACAAGGGAGCAAGGTCGTGCTTTCTCTATCACAACAACTGAAGTTGATGTTCCAAACGATGTGGTAGCAGGTACTCTTGTTGTCCTCTCAAAACTAGCAAGTGCTTTATTTGATTCTGGTTCTACGCATTCCTTTATTTCTTCCAAGTTTGCAAAGAATATAGAATCAATCCCCGAATTGCTTGAGGTAGAGTTGTCAGTCAAGACTCCAAGTGGGATTATCCATGCATCAACAGTGTTTAGAGACTCTAGTGTTTACTTTGGTGAGCACAATCTTATCGCAAATCTAGTAGTCATTCCCATGATGGAATTCGACGTTATACTAGGGATGAACTGGCTCTCAAAGTATAATGCTAAGATCAAATGCAGAAGTAAGGAAATCTCAGTAGTCTTGAATGAACGACCTACAGTTATCTTCCGAGGAGAGATATCCCGAACTGATCCCTATCTAGAAGCACCTCCTATAGTTTTCTTTATGGAGTTAATCGGTGATGATGAAGAAGGGAAAGGGAGCATACAAATTGAAGATGTTCCGATTGTTCAGGAATACATGGATGTATTTCCTGAGGAGTTACCTGGACCTCCCCCAGAAAGAGAGGTAGAGTTCTCCATTGAACTCGTACCTGGGTCTCAACCGATATCAAAGACTCCGTATAGAATGGCAAATGTGGAGCTAGAGGAGCTAAAGAAACAACTCCAAGACTTGTTGGAGAAGGGGTTTATCCGACCGAGTGTGTCTCCTTGGGGAGCACCAGTTCTCTTTGTGAAGAAGAAGGATGGATCAATGAGGCTATGCATTGATTATAGAGAACTGAACGGGATCACAGTGAAGAACAGATACCCTCTTCCAAGAATTGATGATTTATTTGACCAACTTCGTGGGGCTCAATTCTTCTCTAAGATTGACCTTCGATCTGGATATCATCAACTGAGGGTGAAAAAGGAAGATATTCCGAAGACTGCCTTCCGATCAAGATATGGGCATTATGAGTTTACTGTTATGCCCTTCGGCTTGACTAATGATCCTGCTATTTTCATGGATTTGATGAATAGAGTCTTTAAGGACTACCTTGATAACTTTGTGGTAGTTTTTATTGATGATATTTTGATATATTCAAAAAGTCGTGAGGAGCATGAAGATCATCTGAGGGTTGTTTTGAAAACTCTACGGAAGGAGAGGCTCTTTGGGAAGTTCAGCAAGTGTGAGTTTTGGTTACAACAAGTGGCTTTCTTGGGGCACATCGTAACCAATGAAGGAATCTCGGTAGACCCTGCAAAGACAATGGTTGTGGAGGAGTGGCCTCAACCCACAACAGTGACTGAGATTCGTAGTTTCCTTGGTTTAGCTGGATTTTATAGGAGGTTTGTGAAAAACTTTTCACGGCTTTCTAATCCACTAACCAAGTTGACTCGAAAAGGGGTTAAGTTCATCTGGACAAAGGAATGCGAGGAAAGTTTTCGAGAGCTGAAGAAGAGATTGGTTACTGCACCTGTGTTAACACTACCCTCTATCGGAGAAGGATTCGTTATTTTTAGTGATGCATCTCTGAAAGGGCTTGGGTGCGTCCTCATGCAAAATGACAAAGTAATTTCTTATGCATCTCGACAGCTGAAGATTCATGAGCAGAATTATCCTACGCATGATCTAGAGCTGGCGGCAGTTGTTTTTGCTCTAAAGATATGGAGGCACTATCTTTATGGGGAGAAATGTGATATATACACTGACCACCAAAGTCTAAAGTATATTTTCACTCAGAAAGAATTGAACATGAGACAAAGGAGATGGTTGGAGCTTATTAAAGACTATGATTGTTCAATTCATTATCACCCTGGAAGAGCAAACAAAGTCGCGGATGCGTTAAGCAGGAAAGATCCTGTTGTTCTGGCAACAATGAGGATCCTGGGAGATCCCTTGATAAAAGATCTAGTAAAACTGGACATGGGAATTATAAGGAAAGGGACATCATCAACCCTATCCCAAATGATTTCTCAACCTTCATTACTAGAGAAGATCAAGAAGGCTCAAAAAGAAGATCCTTTGCTACAGGAGAAGTTCGAGGCTGTAAAGGATGGGAAGTTCCCTGATTTCAATATTGATCAAGAAGGCGTGTTGAAATTTCATACCAGACTATGTGTTCCATCTATTCCAGAGATAAAGAAAGAACTGATGGATGAAGCTCATAGCTCTACTTTCTCTATACATCCGGGAAGCACTAAGATGTATAGAGACCTTCGTGATCATTATTGGTGGGATAACATGAAGAGGGAGATTGCCGATTACACTACAAGGTGCCTGGTGTGTCAGCAAGTAAAGGCAGAAAGACAACTTCCTAAGGGGGTATTACAACTGCTACCCATACCAGTATGGAAGTGGGATAATATCACCATGGACTTTGTAACTGGTCTCCCGAAAACATCCAAAGGAAACAATGCGATATGGGTTATTGTGGACCGTCTCACCAAGACAGCCCATTTTATCTCTATTCGGGAAGATTTCTCTCTGGATCAGCTTGCCAAGATATACGTGAAGGAAGTGGTAAGGCTGCATGGGGTACCACTATCCATCGTATCTGATCGTGACCCAAGATTCACATCAAAATTCTGGAGAAGTCTTCAGCATGCTCTGAACACTGAATTGAATTTTAGTACGGCCTATCATCCTCAAACTGATGGCCAATCTGAAAGGACTATTCAGACACTCGAAGACATGTTGAGATTATGCTCAATAGAATTTAAAGGTGGATGGGATCAACACCTCCCATTAGTGGAGTTCTCCTATAACAACAGCTTCCATGCGAGTATTCAGATGGCACCCTATGAAGCTCTGTATGGAAAGCGGTGTAGAACTCCTACTTGTTGGGATGAAACTGGTGAGAGGAAGCTTCTTGGGCCTGATCTCGTGCAAGAGATGACAGAACAGGTTCATGCCATCCAACAACACATAAAGGCTGCTCAGAGTCGGCAGAAGAGCTATGCTGACAATCGTCGAAGGGACTTGGAGTTTGGTGTTGGTGACAAAGTCTTCCTTCGAATTTCTCCATGGAAGAGAGTCATGCGGTTTGGGAAGAAAGGGAAGCTCAGCCCTAGGTACATTGGCCCCTATGAAATCCTTGATCGCATAGGAGCAGTGGCCTATCGTCTAGCACTTCCACCGAACCTAGCTCATGTTCATGATGTCTTCCATGTATCTCTCTTGAGGAAGTACATACCCGACCCTTCGCATGTACTGAACCCAGAGGTGGTACAACTTGAACATGACCTCTCTTATGAGGAGCAGCCAGTGGAGATCTTGGACCGTAGAGACAAGGTTCTACGAAACAAGACTACCCACCTTGTGAAAGTGTTGTGGAGGAATCATAAGTATGAAGAAGCGACTTGGGAGCCCGAGGAAACGATGAAGCAAAAGTACCCTCACCTTTTTGGATAGGCCTCAAGTATAAATTTCGGGGACGAAATTTCTTAAGGGGGGAAGAATGTAACGACCCAATCTTTTTGAGTATTATATTAACTTACTCTTAATGATTTAATAAGACGTTAATGGTTAATGCAGAAAGAGGAGTCGATGGCTTCATCCAGTAGACTCAACCCTTACGAAGCCCACTTATCAGAGCTTGGGAAGGAGGTAGCATCTGTGGGCTTTGCTTTGGACCAAGCCCAAGCTGAGCTCCAGCGTGTCAAGCTTGAACGAAAACGCTTGCAGGAGAAGTTCAAGTTAGTGGAGATTGCTACTAGGGCAATGTTATCTGAGACTCCCTCAGATTCTCTCACCATAGCACACCTTACACTTAGGTCTTATGCCGGTGTTATAAGGGGCTATGTGATGAGACCCTAGTTTCCTTATGTAATCCTTTCGGGTGAATAAATTGAGATTTCTTCCTTTAGTGATGTTTGTGAAATTTCAAATGTCTAGATAATTTTAGAATGTATTTTATTGATGAATTTTGAAAAAGGGATATTTTGAAATATTTATGTAAACCCTAAATAACTAATGATGTGTAATGATTTTCAAAAAATGGTCTTCTACAAAAGTGTTCATTACGGAATTTGGAGTCTAATAAGATCAACTTAATTTTTGATGAATAGTAAATTATGAATAGTGATTTTACGCTTAGGATTAGTAATGTGACCAAATGGATTAGTAATTTTCACTCAAAGAAAGTTTTAATATAATCTAGGCACCTTGATTAAGTAATGTGATTCAATAAAATGGGTAAATAACGGTTTCATAAATTATTAGTCAAGTATTAGTTTTTTCGGATGAATAGTGTTTTTTAATTAAAAATTTAATTAAAAATAATTAGAAAATTATTTTCATAAAAAGGACTTTATTTTTGAACTCAGAGCATCGATATTATGTTAAGGTAATTTTTGGGGATTTTTCTGAAAAAAATGAATTTTCGATGAATAGTGTTTTTATTTAAAAATTAAATTAAAAATATTTAGAAAATTATTTTTATAAAATGGATTTCATTTTTGAAATCAGAGCATTGATATTTGGTTAATGTGAAATTTTGGGATTATTCTGAGAAAGTTGAATTTTCAGTGAATAGTAAAAATACAGTTTTAGGGTTTCGGTATGTTTAATGACATCATAGCGGTGTCATGATGATGTCATGAGATCTTTTGAGGGTTGGCCGGCCAAGGGTGATAAATTATTGTTTTGGGGGCCCCATGTGGCCTAAATCCATGATAAATGCCAAGGGAGAGCACATGGGTTTGAGAAAAGAACATGTGAGGTGTCCCTTGGCCATTAATGCTTTGTCCCCTCACTTTCCCTATAAATATCCACCCTTTCCTCCCTTAGTTTTCACTCCCAACTCTCCCCCAACGAAGTTCTGGTCTTCTTACCTTCCAAGGAGTCCTCCCAAGGTGCCCCCAAGCCCTCAAGGTCCAATCCTTTGAGTTTCAAGAGTCACGTTTTAAGGTAAGGGATCCGACCCCTCTCTTTCTTTTCATGTAATCTCTTTTATGTCATTCCTTTTATGCTCCATGTTTTTATGTGAGAGGATGTCATTTTATATTCCTCTTATTGCCCTTTCATGTTTATATGATGAGAGATCCCCTCTTACTCTCATCATTTCATTTTATGAAAGTTTAAGTGACGCCGTTAGGCTGCCGAATTTTTAAGGGATTCTTTCACCCTTCTCTTTTTTTTCAAGTTCGATTTTCATGTCAAGTCTTTCAAGTTCCTTTTTATTATGTTGGGGTATGATCTCTATATCTATCATACTGATCTCTTATGATCATATGATGAGGGACCCTATTTGATCTTGTCAATTCTTTTTTTTATTGAAGTTTAAGTGACGCCGTTAGGCTGCCGAATTTTCATAAGAGAAATCTAATCTTTGTCTTCCTTCCATGTTTTTCATTTCAAATGGTATGTCCTTAAAATTTCATTACCATGTCCATATATCCTTCTTATACTGTCCCCTACTGTTTTATTGATCATTTATGAGTGGGTGACCCATGTCCCCTCTGTTTTCAATGTTTTCTAAAACCCCGAAACTTAGCCGTTATGCTGCACAATTTTCCCCTCAAAATGTCTCTCCCTTTTCTCAAAAATTATTTTATGTTATAAAGTGAATACTCAAAGCTCTTATTTCTACAAGGGTATTCACATATATATCAAAATGTTCCATTTTAAATTCTGGGATTTACATACATGAGACCCGCTTTCCCTTTCCGTGGGTTTAAAGTGCCGTAAAGATCATGTCTTTAAGCAGTTTTTAAAACGTTATGATTATGGAATGAAACCCATTTATTTTATGCTATATGGGTTATTTATGAAATGTTTGATGATGATATATGTGGCTCACATGATAATAAAGGAAAATTTAAGGGTGCGCCCTGATAGCGCTCCAATGCATTGGGTAATGATGTAACCACTAGAGATTACAATTTTCATGATACCTTGGTGAATAACCTTGGTAATTTTCAAATGACACCTTGGGGATGGACCTTGGTGATATGTTCATGATTGTCTATGTTAAATGATGTATCCACATCTTCAAGTTATGAAAAATTTTATTTTTGTTATGAAATGCCTCATGATTTCTTTCTCATGCCTTAAAGTTCTTTTCACGTCCTTATTGAAGTATCTCAAGTTCATATGTAAAATGTTCCTCTTGTTTCCCTTACTGGGCCTTCTGCTCACCCTTTCTTTTGATGTATGTCCCCAGGTTATGAGATGCATAATGAACATAGGATGAACTAAAGGAGAAGCCTTTCAAGTGTTTAAGAAGAATGTTTTTATGTTCTTTTTATGTATTATGATCCTTGTTTCCAAGACACTAAACCTTAACGATCCTCAGTTTTGTGTAATGTAATGAAAGTTTATGTTATAAAATGGCGGGATGCTATAAGCTAAGTAAAATATCATGTGTTTATCTAGTTATTGTTTTATTATATAATATTTCTTTAGAGTAATATATAAGTTTCCCTACTAAAAGTGTGACAATATCCTTGGAAAGGAATAAATTTTAAATTGGCGTAATTTGATTCACCCCTAGTGTTTTAATTTTTTTTGGGACCAATAGTTGTAATGTTGGATTTTTTTTAGTTATAAATTAATCAAAAATTATTTAAAGGATTTTTAAGTGTTTATATTTTATTATAAACCAAGATGATTAGAGGATTCTAGGATTTATAGGAATAATATTACTGGGTAAAGGATTGGATCACACCATTAATGGAGTTGAAGTTGGTAAAAATGGAAAAGTTCCCTTATGTATAAGATTATTATCTTTCTATATATTATTCTATTATTTATCGTTATAGGGGGCATATTTGGTTTTTATTAGGAGTGTGTTTTTTGGTCCATTTTAAGTTCTCCCCTCCTTGATTAGTCCTTCCCTCTCCAAACTCTTATATGGCCTCTGGTTCCTTCTCGCCAATCCAGGTTAGTCTGGTGCGTTTCATCCTAGTGAGGTTTTGGGATGGTGTGGTTTGAGTTATGGTTGGAATATTAGGAGTTGTGACGTATAGGATAGTGGATTCTCTGATAGTGATTTTTTTATTCGTAGAATTTATGTGGAAAGTTATGTGTTTTCCACAATGATGTTGGTTCTTATCGTCGACGATGATGGATCTTGGCGGCTTCTTTACTGGTGACTAGTGATAGGTGGTGATCAAGATAGTGGATTAGAAATATTGTAGATAGATGATGGAAGATGAAGTGAATCCATCTCACATGGGTGACTCCTAGATCTAGGCATCAGGTTTTGTGTTATTTTTGAAATTCAAACATGGAAACTAGTTATGTGTTGTATTTTTCAACTTTGGATTCCATCCTAGTGATGTAGTAACTTTTGGTATAATAACTTTGGTTTCATATTATCCTTAAAGTTAATATTTTGAAATAAAATATTTATTTTTCTATCAATTTGTTTCAAGTCATTTGGAATATTCAGTGAAACATCATAAAAAACCTACAATATAAAGTGTTTTGAATTTAATAATACAATATATTTTTTGAAATTATAAGTTTTGTAAAGAAACTAACCTATTAAAAATATATTATTATTTTGGTCATGATTATATCATAAAGGATTTATAAGACACAATATACACATTCAACATTCCCTCATTGATGATGAAACTAAATTTATGAAAAATTATTTTTATACAGAAATGATAGATAAGTAAGAAAAAACAATTATTCAAATGTATAAAAGTTATCTAACTGAAATTTCACATATTCAATATTTTAGTTCAATAATTGAAAAGTGATCCCTGTTAAACTCAGTCCAAGAAATGTTTTAATTTTGGATATTAATTATCAGGACTTATGTAAAATAATAGATTTAGATTAAGTAACTAAAATAATATAATAAGACTTAATACTTTAACAACGTCTCAAATATTATTTGAACACTACCCAATAAAAACAATAACCAATGTTCATTACATTCATTTAAGAGAAATATACATAATATCCAATTTCCAAAAAAATATAAAAAACTAATTGTAAATAATAGTTTAATGAATTTTGGTTTTGTAATTTTTTATCCATTTTTACAAGTCAAGGAATGGAAAAAACCATCACATAAATTGTTTGTTTATTAATATCTGAGATATAGATTCAATTACAACATCGTGGTTCAAATGTTCTATTATTATTGAAATGTATTATAGGTAAATTAAATAATAAAGATAAGTGAGCACCTTACCCTTTAAAACATCCATGATTTAATTTTTAAATATATTTAATATATAATCTCTTCTACATATATAATCTCTCATCAGAAAAGTATAATGATTTTCTAATATATCAAAAGTTTGGGTTATCTTTTCTCCCCATTAAAATCTAGAGGAGTCTCTGAAGTTACCAGTTCCTCGAATTTTCCTTTTATTTGTAATGATTCCTTTGCTTTTATACACTCATATATAAGAAAAGTGTAAGAAAAAATTAAAACCAATTCTAAATTTAATAATGTATCAAAAAATAAAAAATAATTTATACCACATATATCAGTAGATGAAAATGATTAACTGACCAAAGTAAAAACAATAACCAATACTATATCAAACTATGGAACCACCTTGGTAGGAAATGATAGTAGATTAGTTGGAACAATAATATCATTTATCAATACTCATACCTAACCCGAGTACATAAGTTATTGACATAGAAAACTTTCTAGAGGATGTATAACTTTTAATGCTTCAATATATACATCAGAATCATCAGCATGAAACTCACAGTATAAGCTTGGTTTTGAACAGTGAGGTGGAAGATCTGGGTAGGTAGGTTGTTACTATCTCATCTCTTCTGCAAGCATAGTCGGTGTAGATTATTTAATTCGATCATATACCAAATAACTCAATTATCATAGCTTAGCCTTTTAAGGAATTTATTCCATGTTATATTATATCCCTATATATGTCACGTTAGTGTCACATCTAAAAAAATAAAAAAATTATACCCTTCGTATACCCCTAACATAGCTCAAGTGTTCCTTCCTTACTAAAAAAATTATAATAATATTCATTATGCTATCAAGGATAAAGGTTACATTTGTCGTTTATCCTAAATAGTGTCTTGAAATAATATTTTCAAAGATTATCTTCATAATATAATGTTAAAATTAGTAATATTAAAGAAAGTAAATAATAAATTACTTACACTCCTATCAGTTACTTCCTTTATTAGATCAGTAATATACATCACTTTTTTCATTCTCTACCTTTTCTATTTTTTATAATGTGGGGGTGGATATGGTGGGTCTTATAAAATATATTTGGTACATCTACATGACTTTGATCTAATTCATTAAAGTTTTGAGCAATCATTTTATCCTCTAATAATGGATACCCACCATGTGATAATGTAGTGATATAAATTTCGTGACTTTATCTCATAGTGAGATTTCCTAGAGGCCTATTATATAATAAAAAGTAAATAATTTATCAACAAATTAAAATTAATTTAACAGATATATTTTACTAACAAGAAAAAACTACCATGAAGGCTTGCTCCCACCAACCGGAGAAAAAATTCTTCCATGACTCCATATCTATAAACTCAAACTTAACGCACGGATCTTGATTTTGTTTACTCCCAAAAATATAAAATGAATCCAAAATTGACTTAAAATATCTCCATATGGTTTCAATAAAAGATAAAAACATTTTCTTAATTTTTTTATCTATTCAAGGTTAAATTCAATCATTAATTGAATATATTAAATATGAGTCATATGAAATGTAAAATATTTAAACCATTGGAAAAATAAATAAATAGTTTTATAAATTTTCTAATTATGGACTCTAATAAATGATCTTTCATTGAAAAGAAAACATTCCTACAGTCAAGGAATAAAATAATTATCCTTCAATGACTCATCATAGCTAGTTAGTTTTTAAAACACATGGAATGTTGGCTAGTTGGTTTGTTATTATAATAAAAACTAACTATGAATTCCTTTTATCCATGTGAAAGTGAAAGCTTTGGTAAACTGGTAATCACATGCCTACTATGTTTAGGTATTATCCTCTTTGGAGAAGAATAATATTTTTACATAATGAAAAGAAATATAAGTTTAATTTAAATAAATTATTTAATTACTATAAATATATTTATATAAGGAAATATACGTGGTTTAGGTCCCTTTCCTTTGTGTCTTTCATATAAATATATGTATTCTACTTTAACAAAATATTTTGTACCTATATTTTATTAAAATTAAATAATTTCAATAAATAAAAATAGATTTTTCAAAACAGAAAACAAAAAATTAAATTTTATACTTTTCAACAAAAAATGTGAATTTTCAACCAAAAAATGGGTAACTAATATCAATGAATTTAAAATTTAATAATAAAAAATGACTGAAATTACTATCATCTAAATTTTTTTAATTTTATGAAACTATATTTTATTAGAAATAAATATATTTTGTTATTCAAAATGTGATTATTCATAATAGGAATAAAATTATAAATATTTTGTTGACTAAAACTGTATACCTAAAAATAAAGAATATAAAGAAAATTGTAACAAAAAATGATGAAGGAAAGAAGTTTCAACTATGAAATGGATATCTAAAACTAATGACCATAAAAACTAGAATACATTTTAATAATGTTTAATATTAATATATTTACATATTAATGTTAAAAGTTAATGTTTTTTACTATATTAGTTTAAAAAAATTACATGATTAATTAGTAAAGTAATGGAGTAGTTTCATATATCCCTTATGCGTAATCATTTTCTGTCACATAAACTATTTCAACAACATAGTCATTATTATCCTAGAGTAATCTTGCAATAGATGAATAATTTTCACACAATTATTCAACATTATCAACATTCTTGTCACCCTAATGAATTTTTTCCATTTCCAAAAAATGAACCACTAATCATTTGATGGGTCAACAACATATAATTTTATTCATGTGTAGTAATGATAAATTAGTCCTACTTGTAACTAAATCTTTTCAAAATAAATTAGTTTAAATCCAAAAAAATCATGTTTCACCACACTATTAATCTCAACCTAGTTACAATTAAATATCAGTGCTAATAATTTTGTATAATAAATCTCACATATATCCTCAATAACTCCAAAATATTTTGTTTATTCCAAAATTGGGTTTTTATCTTTATCACCCAAAAAAATACAGTGCCACAGTGATGATCAATAATTCTATTTTTTGAATGGCAATCGTTTATTCCTAGTTTTTATGTTAAATTTGAAACCATTAATATCAAAATAAGACCATATGGTCACATTAATGACTGGTACCCCTACTAACCATTTCAATGTTTCTAATTTATATAAATTAGTGTTGAATATTTAAACTAGAAAAAATGTGTTTTTAGGTTCTTTAATCAACCACTTCTCATTTCTTCTTGGATATCGTACCTTTAATCCATCAATATGTGATGATATATATGCTTTTACCACACCTATGTTGGTCAAAATTAATAAATCTGTATCCATCACTTCATCAAATGGAATTAAATTTATGTTTAATCCATAGATAATTTTACCTTCACTATAAAATATCAAATTTAAATATATAAGATGACCAACATTCTTTATTTTAGAAAAACAAATAATACAAAATATAATATCGTTATCTGAAATTTATTTTTGAAACATTTGTACTTCGTATCGATGTATATCATAAACATATCCATTAAAAAATTTCATACATCTTTCATAATAATATATCTAAAATAAATAAAAATGACCACAAAGTTTTATTTCGCACACAAAATGAATTTATATATGAACCATTATATCAAAAAATGTTGGAAAATGCATTTCTAGTTGAAAAAGTATGAGGACCAATTTTTTATTAAATGCATCTAAAAATAAAAATTTATGAATTATTTGAAAATGGGATTGAAAACGTAACACAAACTAATCATATAATTTCTTACATGTATTATTCACATGCCACTCAATGAAACTAGTAGAAATTTTTTAATCTATAAATTGAAATCATGAGATATCATACATATTAACTTCAAATCCTTCAATGACACAATTTTTTTTTAATTTTTATTAAAACCACTATGTAAATTAATATCATGAATACAATGACAAATATTTAACTTATAAATCTTTCTTAATGTATGAAAACCAAGAGTAAAATATTTTTTTCTTCCTTTTATTGTGGGAGTTAACTCCAAATGTATTACCACGTTTATTAAGTCTATTCTTGCATGAAATTCATATTTTTTCTTTCATTTTATGTTTAAAAATGTTTTAATCATATTATCCCAAATTGTTTCTTGACAAGAATAACATCAATGTTATATTTTACCACCAAAAATTTCAAATAAGATAATTTAAATAAAATGGCAAATTTCTTTCATGTATTTTTTTTATGACTGGAACATCCTTTTTTCAAATAATACATCAATGTTTTTCTCATTATCATAATATTATTTAGCTAAAATGGCTGTAGAAAAAATAAAACTCATTTAAATCATTAAATTTATTTTTTTAATCTCTAATTAGTATGATATATTCAAAAAATATCAAACGTACCTTGTATAGTATTTTTCATTTAATATATAATTGATGATATGAAGTCCCCTCTTCATAAATTGGAAAAGCTTTAAGTCTTTTAATACTATATCCAAATAAGTTTCCATATATAAGAAATTCATTTATAGTAACATTATCATATTATGAAACACAAAATAATATTTCTTTTATGCATTAAATATGGATATACTTTCCTCCCAAATAAATTTCAAATCATTAATCATTAGTGATAGATAGAAATAAATATAATTTCAAGGTATTTTAGTTTATAAATCATTAATAGCGTCATTTTATATTTCCTCTTAATGCATATTTTTGTTATAAAGTTGTATAAAACCAATATAACAATCCAAAAACTATGTTTTCTACTAAGTATCTAATATGGATTCATTCCATCTAGGCATAGTCTCATTCTGATAATTCAATCTTCTTTTACAAGATCAAACAATTTCTAATCAAATATTTTACATTTTGTTGAATCATTAGAGTGATGTAGATTTTCATCAAAGATGTGTTCAAATATATTCTATCTTACCCTCTTTTATTCATTTTAATTTTTAATGAGATGGTTCAAATGAGGAATTATTAGAAGATACTATATTTATTTTATATAAGGTTTGGTGTAGGTTCTTGATAATTAATCGTATTTGAAATTTTCATCTATTTCATATCATGACGTCCCACTTTAATGGAATTATGATAAAATTTTATATTCCTTCTTATAAAATTCATAGATATTGGGTAAATTATGTATATTTTTATACCTTGATCCCATTAGATATGTTGTTTTTTCCTCATAATTAGAAACTAGAAGACCATTACTTTCATGAACTGGACTTTTTAAAAGATCAAGAAATTTAATGAAAATTTTATCACCCCAACCATGGTTTTATTTCAAGTTAACTAAGACAAAACTTTTGATAAAACTGTAAATTTAATACAACCTGATAATCATGGCTTCTCATCATCTCCATATATTGTTTACAAAATTATTTATTTTTAATGGTCTAAATTCCTAAATCATAAATTAATTCATCAAGAAGATACAACGTCTCATTCTTAACATCTTTATCATCATTTGATATTTAATTATGTTTTATTTCACTATATCATATACAACATGTAAATTTATAACTTTAACCATAAAAATCAGATGTTATTTCATTTATACATATCCTAATTTACTCATATTCAAACAACTAACACATCAACAAAAACTCCCATATTTTTTTTGATGTTTCATTTAGAAAATTGTAATAAATTTCCAACCCCTTTCTTATATAAATATATATTCAAGAATATATTTTTAACAAAAAATTTACTTAGATAAAACGATTAAAAACCTAAACTAATTTAAAAAAGAAAAAAATTTATAACCAAAATTAATGACAATGAAAAAAATAAATTTAAAAAAAAAATTAAGAAAAATATTCAACCAAAAAAATTATACAGAAAAAAAATTAAATTCAACAAATTATAAATAAAAACAGTTAAAATAAAAAAATAATTACAGTTCCAAAAAACTTAATATTCATAAAAAAAATTATAACATCAAACTAATTTTAAAAAATATATATATAATTAAAAGTAATATGCATTCAAAAATATGAATGGATGAACGAAGTTTATAGCTAAAAAATAATTAGTTAATCTTCAAAAAATAAAAAATTACTTATATATTTTGGAGGTAGAATATGTAATATTGAATAATTCTCTTGAGTTAGGAATAAATAGGTAAAAATTCCAAGATTGAGGATAAACATTTTCCAAAAATGAAGTTGAAAATTTATCGAAAAAAACCTTGGAGTGAGGTAATGAGTCAAGTTTATTAGGATTTTAATAGACTAAATGATATCAAGGATCATGGAATAAGGATTAATAATGGAAGATTAAAGAGAAAAAATTAAAAATAAGTATGAAAATTGAAAAAAAAATATAATATAAATCTTCATTCCAGGGTTATCTCTTATTGAGGGGATGAAGGTTTCAGATAGATCATGCCAAAAAAAAGAGGATAATTATTTTGGAATTATATTTTTTAGAACATGTTAACATCATTTTTTATAAAAACAGATGCTAAATGTTCTTCCAAATTACTTATAATATTAGTTTTTTAAAATTAAATCTTTAAAATTAATTTTGATATAATTTTAATGTTTTTTTCTAAAAATTTTATTAACAGATTATCTATAACTTTTAACATAAATTATGAACAAACTAAAATTAAATATCTGGTGTTAAATCAATTTTTTAATAAGTATACTACATGAGACTTATCAAAGATAAAATATAATATTTTTTACTTTCAAACATGAATTTTTGGATTACACTCTACTACATGAGAGGCCATTCTAAAAAATGGTATGTAATATTTCTTTTTTTCTAGATTTTTGGAGGTACCTGGACTATAGAGAATATATTGTTCCATAAAAAACTTAATCCCAAAATAAGTTTTAGGATTACACTACAAGATTTTTTCCATGTGATAAAATAATATTTTGAAACTTTGAATCCTAGAAAGTTTGGGACATCTAGATCATGAAATATGGTTTCACCATAACAAGTTGGGTGTTGGAGAATATATGTAGCATATTGTTCGTTAATTTCTCAAAGATATTATTAAGGTATATGGCCAATAATTTTAGATCTAGAAGTTTAACATAAACAATCCTCATTTTAAGAAACCACTATGTATTATGGAAATTTCTGAGAAGACTGTGTTGTAAAGAATAATATTTCGCTATGAAGATAGTTAACCCAGGAAGTGCTGTCAATTTGAATATTTATTAGAATTTTTGGAAACTATTTAACTTAATCAGTAGTTAATGAGTGATTTCATGATCTATTAAGTAGTTTATTGGTGGATAATTGAAGACACGTGACTTTGAATAAAATGATTCCATAATTTAAAAATGATAATTTAGGTGATAAAATTGAGAAAATATTGTAAAATATAGAGAAATATAGAGTATAAAAACCACCTTTGTATATTTGAATCTAAATAATAGAAAACCATTGAAGATTATGGGATAAAGAAGAAAATTAAGTGCATCAATAGAACCCTCATTGGATGAGTGTTATTTTTTGAATAAATAATCATTATAAGTGATAATTTTATTACATATTTATTTTATTCTTTATCTCAAATTAGTGAAAATATATAAGAAGATAAAGTTACCCTAAATAAGAATTTGGCCTTCCTGAAACATTTGAAACATTTGTAGTGTGTAGTGTTCACCTTGGGTTTGTTAACACATTATGGGTGTCTGCTCCTTGGACTAGACCTTTATCGTAAAAAAATTAAAATACATGTGCCTTTTATTTAATTTTATCATTTACATATCATTTTTTTACTTTATTATTGACTTGTTTGTCTTATTATTTATAACATGAGAAAAATATTCAGGGAGAAATAAATTTAATTGAACACCCTTATTCTCCCCCATTATAGGGTGTAGTGATCTTGTGGGTACTACAAGTGGTATCAAATCCTATATTTTTTTTCGAAGAATCAATATTTCTATAAAATTTTGTTGATATGGAGAATATTGTTAATGAAAATTAATCCCATTTCATATGGATATAGATTTTATATATTAAAGAATCACATGAGATCTCATTTATGATCTCTCAAACTTGGTTTCCCCACAAATTCTCTACATGGAATATAACACAATGATATTGTAGTAATTTTAATGATTAAATTAAATAAGAAACTCTTTTATATTGATGATTAATTTAAAATTTATTTATCAGGGTGCTTTTCAATCCCAATCTACATGAATTTGATGGAATGAACATCAGTGAAATCTATATGGAAAAAACATTCCATTATTTATAAAGGGGGTATTAAGGTGATAGAAGTAACGCTGCAAGTTCTTCACAATAGGTTTTGAAATTTGAAGATGATACAAAATGAAAATATTTAGGTATTTCTTTAATAATATCATTGAAGTTACAGGAGTTATTCATAGACTCAATAATGTAATGAACTATTTTGATATTATAGAAAGGATTCTCATAAGACTTTCACCCTAATAAAATCTCATTTTCTGAGCACTTAAAGAACATGGTCTCATAGATATGACCCTTGTTGATCAACATAACAATCTTGGTGATTATGTTACGTGTGTTTAACTATAAATAAAAAAATTTCAACCATAAAATGGTATTTCTTTTAATGAAATAAAGAATCATAAGATGCATGAATCTAAAAGTAGCGATGATAATGTCAGTGATAAATGTTTTTCACCTATTAAAAGTATATTTATATGATTTAAATGAAGTCATAAAGGTAAAAGTTCAATTTATATTTTCCATTGTATAATTTTTGGCAATATTACAGCACGATTCCCAGGGAATTTGAACAAAACAGTAGATGATAATGTGTCATCAATATAACAAATAAGGTCTCCTCTAAGAAAAAACATTAAATTAGGGATTTTAATTGGAAATATGTTTTAGGGAAAAAATATTTTGAGTAAAGAAGAATAATAGAATAAGATATTAATTAAATATGATAAATTTGAGTTCATTTTAGGTGTGGAATATTTTGTAATGGAAATGGTTGAATGAAACAAGTCTGAAGATGAAAAGTAAGAAAAATCCAAAAGAGTTGGAACCAAAAACATTAAACTCAAAGGAGAACTTGAATAATTGGACACTCAAATAAATAACAGTTGAAATATAATCATATTGATAAATTAATAAACAATATATATTGATTAATTTTATGTCAAAATTACTCATTTAAAGAACATAGTGGAAGATATCACGACTTATCAAGCAATATTTGATGAAGTGATTGATTTTAAGGTAAAAATTTAATAGTATTTTAAAATGATTTATGATTTAGATTCATGTTTGGAAGAAAAAAATAGGATGGTAAAATCAATAAAATAATATTTTATTCAAATAAATAAACTCAAAACTAAAACCAAAATATATAGTAACAACAAAAAAGTTGTAATTCATGAATTTATCCAAAATCAAACTCATATAAATAGTTGGAATAGGTACATGTACTTTTTAGAATATCATAAATGAATATAGACTTGGGCATATGGGAAATATTAGGATCTCTTATGAAGACAATATATCAAAAACTATTAAATTTACAATTCAAAATGAAGGAAAACCAAAAGTTTGTCCAAAGTCGCAAACACCATGGTTTCTTCAACAGTCAAGAAACGACTCCAAATATGTAAATTTGTGGATATGGAGTAATGGAAATGTATTTACTCTATTGAAATTCTAATTATGTGCTTATATGAGATATAAAATGAATCAATGTATGGAATAATGAATTGAAAGGTGAATCTCTTAATAGTTTTTAAAAAGTATAAGAATATATCCTTCATACTAAACACAAAATGATATTTATGCTTACTATTATAACTGATCTAACATTATTCACAAGGTTATAAATTATAGGAAATATAGAATTTTAAATTACTTCAATGGGATTCAAATGAGAAAAGTAGTTAAATAACCATATTTGATTCCTTTATAAAACATATCATATCCTTTAGAGGCAGATTACTATTATCTATCATCTTATAATGAATTAAATTGGGAGACACCCCCTTTTTTCTAAACATATTCAACAATCTCTTAGAAGGAGAAGAGGAAAATGGGAGGGTTGTCTTGGAAGATATTTCCCTAAAAGTAACCAAAAATAGCACCACTTGTATCTTTAATAGTGGGTGTTAATAATACTAGACTATAAATATTAATCACTTTATGAATATTCAATTTTTTTTAAGGTAATTATTATATTTATTAATTAAAGATTATGAAAAATAAAGGGAATTATAGATACAAGGCTCATTGGAGATGAACTAAACCATACATAAGTTCTTTATATGGATGGCCTTCAATATAATATTCTTGGTGATGGTCAAATTTATGACTTTGGACTTGAGGTCATGTTCCATTGAAATGGATTCACTATTAAAAACATAACTAAATAATATCTATTTAAGGGATGGAAAACCAATAGAAATCATTATCAAGTATATTTCAAGGGAAAAAACTTGTTTACTTTTGGTGGAGGAAAACATATCCTTTATCATTTTAGCCTTTGTCATATTAATCAATAAATAATGGAAAATATATCTAAACTAAAATATAAAAATAATATTCCAAAATATAAAGGGTATCAAGAGAATAAATGTGATTCCTACAAGAGAGGAAAATAGTTGAGAAATATCTACCAACCAAAGAATAAGTGGACCTCAAATCTACTTGATATGATCCACACTAATATGTGTAACCCTATGAAGGTTCCCATGACATATAGTGTGAATAACTTCATTATAATAATTAATGATTATATTATAATGGTTTCTATAATTTTTTTATAGGATAAAATAGAGGTGATATAGTGAATTAAGTGATTTTATAGGAGATCTAATAATGAAACCAAAAGAATAATGAAGATTATTTAGTCTAACAATTAAAAAAATCACACCTCTTGTGAGGTGTAAAATTACTTGGTGAAGTATGGGATTAAACATGTATTTTCATCATTATGAAAACTATTAAAAATTGTTGTGGTGAAAAGGTGAAACTGAATGGTGAACAACATGATGAAAACATTTCTCATCAAAAGTGACATCTCTTACCACTATTTGATGGAAGATATATATGAATAAATTTAAACAATATATAAATATTTCTTAATACCTAGAGAAAATATAACACCATAAAATGTGTTTCATCAATGAAAACCAATATTTAATCGTTTTATATTTTTCAAGAGTATATTTTACATTCATAAAAAGGATGGAAAACAAGGAAAATACAGAGATAAAATAGATGAAGGGATATTTTTACCCTACTCAATCAAGACAAAATATTATAAGTGTCTCAAAAAAGTTTGAATAAGATCATAGAGAGAAGTTATGTAAAAATAATTTAATAAAAATGTATAATTTGATAAAATAGATTCTAGATATGAGGGTGTTTTATGATAGAGAAGAATATCTCGATATGAATCAATGGATTCCTCATAGTACAACATGTATAGAGGATTCATAGGATAAATCAGTGGAAGAAGAATCTATTTAAAGGATTCAACTGGTTACACCATAGAGAATAATATGAGTTAAGGTCAATGATTAAAATATCATCAATGATAAAACTATACTAACATAAAATCAAATATTTATAACTATAGAGAACAATACTCTATTATTTCAAGATTAACTAAACTTTTTTGAATAAAAAGTGATAAATTTGTAATGGTTCCAAAAAATGAACTAAGAGTAAGATATAATTGAGAACAAATATGACTTGGTTTCTTGTGGATGAGTCATTGGATCACAATGTCATAGGAACAAAATGGGAATTCAAAAATAAGCATGAAGATCATGTAAAAGTGATCTGAAATAATGAAATATTAGTGTGCAAGGGGTATACAAAAGTGGAAGGAATTGATTTTGAATAAACTTTCCCAAAAATGGAAATACTATAGACAATAATACTCTTAATTATTATAGATGTCCAAAAACAATTAGAATAAAAAATTATTTCAAGATCACCTTTTTAAATGGTATTATCAACAAAAAAGTATATATTGAAAAATTAGTGGGATTTATTATTAGTGATGATTTGTCAAAGGTGTGAACATTGAATAAGTCCTTACATATATTAAAATATTCACCTGAGGTTTAATATGCTTGGTTGGATATGTTATTAAGGAGGAATTTAGAAAACAAGTTTCTAACAACATTTATCTAAAATTAACCAAATAAGATAAGTTCATGGTACTCATTTTTGTTTATTAAATCATATTAAAAGGAAGTAAGAAGAATTTAGTAGAGGATTTTACATGGTTAATGAGAACATGTTTTGAAATGCTTTTTATCAGAGATCTCACATTTTTACTTAGGCTAAAAGTTAACCTAAAATGGAGTTATAAATTGTTTTCATGATAAATATACTAAATAGATGTTGAAAAATTTTGAGATGAATAATAGATACCTAGTTTCAACACAAATAATGGTTAAAACTAAGCTTGTAAAACATGAGGAAGAATAATTAGTTTATCACGCACTATACTGGAGTATTATTGGAATATTTTGAAATCTTTTAGAAATTATAATAGATATAATCTTCACAATATTCTTATTTTCAGGATACCAAAAAAATTTAAATATGGGTATCTCTAGGTTCTAAATCAGATCATGAGGTACATTTGGAGCACACATGATTATGGTATGGTATATTATGTCAGAAATGAAAAATAATTTTATTCCTACTAGAATTTGGATTTGGTTTGAGATATTAAGGACTAAAAACCCACAAGTGGAGGATACCTTATCATTAAGAGGATTTTTATTGGGTGTCTTAACTAGAAGAAAGAAAGAACCTCTCTTAGTACAGTTGAAGAAAAATATATTTCAGCAACCATGTCTTGTACACAACTGGAATGGATCCAATGAAAATTAGAGTATCTTGGGGAAGATTGGAATCAAACCATGGTAGTCGATTGTGACAAACAAAGGGTTATAGAGTTGACCAAAAAATTGTTAAATTATTCTCTAATGAATAATATTGATATTTTGTACCATTTCATTAAAAAGATTATAAAATAATGTGTTATCAAACCAAAACATGGGGGAAGGAATAAAAAAGTTTCAAAAAAATTTACAAAACTATTGGAAACAATTTAATTTGAAAATCATTGGTTGAACCTTGGGATTTAACCACCTCCCATGTCCTATAAAGATTTTGAATGTCTCCTCTCTCCATTGTTTATAATTATTTACCTTGAAATTGTTTTTCATTAAAAAATATATCTTATGTTTAGTGTAGAATATAGGTGTATATATAGTCCAAGGGTATTTATTTGATAGATAATGTTCACCTAAAAAATATATAGAACAATATCACAATTAATCTTTTCTCATGTTTCCTATTATGATCTTTAACTCTCGTAGGCTTAAAGAAATTATTAAAAGCACTTTGTTGAGATTCAAGAATAATCACGATTGATAATAATGTACTAGGATATCCCTTTCAATTTTTTATCAACATATTTAATGATACAATAAAGAAGTTTTTTATAAATATTTCTGAATTAGACAGTTATATTCATTATAAAAATATTAATAAATTTTGGAATCAAAAAATAAAGAGTTTTAGCTAAACTCTTTTTAATGAGGGTTTTATTTAAAATTTTATTTTATAAATTATAGAATTTTAATTTTTTAAAAAATAATTTCTTTTAATCATCAAATAAAAATTTACTTCAGGTAAAATTTTGGGATTTTTTAGAAAATTTATATTTTTCAATGAAAAGTGAAAAATGGTGATTTTTTAAAAAATGTCATTAATTTTTAATAAATTGAGTAATTTAAAAGTATAAATGTTATTTTAATTTTATTTCAAGTAACATAATAATTTTTTAGTTATATTTAATGTAATAAAATACATTTTAATCATTTTTATACATTATTTTAGTATAAGATTAATTTCGGCTTAAATATGCATTTTTCAGAACATTTTTTTAAAGTGAATAATGTTTCCTATTTTTAATTAATTAAAATAACACATAATAAGGAATGACTAAATTAAAATTTATATATTATAAAAATTTAAATATGAATTTAAATTCATATAATTATGATTATTATACCTGAATTTAATATAAGATCATCTCATGCTTGAAAAATGCATTCCTTGAAAAACTCTCATCATGTCTATAGGTTTAATTTTAAATTAAATTATTCCACTTATGATAATTTATTATGATAAAGTTATTACATATTTGTAATTTTAATAATTTATTTTATATTATAAGTTTAACTTAATGTTTTTTCAGAATGAATGGTGAAAATAGTAAAATTATTTTATCGTGGTTAAGGTGAAAACAGCTTTATCATGGGTTAATCTAAAAGGATAAGGGTTATAATGACATTAAAAAATTTATAAATTATATTTAATGGGATTATCTATACCTTATATCATCTAATTATTTATTAGGTAATATTTTGGATCCTTGTGGCATGTGTAAAATGTGGGTATAAATTTTTCTTTTCAAAAATTCCATGTGTATCCTCTCTCCCACTTGTTAATGTGCATCCACTATCCTATCTTCTTAAAATATTCAATGACTTTCCCTATACAATACATTGTCAAATTTTTTCCTTTCCTAAACATTTAATTGATTACTTTATTTTATCATAAATCTAATATAGGATGGCTTTGGGTATTATCCAAAAGCGGTGGTCCGAAGATGTGGTATTGTTCTTAACCGGGTGTTTTTATTTTGTATCTTCTTCAACCCCCTAAAACAATTCTTCAAACATGTGGATATAATAAATAAATTATCTCTAATATACCTATATTTTATTATTTTAATTTTAAAACACAAATCTATATCTTCTTCCATTGAATGGGAAACAAAACTATTATTCGTGTGGAATGAGGACTACCGCCTCATGAACCAATGTAATTTGTTTTCCATCATCACCTCTAGTAGATATTTGTAATGATAGAATTAATTATTATATATTATAGTAAAAAATTATATTTATTAAAATCTAATATATCATTTTATTTCTTACCTTTCCACTCACTAAAAAATTATAGTGTTGTTTGTGCATACGTGAGCACTAACACCTCCATAAAGTGATGTGATTATTTTTTTATCACCACATAACATGGATGATATATATCATAATATTTAAATAGATAATATGAAATTTATGATATTATATTAATTATATAAATAAAAAATTATTAATTAAATTATATAAATAATGATCATTGAAAAATGGAAACATTACTCATGCATACGTAGAGCATACTCTCACCATGATCATAACGTAGTTCATTTTCTGTGACCATCATTCAGGATTGGTTTTAAAATTATAATTGATGTGTTAAAATTATAATTCTGAAAGTATTATCATTCTATATTTTATGTAATAATGACCTCATTGACTGTATTCAACCTACCAAAGTCATTTTAGGCATATGAGTCGAATATCATAAAACCTCCAATAAGAAATTAATTAATTAAGTAATTGCATGAAACATGGTAATGAGAAAGATTAAAAGAATAATAAACACAAAAAAATATACTAAATAAAGTAAATAATTAACATAAGTTTATTATTCAATAATATAAATAAAATATGTTAAAAGTCGGACTCAAGATAAGGGACTTTATTTTAAACATCCTCTTTTAATGTTTCCATTTCAACCCTTTTTTTACATTCCCATATTTTTTTTAAATTGTTTTGAAGGTTTTTTATATGGAAATAAAAATAATTTTAAAGTAAATTTTATATTATTTTGTAATTTATTTCAATTTTTTCCAAAAGTATTATATTTACATGTTTTATAATGAAAATTTTAACAAAAAGATAAAAATGTTATATTTTTACATATATAGAAAAAATAATTTTTCCCACCACTATAACCATTATTTGAATTTTGAATTCCATTAAAAAAATTTAAATTCTATTAAAATAAATGCCCAATTTCCCTTTTTTGGGGTCTTTTTATCGTGAATGGGTTTTTTAAAAAAGAGGTATTTTAATATCCAAAAGAGTTTTTCATATGGCCTTAAAAGAGTTTTTCAAGGATTTTATGTTGAAAATTTTCAAGCATAAATTTTTTTCTAGGTAAATGGTCATCATAACTTTTTTATATAATTGTTTGAGCCCCATTATAGCTCGAGGTGTGCATGATATAGCTTATATAATGGTTGTTCCCATATTGCATCAGGTGAGACTGATGTAGCATATTCAATGATTTAACCCAAATAGAATTCCAATACATTGGGTAATGATTATGTGATCTATATAATTATATTGGATTTCGATAATATAGTTATTCCAATCTATACTAGTTCTATATGGTATTTATAAGGGTTCTAGGAAGATGATGTCCAAAAGAACATATATGACATTTCTAGGTTTTATAATGAGTTTTCATGGAAATAATTTGATTTTAAAAGATAATATAATGATCTTTTTAAACGAAAAATTATTACCTTTTAGGTAAATAAAGTATTTTTTTCAAAGAAAATGTTTTTCATTTGATTTCATGTTGTTAACTAGACTAATGGGTTTCTTATTTTTCTATTTATTTCTATGCATTTTATGTTCATCCCACATTATAAACTTTTTTAATTGGGTTTATGGGTGGGTAAATAAAATAAATAAGTCAAGCTGAAATTCATGATGATTTTTCATGAAAAGAAAACATTTTTATTTTAAATTTTTTATATAATGGAAAAAGTGGATGCTCATCAGAAGTGTCCACTTTGTAATATATTATTTATTTATGTATGAGTTATGGCCAAATTTTATAAAACTCTAAACCTAAAAATATCCAAAAATTTAATATAATTGTTTCATAACATAAAACATAAGATTAAATAATTTTTAAGGTTGGGTCATATTAGATGGTATCATATGTAAGGTTAAGATAACATTAGAGTTTAGGATAATGATAATAGCATACCCTTGAAAGATTCTACTTTATGATAAACTTTAAATGGTATAGAATTTAAATATTATCATGTTTATTCATCTAAAATATTTTTTTTATAATGGTTTTCGACATAGGAAATAGGGAAGTTTTATTTGGAAGGCCCTGATAGGAGAATATCCTTCCAAATCAATGTCTCATAATGGTTTAAATTGAAACCAAGATATTTGTTATTGTGATGTATCAATTAAATCATTATATAAATAGTGGTGGAATCTATGTTATATAGAAACCGTATTTTCCATAGGGAAACACATTAATAATTGATAATTTCAAGGTACAACACCCTATGGAATTTCGTGGAACCTCGCATCCAATGGTAGCTGAAGGATGGATCATTTATAAAGAAAATATATTTGATGTCATGTAATGTATAGAAAATCAAAATGTTACCCTTTTTGTTTATTTTTTTGAAGGTGAGGTTGATTGATGGTGTTCATTGGTTAATAATAAAAAATAAATAGATGATCCAGATGCTATGAAATGGAAATATTTTAACAATCTTTTCCTCTATAAATTTTTATCTAAGGATGTTAAAATAAAGATAGAACAAAATTTCTTGGATTTTAGGAAAAAGGTTGAAGACTTTATAGCTTTATATGAAGAAAGGTTTTTATGGGTGGCTAGGTATATACAAGATTTTATTCAAAACATTGACAGTAAAATTAATAGATTTTACTCTGGATTAAAGCTGATTTTATGAAGAGATTTGGACACATGAGAATTTAAAAGGATATAAGAATTTTTTCATTGTGATGATAAAGATGAGTTGGAGTATGTAGAAACTTATTTTTCACAAGATTAAAAGAGTAAGAAAAGGTCTGGATGGAAAGAATTGGGGTAGAATTCATCAAAGAAATCTGAATATAAAAAAATGAAGTTCTCGTATTATAATAAGTGTGGTAAAAATAATCATGCAGAATTTATTATAAAATTTGGGAAGTGTTACTGATATATAAAGGTTTTAAATGTAGCTCACCACTATAAGGAAAATTATCATATGAATAATGAAAATTTATTGGTAAGATGACTAAATTGCAATGAGAGTCTGAATTATGCTAATGTGTGTCCAAAGTTAGTCACTTAAGAGGGAATAATCAATACCAAAAGAAAAAAGTGTGTGTAAAAATAATTTCCACTACTATAATTTATTTTGTTCCATTAAATGAAGTGGTTATAGGTATATTTCTTATTTATTCAAATTATGAAAAATACTTTTGCGACTTTAGGTCTTCATATTATTTTATTTATGGGAAATGTTTATGTAAAATGGGAATATCACTACATGAAATGAAGATAATACATTTTCTGAAAAATATAGGTGAAATTATTAATGAATCCAAGATTTATATGAATATTACTAGTATTATCAACAGGATGTTATTTCTTGAAAATCTTGTTGAACTTCTAATATTGGTGTTTGATATTATTTTAGGAATGGATTGGATTCTTTTTTATTACGGTAAGATATATTATAGAGCTATGAAAATTATATTCAACTATTTCATATATTTTATAACATAAAAATAAGCTGATAAATTTATTAGATATGTAATTTATCCTTATCTATATTATTTTTTTGAGAATAAATACATTGTTCATACTAGTGATGACCCATTAGTGAATCAATTTATAGAGGTATTTCCTAATGATTTTCCTGTTTTTATTCCTAGTCGGGAGGTTGAGTTTATAGTTGAATTAGTGTCTCATTATAAGACTATCTTATAATCCCATTATCTAATATCTCAATTATAACTTCTATAATTAAAAAATTAATTTTAGTGGTTACTATAAAAAGGTTTAATTTGACTTGGAACCTCGCCTTGGTGTACTCCTGTTTTATTTGTTAAAATGAAATATAGTTTAATGAGAATTTTTATTTATTATAAATCCTTCAATAACATCGTTATTAAGAATAAGTATCATTTTTCTCATATCAATCATTTTCTTATTAGCTTTAGGTAGTACAATATTCTTTGAAGATTGATCTCAGGTTGGGGTACCATCAGTTAAAAATGAAGGAGGTGGGTTTTCCAAATATAATGTTTTAGACTAGATAGGAGCATTATAAGTTTGTATTTATTCTATTTGGGTGGTCTAATTCAATTTTTTGTATTTATAGACCTTTTGAATGGAGTATTTCTTAAGTTATTGGATAAGTTTTTGGTTTTTTTATTAATTACATTTTTCTATTAAAGAATCTAGGAGGAACATGAAACAAAATAAGGATTTTTCTCAAACATTTTAAATAAATAAAACTATATAGAAAATTAAGTATTAATTTTTTTTGTACTAAATTTATTTCCTTGCTAAAAATGTTTCTAAATATGGAATTACTATTTCACTTATTGAAGATTGTCCAAGAACAAAAAATGTTATAGAAACTCAGTGTTTTGTTTGTTTATCAGGTAACAATAGATGGTTTTTTGAAAACATTACTCAATTGTCTAGTCTATAAACTAACATAGATCAAAAAGGATTAAAATTTACTAGGATAAAAGTGTGTTTTGTTGTTTTTAGTAAATAAAAATAATATTAATGAATTATCTAGTTTTGTACCTTCCCTCTAGAAATGATTAACTTTTCATATATAGTGATTCTTTTTTAAAAGAACTTGGTTTTGTACTGATGTAGAATGACCATGTAATTTATAATGCTTCACATTAATTGTAACCACATGAGTTAAATTATCCTATGCATGATCTAGAATTATCTATTATGGTTTTTTATTTAAATTTTATAGGAATCATTTATATGGAATAAAGTGTGGAATATATACTAATTTCAAAATTTTGAAGTATGTATTAACATAAAAATAATTGAACATGAGATAGAGAATGTGGTTGAAACTAATCAAGGATTATTATTACATGATTCATTACCATTTAGGAAAAGAAAACAAAGTAATTGATGCCTTGAGTTAGAAAAATAATGATATATTAACAAAGTTACATTTGGAATATGAATTTTTGGTTAATAATTTGAGGAATTTTGGTCTAGAAATTTATCATTTAGGAAACTCATATTTTTTTAATTGATAATGAAATTGTCTCTTTCAAAAAGAATTAAATAATATCATAAGTAGGATCATGTTTTATAGAAAATGAAGAGTTCTTTAAAAAGGATAATTTTCTTGAATTTAATATTAACAAACAAGGTGTTTTTAGACTTGGAAAGAGATTATGGGTCTGTTATAATTCCTATTAATAGAGAGAATTGTTGAGTGAAGCTCATCATTCCCCATTTTTCATTCATCTTGTAAGCACTATGATGTATAGATAAATTTAGGATTATTACTGGTGGGATGGAATGAAAATAGATATTTGGAACATTAATGTGAAATGTTTAATTTATTAATAGGTTAGGGAGGAATGAAAATTACCAAATGGAATGATTCAACCCTTTTTGATTCTATAGTGGAAATGATAAAATATATCCCTGTATTTAATAGTGTCATTTCCAAGGACATAAAGATATTACAATATGATTTTGGTTATTGTTGATTGATTAACTAAATCTAAACATTTAATTTCTATTTGAGATATTATGTCTTAAGATCATCTTTTTAGACTGTATCTATTGAAGACAGTCAGGTTACATGGAGTTCCTCGATCTATTGTATTGGATTATGATGCCAGGTTCACTTTAAATTTTTTGAAAGGACTTTAGAATCCTTTGGGTACATAATAGAATTTCAGTATAGATTTTCATCACAAATATGATGGAAAGTATAAGTAGATTATTGGAAGATATGATTTTTTTATATTAAATGGATAAATAGCTAAATTAGGATTAACATATTTCTTTGGTTGAGTTTTCTTATAACAATAGTTTTCATTCTATTATATATGTGGAACTATTTGAGAGGTTATATGGAAAGTGGTATCAGGCGCCAGATTTTTGTGATAAGGTATGTGAAAGGAATATAATAGAACTAGATTTAGTATTAAAAATGTATTATTATGTGTATTTTATTCAGAAACATATGAGTAAGGATCAGAGTAGTTAGATAAGTTATACAGATAATCAGAGGAAAGATCTTTCTTTCGAGGTAAGTGATTATGTATTTCTCAAAGTATCTCCTTGGAAAAGTGTAATATATTTTAGTAAAAATAGAAATTTAAGTATATGGTTCATTAGATAGTATGAAATTATTGATAATTTTGGATCTATTTTCAATAAAGTGTAGTTTACTATGATTTGATTCCAAGTACACAGTGTAGTTCATGTTTCAACGTTAATAAAATACTTTCTAGATTCATCTCATGTTTTAATACCAGAAGTATTTCATTTAGAAGAAAACCTTTCTTATGAAGAATAAATTATTCATATTCTTAATCATAGAGAGAATTTGTTTTCAAATAATTTGACTCACTATGTTATGGTTTTATGGAAAACCATATCGTTGAAGAAGAAACATGAGAATCTGAAAGTGTTATGAGGGAAAGGTATCCCTTCTTGTTTAATATGTGAATAAAATTACGAGGATGTAATTTCCAAAAGGGGGTAAGAATGTAACAACCTAGGTAATGATATAATAAATCATTTTCATTTTTATTCACATTTATTAATTATAAATTCATGTTAAATATAAAAATATTAAGTAATTTTTAATTTAAAATGGAAATAGATTTGATTAAACTATTTTCTTATAAAGTTTTTATTTAAAATTATAATTTTTCAATTATATATTTTTAATTTAAAAAATATAATTTTAATTTTAAAAAATATAATTTTTTAAATTAGAATATAAAATTAACTTAGGGTGTATTTTTGGTATTTTTCTAAAAATATTTATTTTTCACAGACTAGTGAAAATTATTATTTTTTAAACCGTAATTTATTTTCAATAAATTAAGTAATTTAAAAGTAAAATAATGATATGAATTTTATTTAAATTCAAAAAATTAATCTTTAGTTATATTAATCCTAGTTAATTACATTTAAATCATTTTTAGACTATATTTTAGCATAAGTTTATTTTTTAGCTTAAAACACATTTTTTTTAAAACTGTTTTAAAGTGCATAATGTTTCAGCATTTTATTTAATTAAAATAACCCATAAATAGAAATTATTTATATGAAATATATAGATTATATTTCTATGAATATGAATTTAAATTAATAAAAATATTATTATGATTCATAAATCTAATATTACATCATCTCATTATTGATAAATATATTTCTTGAAAAACTATTTTTTCGTCGTATCTGTGACTTTAATTTGAAATTAAATTATGATATTTTTTTAATTAAATTTTTTTAAATGGATTAAATATTTATAATAATAATAATTTATATTATATAATAAGTTTAAATTAATGTTTTTCATAATTAATAGTGAAAACAATAAAAAAATACCACGGTAAAGGTGAAACCGAGATTACTTGGGGTTAATCTTACAAGTTGGGGATAAAATAAACTAAAAATTTGTCTAAGTTAAGTTTTATGGCCATATTTAAATATTATATCATATAACTATTGATAATTATCCTTTTTTATTCCTTATGTAATGTGTAAAAAGTGGGTATATGTTTTTCTATTAAAAAATTTCAACTGTTTCCTCTCTCCCACTTATTAATGGTCACCTCCTCTGCTATCCTCTTAAACCTTGAAAACCCTTTGTATTAGAAAATAACTACCCAAATACCTTCATCAATTCCATAAAATTTTATTATAGGTCTGGGTTTTATTGAAAAACTAATATAGTAAGGCTTTAGGAATAATCCTAAAGAGGTGGTCTGAAGAAGAGGTGTCGTTCTTAACTAAGCATTTCTGTATTGTTTCTTATTCCACACACATAAAATATTATTAAAACATTATGATATAATTATGAAAATATATATCATATAATTATATGTTTTATGTTAATTTAATAACTTAAATTCATCTCTTCTTCCATCAAATTGGAAACAAATCCATCATTCATTGTATGATGGACTACCACCTCGTGAACCGATGAAACTTGTTTTCCATCGTCACCTCTCACTTCTATTTATAATTATGGAATTAATGTCTATAAATGATATTAATGACATATTTCTCAATAATAAAATATAATAAATCACCTTATTTCTTAACTATCCACTCACTAAAAAATGATAAGGTTTTTTGTGTGTACGTTTGGACCAGTGGCCCTATGAAACGATGTGATTATTTTTTAATCACCACATTACGTGGATGACTAATATATATATATATATATTTAAAGAAATAATATGTAACTTATTATATTATTATTAATATATAAAGATAAAATATTACTTAACTTATTTCAATAATGATCCTTGAAAATGGAAATGTTACTCATGTCTACGAATGGTCTACCATCTCCATGATAGTAATAGAGTTCATTTTTCATAACCCTCATTCATGATTGATTTTAAAAGTATTATTAATGTATAAAAACGATTATTATTTCATTTTTAGTATTCTTTATATGATTTAATAGTGACCTATTTGAACATAATCAACTTAACAATTCATTTTGGACATATGAGACAAATATCATCAAAACATTTGATATGGAATTAATAATTTATGTAATTATATATAAAATGGTAATAAGTGATATAAAGGGAATAAAAACATGAAAAATGATCTTAGGGAATTAAATAATTAACATAACTTTAAATTTCATAAAGATAAAGAACACACGTGACAACTTAGACTCAATGTAAAGGGATTTCATTTAAAAATACTCTTTTTAATGTTTCCCTTTCAACCCTTTTTCATCCATTTCCATATTTTTTTTAAAATTGATTTATGGATTTTTTTTATATGGAAGTAATATATTTATAAAGGAAATTTTATATCACTTTTTTACTTTATTTCATTTTTTCTCAAAAGGATCCATTTTACGTGTTTTATATGGAATATTTTGAAAAAAAGTCAAAATAAATGTTCTATTTTAACATATACAATGATAAAACTATTCACACTACCATAACCATTGTTTTAAGTTTGTATTTCTTTAAAATATTTCATTTTATAATCAAATAAAAACCCTATTTACCTTTTTCTGGGTATTTTTATTATTGAAAATGTATTTTTAAAATAAAAAGGTATTTTGATATATAAAATAGTTTTTCATACAAGTTTGAAATATTTATTCAAGGGTTTATGATGAAAATTTACAAGAATAAAATATTTTATTCATGATTTGGTCTTTTTAAGTTATATATAAAATGGTTTTATCCCTATTATATCTCATATTTTATCTCAATATATCTTATATGATGGGTGTTCCAGGATAGTGGTCCAATGCATTAGGTAATGATTATATTATTTATAGAACTATATTGGAAGTCAACTGCATATTTATTCCAATCTATAAGGGTTTTATAATGGTTATATGAAGATTGTGTCTTAATGAACCTATATAAATTTTCTATATTTTATAATGTGTTTTCATAGAATTTTTTTGATTAGAAAAGGTAATATAATGAACTTTTTAAAGAAAAAATTATGCACTTTTAGATAAAAAGGTGTGTTATTTTTAAAAAATGTTTTTCATGAGTTTTCATGTGTTTCACTAGAAAAACATGTTTATTATTTTTAGGTATCTTACTGATAGTTTTGTTCTCATCTCAAATTATAAAATGTTTTTCGCAGGTTTTAAGAATACTTAAGAACAAAGAAGAAGTCAAGTTGAAAGTCGTGAAGATTTTTCATGGAAAGAAAACATGGTTTATATTAAAAAAATACTATATGGAAAATTATTGCTGATCAGAAGTGTCTACTTTATAATATATGATTTTTTTATATATTATTTATGAACTAATTTTCTAGAACTCTAATCCTGAAAAGATCCTAAAATGTATGAGAATGAATTCTTGACTTAAAACTCAATATTATGTAATATTTAAGTTTGGGCCCTTATGAATTTTATTTTCAAAAAGGGGAAATACTTCACCAATATTGAATATTTAAAGAATTAATATGAATCTATAGCGGTGAATAGGGATTCAAGTTTAATGGGAGCATAATTATATTTGGAGTAAAATAATGAAGATGTGAGGATTGAAAAAAAATCAAAATGAGAGGAATGGTTCAACACTTTAGTTGTAATGTTGAATTTTTTTTCAAATAGAATTTGATCGAATGTCATGTTAAAGATCCTAAAGTATATAGAGATGATTAATATTAAAGACGACTAGATGGGTACTATGAGAAGCTGGAAGATAATCATAGCACAATTGAGTGGACCACATAATGAATGTATTTGATGTTAGAAAAAAATTTAAAAGTCCCCATATGTGTAATATTATTTTATTCATATGTTCAATTTTATTCTTTATCATTTTTAGGATAATATTTAGTGGAATTATGGGAGTTATAGCTACACTATAAATAGAAATCGATAAAAAAATATCAAATAAGTGTTTAAGAAGGTAGTGGAGCATGAGACATATAAGGGGAAATTGTAAGAAATTTTAATTTTCCAAAATTATATTTTTGAATTACATGCCTCGGTATAAGAGGCCATACTACAAAGATGGTAAATAATATTTTTTTGGTTTATGAGTTTTTTAGGTACCTTTTTCATAGAAAATATGGTGTGTCTCAATAATTTCAATAATAAAATATGATTTAAGAGTACTATGTCTTGAGATTTTTTCCATGTTGTGACGTAATATTGGGTAATTTTCAGTCTTTTTGAAAGTTTTGGAGAGTCTATGTAATGGAAGATTTCTAGGCTAAAACAAGTCAAAAATTGGAGAATATATAGAGTAGATTTGGCCAATATTTCTTAAGGTGTTTATAAATGGATTTGGTTTATAGGTTTGGATCTAGAATTTGGACATAAAACATGTCACAATGTAAGAAATTGTGTCATAATCTAGAAGTTTCTAACAAGTCCATGCTATGAAAAAGGATGTTGTATAATGAAGACAATTATCCCAGCAGTTTTCGGAGTTTTGAATTTATTTCAAAACTCATGGGAGTTTTTTTAATTATTGGGTATTTAATGGATGGTTTAAAGATCCATTAAGTGGTTTATAAATGGAGAATTTTTGGAATATTAATTTGAAATAAATGACTCTGTAATTCAACAATTTGAATCAATAGAGATACAAATACAGAAAATATTATAAAAATGGAAACATTGAGGGAAAAAATAAGTACATTAAAGATCTAATTTTGAATAAGAGAACTACATTTAATACTAGTACCTAAATAATAAAATGTAGCACATCAATAACTCCCTCGTTATATTTGTGGTATTTTTTTATAAAGGATCATTGTAATCAATCATCATATTGCATCTCTATTCTATTTATTATCTCAAAGTAGTGTGAAAATAGATAATAAGAGATATTGCATCTGTATTGTTAGTAATCCTTTCTAAAATATTTTTAACATATACATTTTGTAGTGTTAATCCCTGGTATGTCAATATAATTTTAGTGTGTGGATCTTAGACAATACCTTTATGGTAAACTAATTAAAATTAATGTTTTATTACCCTAATTGTTTTATCTACATGTAATATGTGTGATTTATAATGGATAGGTTTTTTATGTTATTATCAAGATGATAATAAGATTTGGTGAGAAATAAGAAAAATTAAACACCCAAATTCACCTCACCTCTTAGGGTGTACAGGTATTGTGGATGAAATAATATATATACCCATGTAATATATATAAATATAAATACGTATAAATATACATAAATACATAAAAATATAAATAATTATATATAATTATAAATATATATATATAAATATATATATATATATACATATATAATTATATCTAATTATATATAATTTTATATAAACACACACACACACACACACATATATATATATATACACAACCCCATATCTAAAGTTATTCTTATTTAAAGTTGAAGCCTGATTTTAAACTTCTCTTAAAACATTAGTTAAGTTTGGAAGTTTTGACCATAGTTTTAAAAATTTACAAGTAATAAATATATAATTATTAACTATTAATAATTAATCATTAACAAATAAAAATTCATAATTACTAATTAATAATTAGAAAATAAATAATAATTACTAAATAATTAATACTTAAATAATTGATTAATTAATTATTCAACAATAATTAAAAATGATTAACTATTAAAAATTAATAATTAAGTAAATTTTTAAATAAAAATGAAAACTAATTTTAAATAATAACTAATAATTAATTTCAAAATGGTTTTTAAAAAATCATCACTAAAATTAAATACAAAAATGGTTTTAACTATTTCAGTATGGTGGAAGTTTTTTAAATAAACCACTATGAATTAGTTATAATTTTCTAATGGTGCTGCTAAAAAAATAAATCAAAACATTTAGTGGTGATTTTGAAAATTATCATTAAATAACTCTTTTCTATAGTGGTATATTAATCTTTAATTATTTTCGAAAATGTTTTTAGTGTTCATTATACACCATAACATGAATGATTCATTAAAAGTTTAACGAATCTCTTCAATATTTTGAGGATATATAAGTAGGATATGAGTGGTTCAAACTCTGGTATTGTGTTGGCAGTACAAAAGGGTGAAGGTTTAAACTAGTAGAAGAATATTGAAGTGTATAATAGTCAGCCTCAATCATTAAAACTTAAAGGATGATTCGGTAAGGAGGGGTAGTGCATCCATTATGATGAATTGGGTCACTAAAAGAGAAATTTCCAAGAATAACTAAAAGGATAAAAAAATAACCATAGATATTCCACATTATATATTAATGTTATAGATTCAATTCTTATATTTCAAATGGAATATGATATCAACTGTATATTATAAAAGTGTTTTAAAAATATACAATAGTTTAAAACTGAAAAAGAAAAAATAGTAATTGATTTAAGTATGAATTCAATTAATGGAAACAGAGGTTAATACATCAAAGAGTTTTATGTGGTGGATTACTTTAAATCTCTAAGTAGATAGGAATAAATATTGTGAATTTCTTTATTATTTTTTCTTGTATGATAAGTGGAATTATTTTTATACAATGTTTTTTATTAATAAGAAAATATGATTGGTTTAGATATGTATGTCTAGGATTGATCAAATTCTATGAAATGATTGAGAAGAATATCAGGATAAACAAATATATAGGATAATAGAGTTTATCCATGATATATTTTAAGATGTGAGGGATATGAATCCACCACCCTTTATTAGTGTATTTTAAATAATAAAGTAATCTTTTCATAATACTACACCAAACACAAAAAATATCATATAATATATGGTTATTAATATTTTATTTATTAAATATCACCACTAAAAGAAGTAAGTTTTTTTTAAAACACAAATGAGTTTATGTCATAAAAATATATTTTGGAAAAAATATAGTTTCTAACTAACTAAAGTTAAAAGTGTAATAAATAAATTCTTATACTGGTAAGTTTAAAGTAGAATTCAATTTATGTCCTAAATGTGTTTATGATATGTTGTTAAATAATGATCTAAAATATAAAGAGTTGTGTTTAAATTAGTTAGAATATTATTTCAAAGAAATTATTTAAAGTAAATGTGAAATAATGATGATGATGAACTTGGAAGGAGTTTTAAGTTGACAGCAGAAGTTATTAATAACATAAAATATTATTTTGTAAAGTAAAGAGGTTTGAATAATATATTCAACGATTTGAACATTATAATTATGAGTTTAATATAGAAATAATTAATTTATAATTTCTTCATTAATGTTACCTATTAATGGAGTTTAGTGGGAGGTTTTATTAGATATTCTCATAGAGATTTGTTAATAATTTTAAACAATTTAATTAGTTTTTCAAAACCCTAAAAGTATAGAAATCATTAGGCCACTCTTGAAGTGTGTCATACGGTACATGATTGAATGAGTTCTTATGTATATTTTTTTAGTATTCTTAAATAATTTTATGAATAAAAAATGTATCATGTTATATAAAAGTTAGTACCCACTTTACCATTTTTTCATGTTGGCTGTATATATTAACGAAATGAAATGATAATTGACCTCTCAAATTATAACATTGATTTATCCCAAATCAATGGTCATTATAGAGAATTATAAGTTGTAATGACTTGTAAATATTATCATAGGTTTGGTTTTATATATAGATATAGTATTTAAAAATGAGGAATCGAAAGAGTTTTATTTGCTGGATAACCCACAATGTTTACCACAAAGATCCATACACGAAGTACTTTATATACTAAGGGTTTATGTTTCATATGGAATCCTTATACCTAAGGCTGAAATTATAATGATAATTATAACCTCAATTATTTGATACCCTTATTAATTTATCCTTGAGTTTTGAGAAAATTATTTATGGTTGGGTATATTGCTTATTATGTCATCATTTCAGGATTAACCAAAATAATATTTATCCTATCATATGACGGGTATGACAACTAGACCCTCAAATAAGATAGACTGGGTAATGGTTTGGATATACCTAAATAAGTTACATGTGATGTGAATATCTATTTAGATGAGAATCCTGTGATTTTTCCATCCACATGGTTGAATGATATGAGAAGTGATGATCTCTTTTATCATTATATACTTGAATAATTGAAAACATTTGAGTTGTCCATACAGGATTGACATGTTCCATCTCTCATGGTCACTCGATGTATTTGGAAATCTGATTATATGATTATTCATACATGTATATGATACAATTGTTGGAGTTCAGTACAGTGATACATGTGTTTAGTAGTGTTCATGCTAGGTCTCTTTGTATCTTGGGTAGTATTGATTCCTTTCTATAGGCCACTTTTGGATTATATTAATGAATTACGAAATTCATAATTATTATTCATACTAGAAAGGTTCATATGATTATATTAAGTGGTTGTGTGAATAAGGATTAATTTTTTTAAGATGATTTTGTATAAAAATATTAGATATTCCTCATAAGTTTTTTGGGGGATTTCTAAAATAAGTTTTAGATGTATTTTAAAATTTGTTTCATATTATGTATCATGAGGTGAAAATTAATAATAGTGTTTTCAAAAATATTTTTATGTATGGTTTCAAAAAATTTATATATGATGTGACATAAGGTGAAAGTTTTAAAAGTCTATAACTCTTTGGTGAATGTATAGTATTTTTAGAAATATACACTAAATGTTAAATCATGGCATGGTCTTATTGACCACATCATAGTTTGTTCATGGTTAAACCACAACATGGTGAGTGTCACAACAATGTGATTCTATGAATGGTGGTATATTTTTTAGGTGATAATGTGTGATGTATCCTATTTATCTTAACTTAAGCTATAATATTTGGTTTTTTCATCATTTAATATGGTTTAAAGATCTTGAACACACAACATAATTAATTAAAAATTAAATAATTGAACACAAATAATGAGACATAAGTTACAAATGCTGTAACCAATGAAATTTGTAAAAAACATTTTATTTAACATTGTTGGGAATTTGGAATTCAAGTAATATCATATTAATCAAGAATTTATGCAAGGTACAAGAAAGGAAAATCTTATAGGTGGTTTTCCTAATCATTGGAATATTCTCATAGCCAATAGACACAACAGGAGGAAGGTGTCAATTGTATTCTAATCTATGATTCCTATCAATATAGAGTTTAATAATTTTCAAAAGTTCAAGTTAGGTCATACCTTGAAGGAGGTATTTTATAAGCATTAGTAGATTTTCATAGCTCGAGGTTACTACAGGAGTAAGTATTCTATTGGTTTTTTCTCTATGATTTCATTCAATCTCATGAAAACAAGTTTCAATATATCATATTGATATTGAAAAGGTATGATGTTCTTCATTTATTTTACACTGTTCATTCTGATTAGAATGGTCTTATGGAAAAACAATTTATGTTTTCCACTACCTTTGGACAAGTGTTGTCCCACCAAAACCCAATAGAATAGTCATTAATAAATGATACATAGTATCCTGCTCCTCATAGTGATACAAATGGAGCTTTCTAAACCTAGGAAGGAATCAATTCTAGGATAAAAAAGATCAATTTTATATTTATTCCATACTTTAACCTATATTTATTTCTCAAAATATAATGTTCATAAAATGGTAAGGATAAAATTGAAAGCTAAATAGTAACTTTTGATCAGTGAGAATCCCCAAGCCTAATTTGGATATATAGAAAATATTCAATGTCATGATATTTTTAATGATTTTTTTGAGGTATTTTATGAGGTACCTATATCTAAATCTTTGTATATTTCACCTTGAATCATGTACAAGTTCCATGATATTTTCTATTCCTTCATCACCACAATCACACCCTTCACAATATTCAGCACTTCTTTCATAGTGCGGGTCTTGTGCACAACATTTTCAAATTATCATGAATATAATATATCAACTTCTTTCCTTTAAAATGGAAAAACCCTTATATAGTGCTTATCATATTATAATGAATCTTTAATTTTATATAACTAATTACAATGATCTTCAAAGTGTGATCATTTCCTATGTATACAAGTCCCTTTAGGATAGGTTCATATTAATCGCACCATTCTTTTCAAGATATCTTCTTCCATGATTCTCCTAGTTTAATTATCCATGCATCACTGAGGTATTTTTTGCATATATTAGTCATTATCTCTTAAATGGATACAATTCCTTTATTTGAAGTACTCACTACATTTCCTTGACAGTTATTTCAACTTGTCTTATTATTCAACTAGTCCTTGTTTAATTACACCTTATTAATGAAATTATAATTAGTCTTATTCTTTTATTACTTCTTTAATTGGACATGCTAAGATTCTAGATCTAATTAGAACCAAGATACTTCATCCTTATCTTATGAATTAACAATGACTCCACTTGGTGAAAAGTTTTTTATTTTTCCTCTATTTTTCCATAAATATTATTCTTAAATAACTAATATTATATCATCATTAAAGAGTACTCTATCTATGAGGGTATTTTTTTGTGAGTTTAATGGTTATTAGATCATATGAATTTCAAAAACAATGCATTTGACTCTTTGTATGTTTCGTATCCCATAAATTGTATCTTGGTATTATGATTAGAATGAATAGGGTGTTCATAATATTGATGCGTTCAATTATCAATGATGACTCTACCATTTGAAGAGTGTATAATTTCTTAAATGAAATATTATTTTGTAGTTACTTGGACTTATAAAACTTCATTAGTTTATCTCGTATTTCCTTTTCAATCCTTTTTTGATATAATTATGGATAGGTTACCATCATCCAAAGTCAAATGGATGTTGGTGACAACATTTCCATCATGTTATTCTATTTATCCCCTATCATGCCAGAAATTTTTCTCTAATTATCAAAACATAATCATCCTTTCATATTTTTTATTTTTTATCTATGTTCTTTAGGAAAAAATTATTCCCATTTAATTTTAGATCAATAATTTCATCACTATCTAGATGTATAATTATTCAATAACCACAACTATTTCATAAAGGTGTATTTATTAATCTAAACTAATTTTTTTATGTGATCAATCAACTGGATTTGAAATCATAGAGAATACTCAAGTTTATAAGAATTTTTAATAGCTAAAAATGTGAAAATTACCATGTTAGAACATCACTTTGATAACATATATTTAGAATAAAATGATTTACCCATAGTGCAATAGTAAATATGAGATAATAAATAAATTGAAAAAATATGTGCAATATAAATAACACCAAATATAATCTATAAAAGTCCCCAGAATTATGTGGGATGAAAAAAACCATTGTAAAGTGAAAGTAATATTGTGATAAATGTAGGTGCATAGTCTTCCTTATTTTTATGAGAAATATACCCTCATAAAAAATTTTCTTGAATAATTTTAAAAAATAACTTACAAAATAAACATTGAAAAATTTAATCTAGAGAAGATATGATTAATACTAATGATGATATGAATGAGAAAAATGGGGGTATAAATCCTTTTATAGGTAACTCTCATACCCTTACTCCTCCGTCACTATATGGATTTGGTAGATTTTGGCTACCACCACTACCTACTTCCACATATTCCTTCTATCTCACCTTGAAAAATTAGGGGTGATGTCATCCATGAATAAAGTGTTGGAGTTGGTTCCCTAGATCCAGCTAGTTTTTTATTTTTTATTACCAAAATATTCAAAGAACTAAATATTAGTAAATATACTATATCATTATTATTATTCTTCTATAATACCTTAATTTTATAATTTTATTATAGTATTTTTCATATTTATTTGTTATGGTAGTTCACGACTATAATGAGAACCTTTAAGTTCTATAAAAATATTCTAAAATGTATACCATATGTTCTAGATAAAATATATTTGATGGTACATTAATGACGTTTGACTATAAAGTGTTGGATTATCATAAGTGAATGAGTCCTCTACTCATGAATTTTTACACTTGGAAATCCCAATTAGAGCAGGTTATGAGAACAACCCTCCAATAGTAATTCCACATGTTATATATGTTATTGGATATTCCTATCAACAAACAAGTGTATTGGTTCTAAAACATGATACAATTGATAATGTATATCATAGATAGCATATATTGATATACTAATAAAAATATTTATGACATATACTCTTGTAACGGTAGGATGTGTTGGTTGTGTTATAAGAGATTTAACATTAATTAAATAAGTAAAGAAATGATTTTTTTTCTTTTCTAGGTTAATGGAAGATTATATCTCTATCTCTTTAATTGAAATGTAACTATCTAATTAAACCAATGCCTACAGAAGTTCATTGGTGATTTTATTTTAGGGATCCAAATAAAGATAAATCAATCATAAATATTGATGAAACAAAGTACGGAACCTAATTGATGAGATATCAATACAAATGGATTATATTATATAATAAGAATTTATTTGAGGTTATTGTCATTGAAATAATAATTTATTTTTTTATGGGTTTCCTAACATGTTGTAAGATTCTAATCCTAGAAATTAGTAATGCTCGCCTAATTCCACTGGGAAAGAATCCTAAAGGTATATACATTAAGTGTTTCCATAATCTCATTTAATTTATTTTTGGATTTAATATTTTGGATTAATATTATTACCAACTTGTGGTTTAATAATTATTATTTTTAATTGGATCGTATAAATTCAATCACTATTTTATCAAGTTTAGGATAATTTTGTGTTAAATATTAAATAAATATTATTTGTGAGCTTGAAAATATATATCATTTATTTATCTTTTATTTTCTATGGTCATCAAAATAGATAATTATTCACTATTTAAATAAATATTTATTTAGTTACATGAATGTCAAAGTAAATTTTTATTCACGAGTTTGGTGAATATAATATTATTTATTTATTGAATAAATTTTATAAATATATTTATTTATTTAAATAAATATTTAATAGTCATTATTTGAGAAATGTTAAGGTGAATTGATGGGATGAATTAAAGGTGTTATGGAAATGATATATTTTATTTAATATCATTTATATAAATATTAATTATTTAATATAAAAATGATATTTAAATATTTTTGAGTTACCACGTGTCATTAGATATATTATTATTATTATTATTATTTGAAATGATAAATATATTAAAGATAATATTTGATGAAGGACATCATTGCAACTATTAAATATATAACCCTAGCTATATTTTCCATATTATGTCAATTTTCAAGGGTGATGTGAATTGTGGTGCATAATAATTCCTCTCAAGATAATTCTCTCATGACTGAGAGAACCTCTCAATAATTATCTCAAACATGAGAGTTGATGCTCCTCCTCTCTCTTAGGACTTAGAGAATAAGAGAATAATTATATTAAGATTGAAAGACTTCTTGTTTTGATCAATGGAAAATGACACAAGTTTCTTGGTTCCTTCACAATAGCACCTAAAATACTAACGATAATGTTTTGAGATTTGTGGACCATGTGTGGATTCCACTATAGGAATTCTACTTTATATTCTTCATAGAAATGAAAACATGATAATAATAGCAACTAAATTGATCACTGAAAATAATATTGACCATGTCAAGGTAATTATTTATTTAAATTAATTATAATTTATATATGAAAATATCCTCTTTATGAAGAATTGGTGATTTCTATATCAATTTCAATGAATTTTATCCATAAAACTGATCAAAAAAACTATAAACCAAGAAACTAAATCCAAAATTGATTACATGTTAGGTAAATAGTTATACCCATTGTGTAACATAAGATATCCCATGTAGAATAAAAGATGATTCCTTGGGTATGTTCTGTGGGTGACCAAAAACTAAGTACACGACATGTAACTAGTTGTACAAGTTGTGTAACTCATACATACTCATATGAGGTACAATATGAGATAGGCATAATGTATGATTCAATATGTGGATAATTAATTGAAGCAAGATCTAACAACATGGTGTGTCGCTAGAATGTACATGTCATGTGATAGGGTTTCCCCCACTAAATACACAGAGAAATTTTTAGTGCCTCATTTGTAGTAAAATGGTTTAATTATTTAAAAAATTGGGTATAACCATGAAAGAGGCACACGCACAATGAATAAAATAAAGTTAAACCCGCTGGCCTAGGGACTTGACCCTGAGACCATGCCCCAAACCCCTCCCCACCCTTACCACCCCATCCAAGCGTGGAGGGCATTAAATGCTTTAATTATTATTTTTGTGTTATTTCTAAAAAATAAAAAAATGTATGGTCTTCATAAACACCATGTACTTCACAAGCATCACCATTAGTAAACATTGTGTATACTAAATTAATTTTACATGATCATACATATTGTTCCGGCTGTGTGTCTTGAACCATAAAGAAATGCATCATTTAATATAGAAACACGTCATGTAGGAATACATATCATTTAAATATGAAGTTTATGACAAGGACTATACAAAAAATTAGTCACTTGTCATATCGAGTGACGGTATATATTTTTTAAGTGATAAACATTATAAATAGGTTTAATTAGTAATAGAAGGGTATATTTCATGTCAACTCCAATACATTTTGTGTATATGTATTAAATTCCAAAATGAATTTAATCTCACAAGGAGGGTGCATTCCATGTAGTTGATTAGTACATTATTTTTATTAAATAATTTTAAATTAAAATATATTTATCAAATTTATTTAAAATTAAATAGGATGAAAATATCAAGGGTTGTTTGAGAATATAATTATGATAAATAATTAAGTAATTAATAATTTTATTTCTTTATTATTTAAAAAATATATTTTAATGAAATAAAATATTGATATTAATGTTATCAAGTATAATGCATAGATATTGCATGTTTTAAATGAACATGATCTTGATCAACCAATGTGTGTGTCAGGTTTTTATTTATTTTGATTATTCTTTACATAGTTTTGTGATAAGTTTTTTATTTTATTAAATATGATGATCTGCATATCATACCTTTAATCTTTATTATGCATGGGACAATTTTTTTAAAGATTATTTTATGTAACCTTAATCCTCTGGTACTCCTAACCCGTGAGTGAGTAAATAATTATAAAGGAATTAGCTCCTGTAAAGAGCTCCTAGAAGGAGGATACGGTTCAAGACATGATCTTATGTTATACTAACCAAGAAGATAAATAGGTTTATATAAGAATTTGGAAAATCAAACTAGGTACCATCACTAGGATTTATTTCCCTATGGACATGGGTTGTTTTATATTCTACTTTATAAATCTACTATTATTTGAAATTTCATGATCATAAAACTTATTTATTTAATTTTTCAAGTTAATGGTAATTTTTTAATTCAATTCATGTTAATTTTTTTTTCATGGATTGTTTTTCCCATTTTTCAAGGATCGAATCATTTTTATTTTTGGTTTTTCTTATGGGAGGTATCTCTTTTTCCTTCATCATTTATTTTTCTCACTTCCATAGTACCTTCTAGTGGGTTTCTATTTTCCTGTTGGGTATTGTTTTCATCAATTCTTGCTTCAAGGGATTTAGTAATAATCCTATTCTTCTCTTACTATCTATCACTCCATACTAGATCTCATTAGATTCTATCATGTAATCACCTTTGGTGTCTTGGTATTTTTTATGGTGGATGTCTGGATGAGGGGTCTATCAATTTTTTCCTATGTCAGTGGAACCACCTTTGACTTTTCTTCTACAATTGTTTTGTATCACTATGGGAATTGACTCCTTTTATCTTCATTCTAAAATCCACCAATCCGGATCCCAAATTGATTAGGATCATTAGTTATTAGGTTGGATTGTAAATATGATAGTGATAGCATTCAATCACGTTTCCCTTAAGTGTGGTAAACCATATTTCTTCTTCTTTTGGCTAATAATTACTTGTTATGGTTTCATTTAGATATTAATTTAGTTTGGTTTTATTCCATCCCAATGAAATTTAATTTCCTTCATTGATGATTTATTTTGGTGGATTAATATTCATATTTAATCGAACTCGATGATTTTTCTCAATGGTGTTTATAGATGGTAGGTGGTAAATTAGCAACAAGATCAGTTTGGTCTATATCAATGTTATATGTGATGATCAGTGATTTTACTAATAGTTACCGGACCATAAATATATAAATTTCAGAAGATAGTGTATCTAGTGGCATAAATATGTGTGGTGGTGGCTAAGAGATATTCAATATAAATAGATTTAGGCTCAAGGTGATGGTATAGAATCATCATTCATGTTAGGAAATTCATCTTGCATGTCACATGTATTAAGAATGTATTTAACCTGAATTCCTAACATGGTCATACCCATGTATTTAAAAATTAAACTTTTTATTTTTAACTTTACCTTGTTTGGTTTTTTTGGATGGGGTTGTTTGTTGTGTGAATCCCAACACTCCTAAAAATTTCTATTATCAAATTAAAAAATAGTTCCTGGGAGGGGATAAATTTTAATTATTTATATTTATTAATAATTATAACTATTTGACTTAACAAAATTGGTAGTTATTGTAATTATAATTGTCTATTTAGTAAAATTTGTGGAAATTGTTGAGGGAATATGATTTTGTGATTTCAGGATTAGGGAGCCCAGTCAGCAGATCAAGAAACTATGAGATAATGCAGTTGGAAATATTGTTAACCCAAATACCTTGGAGTAATTCCCATGGACATAATCTGGGTTATGAGAATTATAATATGGATCCTTACCACTATAATATCCATGATATAGGATATTTCAAATCCAATGGAGATGGATATTTGGATTTGGTAAAATAGTGAGAGACTAAAAAAATTATTTATTATATTACACACAAAAATCAAAATAAACTACTTATATTATCATTAATTTACTATAGAAAATATAATTTAAAACCATATGAACACTATAATCATTCCTAAACAAATACCATGTCCCCAAAAGAACTAATTTCTAAGAGTAGTATAAATTTTATTCACTAGGCTGCTATATAGAAAATTTTAATATTTGTTGGAACCCAATATTCATGGTTAGCTACCCCTATAAGTAAGAAAGGGTAAAAGGGATGTATATAGGATGTATATATAGGATTCTTAAAATGTCTATCGTATCATGTTATTATTTATATCCATTGATTTTAAGATGCCACATATGGACATCAAAGCCTACCCTATGATAACTCATCTCTAAGAACTTGAAAATGATAGAGAGAGGATAAAGATGAATTATAATGTCTCTACACTCTACTAGTGTAAATTATAATAAATATACCAAAAAAGTGATATAACCCTAAAATATTTTAAGACAATTGATTGATTATAAGATTTGGGCTTTCATATGGATAATAAATTATCTATTAATCTCATTTTATCATCCATGCCACTAATATTATTCTAATTCATCAAGATTTTTATGTTGGAAATTATTAATAATCCACTTAGTAATATTCTTTTCTAGGAAGATACTAATTTTTGGGAACATGGTTCCTCACCCCTTATAGTGAACAAGGTGAAATATAAGGTTGAAAATACAATGAAAAGTTCATGTTCAACATATCCTTTATAAATTCCTTCAAAGAGAAAAAATATTCAAAGATAGCATAGTGAATTTGATGTTATATACTCCACATCTGACAATAAAGGTCATTCGAAGAGAAACTAAAATTAATTGAATAAGAAGAAAGTATAATCTTATACTTCTAATAGATTCATCCTTGCATGATTTTTTTTACTTCTTGGGTATTCAATATAATATATACCTTGCATATATGTATTCAAATAAAAGAACCAAAAAATTTTATAAATATTATAATAATTAAGGTGAATTATCTAAGTTGTTGAGAGGTGTGATTTCTAAGTTAGTAAAGAAAAGAATATGGCCTCATAAGTGGATTTATTATTATAAAATTAGTGTTTTGTATTCATTATTTCCAAAAAAATATTTTAGTGTCCAGTTTAGATATAAGGAGACACTATTTCATATTTATAATGAATGTTGATATTGTACTTCAATCATAATAATTTATTAATTCTTGAATAAAAAATATCCAATATCAAAAAACAATGAAGAAGATAAAATATAGGACTCAAATCCAATTTTGTAGATCTAATTCTTAGTTAAATAAAACTAAAAGTAATTTTCCAGTATATACCAAAATGGTGTTTAGACTAGTTAGGGATAGAACTCATTATTATTTGGACATATTTATTTATTATGTTTTTGAATAATAAACCTTATAGATAAAGGTATATAAATAAATATTCTTATGCTAGTTCATTAGGACACACCAAAAATATTATAATAAAAATATTGAGGTAAAATCATATACTTCATGATATTCTTTTCTGATATTTTAAGAATCCAAAGTGGAATTATTGAATTCACCTTGTAAAAGATATAATATATTTTGTGTGGTATTATCATAAAATACCTTACCCGAGTATTCATTAATCATTTAAATGAAGAGTGAAGGTTCTTAAACTTGCATTACATTATAAGCATCCAAGTGGGGATGATAGTACAATGAGGATCAATGAGGAGTCTTGTATTCATTGTATGTTTTCTATAATTCATTTCAATACATGTTACAAAAATAATTGTGTAATATATAAATATATAACATATATATTTAATAATGTATATCATATAAGTTATGATATAATAGAAATTCATTATATAATATCTTCATGTGTATTTATGAGTAATATTTGTGATAAAAAACTTATATAATAGAAAATAGCAAGTTTATCTCAGTCAATTATCCTATATCTAGTCAATATTTTACAATCCATAATATAGAATGGTATTATTTAATATCGACAATATTTCTATAACATATAATCATATCTCTTTTGAGATACTGGGTGTAGGATTGACTATTATGAATTCAAGGATCTTGACAAAAATGATTTGGAATAGGAACACTAAACTCTACAAGACCTATTGAGATGAATTGTTTGAGAGAAAAATACTGTGTAGCAAAGGTAAAAAAATGGGAGGATTTATACTCACTAATATAGGTGATATATTATTCTATAATAATAATAAACCCTATAGGAAAGTAGTAAATAGAAATAAGCAATAATTAGAAAGTTCATCTATTTTTGGATTGGGTCCCAAGTACCAAAATCTAGTTCTATATTTTGGTAGTTTCTCTAGTTAATGTAAACCAATTAGTGGGTATTCAATAAGAAACTATACATGAATGTTACAAGCTACTACCAATAAGGATATACTGGTTACTTAAGGTTTTAGGGAAGTCTATACATAGTCCATGATGAAACATTACACTATTCATCATGTTAAAACCCATTAAAATTCTACTTATCATAACAAACATCTATGATCATTATATTGGGCATTGGATGTCAAGACTAACTTCCTTAAAGGAAAGCATAAGGAATATATATATATATATATGATGAAACTAAAAGGGTTGGTGTCACCAAATAAATCCAATAAGTAATACATGTTTCATATATCCATTTATATATTAAATATATCATTATAATAATATAATATATTTTTTTCAAATTCTATACTAAATTTTCATCTAGTATTACATTAAGGCTAAGGTAATAGGAAATATGATATTAGTTAAGACATTGGTTCCCATATCTAAATATATCAAGTACGTTGTGGATTTTGATATATCTAAAGAAGAAATTTAGAAATTATTATTTTTATATATTTTGAAATGATACCATGATTGTAAAGAATTATCATAATATATATCATGATAAACTTAAGAATATCGTATTAGTAAAGATGTCAAAAATTATAGAGTAAAATGGTTAATAATAAATGATATAACTAATGAGGATTTTTATAAAATAAGTGAGGTTGAAATATGAAGAACAGACACTAGAGAGTCTAAAAAGACTAACAGATATATCCATACCATAGTAGAGTTGTTTTTATCATGTGAGAGCTAACAAGACCATTAGTAGTTCGCTCTACTACAAGTGGAATTATTTTTTTTATGGTACTCTAGAACCAACTGAATTTGTACTTTCAATTACACGAATATTAAAAGATATAAATATTTTTAAATATCTTACCACATGATGAATGTTATTTTTCATTATTGTGATAATTTCCTTAGATTATTTTTTACATAAAAGGTCATAAACGTTCCCAGCTATAATGGGAATCTTTCAGTGATAATACAATATTTTAGAACATATATCATGTTTTCAAGATAAAATATACCGTATGGGACATGAATGAATTTTTTCTATTAGGTGTTGGATTCTTGTATGCAATTTAGGTTTCAACTCATGAATTTTCACTCTTTGAAATATCAAAGAGATGAGGTTAAGAGGACATACCCACTAATAGGACTTCAAAATGTTATATATTTCATTGCATAATTCTATCTATAGATGTGTGTACTGGTCTTATAATTGATATTATTATTAATTTATATCATGAATAAAGTACTTTGATATATTGATAAAAACTATGATAAAATATACTTACAATGAAATAGGATATGTTGGGTACATTACAAGTGATATGACACTAATTATATAAGTTTAGAAATGATTTTTTCCTTCCAAGTCAATAGAATATGATATCTCTAGACCTTTTAGTGAAATGGAATTTTATAACTAAATATATCGCTATGGTAGTTAATTTAATTTTTTATTTCATGGATTCAAAGAAAAATAAATAAATCATAGAGGTTAATGACACAAATTAAGAAACATGTTTGATTATATGTAGATAAAAAGGTATTATATTACATAGTAAGCATTCATATGAGGTTGTTTTCATTACAAAACTAAATTCATTATGCATATGTGCCTTAATGTATTGATAGATGCTAATATTTGACTTTCAGAAAGATCACCTAATGCCACTAAGAAATATACCTAGAGGGTTATACACTATGTGCATCCATAATCTCAATTAAATTCTATTTAAATTTTACATTTATAAAATTATCATCTTATGGTTTAATAATTATTCAAGTTAAGTTGATCTCAAAAATTCAATCACCGGTTCTTTGAGTTTAGAATATATATCCATTGAATATTAAATAAATATTATTTGAAATCCAGTGAGTATGTGATACTTATTTAACTCTTTTTAATTATTTATAAGGTAATATATAATTATTTATTTTTTAAATAAATATTTATTTTTTATAAGAATAGTAAAATAAATATTTATTCACAAGTTTAGTGAATACAATATTATATATATATTTAATGAATAATATAAATATATTTATTTATTTAAATAAATATTTATTATTAAATGTATTATAAAAGCTATGGAGGATTGACTGGTCGAGTGAAGGACCCAATGGAAATGATATATTTTATTTAATATAATTTAAATAAATATTATTTATTTATTTAATAAATAATATGTAAATATTAGTATCTTATAATATTTCATGGAAATATAATATTATTATTATTATTTAACAATTGGAATGTAATATAAATAATATATGTTGAAGGGTCTCGGTGAAATTATCAATTATTTATCCCCCACTATATTCCATCTTATTTCAATTTTTTAGGGTGATGTGAATTGTTGTGAAAAAAATCCTCTTGACATATTTCTTTAAATACTGAGATAACCTCTCAAGAATAAGAGATGATTCCTATCCTCCCTCTAAAGACTAATAAAATAAGAGAATAATTCCTTCAAACCAAAATAATTCTTATTGTGATCAATGGTGAATGGTGTAAGGCACTAGGTTCCTCCGCTCTAGCACCCAAAATATCAATGGGGATATTCCAATATTCATGAAGAATGTGTGGATACCGTTAGTGTAATTATACATTATATTATTCAATGAATCAATGAAATAATAATAGTGGAATTGAGATTGATCACTAACAATAAGAATTATCAAGTTGAGGTAATTCTTAATTTTAATTAATTATAAATTATATGTAAAAATATCCTCTATATAAAGAATATGGAATTTCTTAACTAATTTCAATGGATTTTATCAATTGAAACTCATGAAAAAAATTATTGGGAATGGGTATGACCACTTTTTATGTGCCTCGGATCCTTCATGAAGAGCCAAAGGGCGGCCAAAATCATAGTAAAAACCCAAAAGTATGTATCTTAAATAATTAATAGACTAAAAATATACAATAATGATTGTATGGTTTTATAGGTGAATTATTTTGCATTGGAAGAAGATAATAAATTTTAAAATATAATAAATTTATTTAATCTATAATTTTTAGTACTATCACGTATATAAAAAAATTAGGAATACTTTAATTATTTACAAATTTAAACAAATAATATACAATATATTACATAAATTACATGTACATGTATTCAAGGGAAAATAATAAGGATCAATCAAATTAATTTCAATTGAAAATATTAAATTTATTAATTGAAAAAATATAATTAAAAATGTAATTATATTTATAAATAATTAAAATGTTAATTGAAAATCATTTTATATATAACTACTGTAATATTTGTGAAACAAATAAATAAATTTAAATGAAACTATTTTCATTAATGTATAATTTATTGTAATTTTTTTAAAATTATAATTATATATCATTCTATTTTTAAATTTTATTTATCTTTGGATATAAATATTTAATTTTTATGAATTAATAATTAACAAAAAAATATTCTTATGTAAATATATATTTTTAAAATTAAGTATAAATACAATTAATTAATACACATCTTATTAAGAATTGGTATTATTATCATTCCTATTAGATATTTTGAAAATATGAGGGTTAAACTATTGAATTAGGTTATATGATCTTCATGAATTGTAATGTTGTTTAATCATCCAATTTTTTGAAGGAAATTTGGATGTATGATCTCCCTAAGTAGGAATAAAAAAATTTTAAACAAATTTGGTTTATAAAACCATTACATAAAATATTAATTTTTCTCAATTCTATATTATTCAATAAGAGAGTTTCATAAAGAATTTAGGGTAGAGGAGACTTATTTTCATTTAATATTTCTATGTAATGGTGTTCAAAATATCTCAAAAAAATCTTCACTACTTTATAAAAATATCGAAATTAAAAATTAGCATCACATATTTTCATCTCATAGAAAATTTCCCCAAATGTTAATATTTTCATTGATGTTTGTGAGCTTATATGGCTAGTTTGGATGAGAATAAATTAGTATATTTATAGAAAAAGTAATCCACTTAATAAGGTTTTGGCTTACAAGAGCCAATATTATTATTAAAGAATGGTGTTTTTGAAGAGTGAATCTTTATTAAATAAAAATAAAGTATAGATCATTGGATTTTCTTACCTAAAACAAAATTTATAATATGTTTTACAATTAAATCTTGTATATTGTTTGATATGTACATTTTTTATACTTATCATATATTTTAATTTTTTATGTATACTCTATGTGATATTATTATTGGAATATGTGTCATATCAACCTGTTATATCAGTCCTTTATATAATTAAAACATGGGAATTCCATGAAAATATTCTTAAACTATTTCTTATGGTCTTGATATATCTGTCTTATATTACATAGGTGATATTTGGATATAAAATGTTAGGGGATCATAGGCATTGATACTTCTTCACATGAAGTTTTCACTTGGTTGTTTCTAAAAGTATGAGATCATATTCAAATACTATGTGTCATTATAAATTCATATTCATGAGTGTGCCTAGTGATCCCTGGACTTTATATTATTATTAATATATATCATGAATTGCATACGTAATTGTCTAATAAAAACCATGTTGTATATGCTTGTGGTGGAGAAGATTTTTTTAATTATATCATAAGTGGTATGATGTTAATTCAATGATAAAGATAGGATTTATTCCTTTTGAGTAATGGAAAAAGGATATATGTATCCCTTTGATTAATATGAAAGTGTTTGATTTTAAATTTTTGGTCATTGTGATCACTGGAAATGTTTTCTTAGTAATCCAAATAAAGATATGTTAAGAATTTATAGATAGTGGTACATGAATGCATCCTATATGATCAGATATCATAGAGAAAAGGGATTATATCACACAATTAGTGTTCATGAGAATGTATTTATTTCTATAACTTTTCTCTTTTCCTATCAGGGTCATGATGTGTTACTAAATACTGCTCTTAGTTTGTGGGTTAGACCCACTACCACTAAAAAATATATATAAAGGGTAACATGCTAAGTGTATACAAAATATCATCAGATTCAATAAAACAATAGTTATAGTATAAGTGATCTCAGTTTGTAGATTAATTTATATACAATTTATGTCAACCATAATTCAATCCCAATTTATTCTTGATTGGAAATAATAGAGTTGAGTTTTTATTTATTATGATATTAAAAATATGTACTAATAAGTAAAATTTAATATTTAATTATTATTATATAGATCATATTAAGTAAATAATCTATGTTTATTTAAAAATAATCATTGGATTAATTATTACATATAATCTATTTAATTATATCAATAAATAATTATTCATTTGAGGAGTGGTAAATTAAAAAATATATCAATTGACACCAGGTTAGTTAATTTAATAATTAAATAATAGTAATTATTATTTAATTATAAATTAAATAATTGTTAATGAAATGGGGTTGAAGATTAAAATATAAAAAATAGAAGGGATATTCTTGTAGTTTCTTATTTATAAACCCTAAATCTTCTAACATAACCCCATTGGAACCCTTCCTATGATAATAATGAAGACAAGTGTGACCCCTAAATCCCACCTACAATGGGTAATGAGTTGAAAACACTCCATGGGGATATGAAACCCCACATATGGTGGGAATTACCATTATAAATCTCCAGTATATATATGAAATCCCCACTAATCATCTTCATGTAATAATACATGAAAAATCGCACCATCATTGTATGTTTTTTTAAAAATAAAATATCCAAAATATAGAATGAGATAAATCCTATAGTAGAAACTTCACAAAAACCTGTAATATATATCTATATATATATAGGTGTTAATATAAGTATACTCATATGATCCACCCCAAAACCCACTTGTGAACAAGGAAAAATAATATTAATTCCTTAGGGAATAAATTGTGAAACTAAATCACTACCTATACCAGTTTAAATACTTTCCCCATACTCACCAAGTCTCACTCACCCAAATATCCATGCAAGTATAATAATATAAAAATCATGAAAATATATTGATAATGGTACCCCACATACACTTCCTCTGTGAACTTGTCACTCTCATTCCCCAATGTCACTCGTGTTAGAATTATTATCCCCTCTCTAAACCATGACAACACACACCACATAACCAAATATCTATATCACATCCACACCCACATATTTATAACTACTTACCACAAATAAAATCCACATCACTAACTCATCCACATTCCTTATAAAGGTAGATTGTATAATCATTAAAGAAATCAACCTCATAGACTACTCCTTCCATTTAGTCCCTCTTCATACACCCACATCATAACTATAAAACCCTAATCCGTCACAACCCATATTATGTCTACAAGAGAGATATAGAGAGATTAATGTGTAGTAGTTAACCATGTGGGTAACCACCATCTTAGATATTAGGTAAAACATCTAGAACCCCAAAACATCATATGGAAATTGGTCACATTAACCAACATGGGTGGTGGTGAACAAAAAATAACAAAACTATAATGAATATAATAACATGAATCCCAAATTAAGTTAAACTACTCTACACACAACACTAATCTACAACTATTTCCACTACACTTCAACACTTTTTCCACATCGAGGCACAACATGAATCACATCCATCATCAATAACCATAAAACTTCCCACACCTCATATCATGATTGATTTCTAAATATTAAACTATAAACCTCTTTATTAATTTATCACATGTCTATTATTAACCATAAATTAATTAATAAAACTTCAATCATTAACGAAATTAACATTTACTAACCATAAAAAATATATTGTTCCATATCTATTTCTATCCATTACAACTCTATATAAACATTTTCTTGAATTTATACTCTCAAATAAATTGTGATTTCTTTTTGAATGCTTCATATGATATCCTTTTTATTTAGTAATTTTGGTATATAAAACCACTTTTAAACAAAAACTACCATTAATTATCAATTATTTTCAACAAAATTTATATTTACAAATCTCTTACCCATTAATCATTTCATTATTTTCATTACCATTCCACATTTCAGAGCAACTAAGGTAGGATTTCATCAACCTCTAAACATCACCGCATTAAAAACTGAACCAACCATATTAATATCATCACTTCTATACCATAACAACAATAAACACAAAATATCATATCAATAATATTAGCATCAATTTCACACTTATAGATCATCATCCACTCTATCCCATATTAACCAAGTTAGACAACCACCAAAAAAATATTCCATCACAATTTCTTAACTACAAAAACAAAAAATGAAAAAAATATTATAACCATAGCAATAATAATAATCATAGAAATAAAAAATATCAATTAACTATATAAATTCATATTTCAATTAATATTAATAAGTCCATGCATAATTAATCGCATATATCAAATCTATATTTAGATGTACACTTCCTTCACCATCTTTAAATTATCAATCAATTTTGAATATGATGAATAATGTCAACAATAATAATGATAATATCACAAAAAAATCCAATTAATAAACCTATGTAATAACATGTAATCTATATCATAAAAACTATATAAATAACATGTGAATTGAATCTCCCCTTCCAATTTTTAGTCTAGTTATTATCTTCATTAGGATAATTATAACTATTTTTTCAATGAAAAAAATATGATAATATCACCATTAAAAATTATATAAGAAGAGATATATTAAATATATTAACATAATTGAAGATTAAAAAGTCACTATATAAGAACAATGATAATAGAAACGATCGCATATCTAATGAACCTCAATAGTAACCATCAATAACCAAAATATATCATCCCAAAATCAAAACCATAACCAAGAACAATAAAAATCAAACCAAATCCACTTCCATGTTCTTATGATAAGGAATAATGGAACAAGAATGATGGAAATATGAAAATAATTTAGAATAAAAAAGGAAAGACCACCTAGATTCAAAAATATATCCCCCATGAAAAGGGATAATATTAATATCCACTATTGACTTAAAAATTTCTAAAATTGATCTTACAGTCACTTAGTGTTAAATAGAAAAAGGAGAGAAAATATGATATAATAAGGAGGTGTAAATTTATAATAAAAGATTGGTGTTAAAATTTCACACTATATTGTGTAGACTAATTATGTGACTATGGAAATTCAGAAAAATCCATGTAACTTACTTGAACATTTTTCCACTAACTTTCCTTATTCTTTACTTCAAAATCAGAGAGTTACATGAGGTCATTCCAAATTTTCTAGGTTCATAAAATACGCATGTATCACACACCATTTACCAGGTAATTTCATTGGGATGTGAAACTAATTCACAATACATATTAAATACACAAGAAAGGATTGAGTCCACATTTAATTACCCTCATTTCTTGATTTAAACATTAAACACACCATGTCGTAGTGGATTTCATCTTGCCTATTTTGGTTTCTAATAGAAAATAATCAACTCTCCACCTCCAAACTACATGCAATCCCCTCCTCAACACCCCAAACACTCCTAAAATAAAAATTAAAAAATTAAGGTAATTCATGGATACTATATTTGATTCTTATAAAATTATTCTTTCCCATGGGAATCAAAACAGATTTGGAAAGATAGAAAACCAGACATCATTACCAATACTCCATGAGATACTTCTCAATCAAAAATCATTTCATCACAAAAATAAAAAAGAGACTACGAAAATTAAAATAACATAGTCACGTTATAATAATATCAAACTTACCATCTCAATAAGAAGAAAAAATGGATAATAAGTTTGAATCTTTGATTCTCACTCCCACATACACCCTTCAAAACCAGTGTGTCTCTGTAAGGAATCAACCAAATGAATGATATTCCCACACAACATCTTCTCCTAATGGTCTTAAATCTCAAAATTTCACTATATTAATGTTATATCGTTCTAAAATTACAACTTATCCAAATAAATTATATAAAATTCATCACGAATATATTTATGAATTCGTAACACATTAGAGATATCATGAACTTGATCCATCTATGAAATAAGTTTTAGCTGATACACCACCATTCTAACATTCTCTAATATTCAGAAATTCCCAATAAAATTGGAATAATGATTACTCATAGTATTAACATCCTTTTACCATTATATTGAGAAATCTTCATGAACTCATAATCACTAACTTCAAACTCCATGAGACTACTCCTACGATTATTATAGCACTTTTGATAGTTTGAAGTCACCTTCATCCACTCATGGATCACCTGCACCATATTTTTCATGATCTAAACCAAATCCAGTACAATAATCATTAACACTCCAAACTCATTCCAACATAGTGGAGATCTATTAGGTCTCTCATACAATGCTTCGAACAAATCCATAACAAGGGATAAGTGATAGTTATTTTGAAAATAAAACTCAACCAATGGAAGGTGTTTGTAACGCCCCGACCCCAGCTACCCAGAGTCGGTGCATTACTTCGTAACATTGGCATGATCACAAAAGATCAAGTCTTGAAAGACCGATTAGTTTATTAGCCTTGGAAACACTAGATACATTCGTAAACGTTACATTACATCATAAAGTGAAAAACTACAATAATAAAGTCTCCATAGTCCACACTCATATCCTCTTCTAAAAATCCCTGAAGGTCATTCATAAAATACTTCTTCACATCCTGGAAAATATTAAAACATTGAAAGGGGTGAGCTCAGATGCTCAGTAAGGATAACAATATTTCGGAAGCTTTCATAAATAAACATTAACATTTAAGGCAATGTATAACTAAAACAAAAGCCCTTTTAAACTTGAACTTCAGCATAATATGGAAAAAATAAAATGAGATAATTCCATTTACTTACTCACATGGATATTCTACTAGTCGAATAATGACATGCAATATCAATAACCACTTTTATAATGAGGGAATGTATAATGCCAGACATTCTGAAACATTTTGTCAAGGCCTCGGCCAAGACGTCTAAAATGATTAAGGCCTTGGCCAAAACCATTAAATCAAATTGGGAAAGGGCCTCGGCCAATTCCACGTCTAGTTGTCTCATGAGACCTACTGATGCATCGAGGAGCTATAGCGGACTCCACCCGTCACTTATTAAGTCCAATACATTCCTCATATGAATAGGTTTAAACATATCATAAACCATAACATAATCGTATCACATAAAACATGCATAAAGGAAACATAACATTTCCACATTTCAATCACAAGATATCAATACAACACATTTTTATAATAAAAACTCTTTCAAAACCATTTTCAATACCAAAATAAAAGAACGCTAAAACTTTGTATTTATTTTTCATTAAAAAAACGATGGCTTGTAGAGGAAGCCGAAACTCAAATAATGGTCACGGCGGCGGAGAAGTCATTGTCGCTGCATAAGTACGGAAAGAAAAACATTCCCTTTTGTCGTTTAGCAAAACGCTTCATATAAAAAAGATTCCTTTTGAATAAACGTAAAAGTCAAAGGGGTTTATACACCGTATAAAATAAAGTTGGGTATAAAACCAAATATGCCTCAATGAAAGGGGATTGAGACGAAGTCCTTAAAAAGATAATTTTTTTTAATAAAGTACATCTATAATGTGTATTCACTATAAGTACACATAAATAATGTAAAAATACAAGATATGACATAATAATATCATTACATAATTTGAAAGTAGGAGATTAACCCAAAGAATAGAAATTGGGTTAAGAAGTTCCCTTACCTCATGTCCGACTTGACTCAACCGTTCTTTAACCTCCTGAATAATAAACTAGAGTTAATATCTACCTTATTAAGAACCATTTTCAATTTCATTATCCTTTTTATATCACTTATTACAATGTTATGAACGTTATCTAATTATTTAAGTTAATAACGGTCGTTTTGTCGATCTTTGGTACTTGTGTCAACAATAACCTTCTTATAATTACAAGTTGTTCATGTGGTGAAATATCCATTATATCCAGAATTATATTCATGATGTAGATATCATATATATCATATATATACAGTATATACATTCATTCATAATATTACGTAACATTTAGAGGTAAGAAATGAAATGCACCGTTCATGGAGACGGTAAGCCGTACGTACGCATGAACGCTACTTTCATTTCTATTTCCTATTTAATGTAATGAAATCATAATTATATAAAGGTATAATATAGTTCCAGTATAATATCATATATAATATCATTTACTCCATCCTTTATACATCCCACATATGGCATTAATGATTCACATCACTTTGAGGGGGCGGTAGTCCGCACTTCCTAAAATGAAATTACCGCGTTTTACCCATAATGGAAATCATAAAGTATGCCATAAATGAGAAATACAGAAGCATAAGTAAAACATAAACATATTATATATCATATATAAAAATAGTGACATCTTAATGGCCACCTTTGAAGGTGTTATATGAGTGTTGAACAATCATCGTTTCGTGAGGCAGAAATTCGTCATCCACAGAAACCGTATGTTCTTTAACCATTAGATGTAGGTGTGTGTAAGTGTAGCTCGAATAATTCTTATAAAAACATCCTAGTATATTGAGGATACGGTTTTTGTTACAAAATAAATGAATAAAAAGAGTTTAGGGGGTCGGAGAAGAAAAATAAAACAAAACAACATTAGAGAAGACATTACATCAAAATCGGGTAACTCTTTTTGATTTGAGCCAAAGGCTTCCGTGAGAAGCGTTCTACCCAAAGTTAGGCTTCTAGGAGTAAGAGGGGGAAGTTGGGAGAGTATTTGGGCAGATTTTGGCCGAGCCAAATGGCTTGAAGGTGTGAATAAGGTGGGAGAGGTGGGGGCCTTTTATAAGTGGAGAGGAGGGGCTCTTTTGGAAAGATTGAAATGTTACATTATTACACAATGATTTTCGGATTCTAAAGGTCCCACACTTATATACTTCGTGGCTAAAGTGATAAGGGTTCAAAATATACCCATACAATAGTCTTTGGACAAGTGTAAGCCTTGGATTTTACATTATCTTTTCATTTTATTAAAATCGTTAAATAATGATGTCATCGCTGCATCATAATGATGTCATAAATAATTTAATTTATTTAATGTCTAAAAATTATATTAAAAAAATACTATGATGTAGGAAATATTTTTAGCTTTCTAATGAATATTTATAGTCAAAATTTGGACTTGTGTAACCCCACTTAAAAACTGTTTTAGTAAAATAACTCATGTTTGTGTCAACTTAATTTTAACATTAAATAAATATATATTAATGTCATTTTCCAACTAAAGTGGCTCCATGGGGTCCCCAAGTTGACCCATGGGTTTTCTTGGTCGGCCATGACTCATCCAATAGGAGTAGGAAAAGTGTCAAGCTCATATCATATTATTAAAACATTGTTTTTACCTTAAACTACACTAATTACCTCTAATCGCGATTAAGAACTTAAAAGTTACTATTCACCAAAAAATTATTTTAATATCATTGAACCAAATTTTACTTCTTAATGAAAACCATGTATGTTGGATTTTTGAAAATAAAATCACAGAAGTGGTAATATTTCATTTAAACGAAAAATCAGTTATTTAACTACCACTTAGTGGTTTCACTATTCATCAAAAATTGAAGTTTTTCAGAACAATGCCAAAATTTCACCTAAGCTATAATTGATATTCCGAATTAAAAAATGATGTCTATTTTACAAAATTAAAAACATATAAGTTGCATTAATTAATTTTATAATTAATTCCCACTGTCACAACAAATAGCGTGTTTTTAAGAAACAATTTATATCAAAAGATTGGCAATTGTTTATGTCCAATTTCAGTGTTAAATTAATTATAATGACCACCATTGGATAAAATGGTAAAAATATATTCTAATTAAACTTTAAAACCACTAAATAGTATAATTTATCATAATAAATTATTTTGATTAAAAAAGTTGTTTTAAGTATTTTTCACTATTCATAAAAAAATTGGAAGTTCTCAGAAGTTTACAAAAAATTCAACTTAGGATAATTTTGATATTACGAATACAAAAATGAAGTCCATTTTGAAATATAAAATTTCTATAATTTTAAAAAGTGGTTATTACTATTCATAATGGCTACTTTGATTAGTCACGGTGTTTTAGAACTCGAAGTTGCGTACAATGCAAGCTATTGCATTATTGAATGAGAAGCGTATCGTGGAAGCTCGGGGTGTTACATTCTCCCCTACTTCAATAAATTGCGTCCTCGCAATTTGAAATTTTTCTTTGAAAACAAAAGGTTGAAAAGAGAAAATACCTTTGAGGAAAACCCACATCGGAAATAAGGTTAATAAATATATAACATTAAAAGAAAGCAAGATAAGTACAAAGGTCACCCGATATAGCCCATTCTAGGATTCTATGAAAATATGGATATGGAGGAGAAACAAACCATCAAGGTCTGATGGAGAGTTATAGAAAACAGTATTAGGAGAAAGTTTAACCACAAGAAAATCACAAACTTGTGATTGGTTAAACGGTCATTGAATCCCCAGTTGGAAAAGTTAACCGACAACATTTCTGTTTTAAGTTACCTTTTATAATGTTGAGGAATTTATTTAGGAGATTTACTAAGAACGTAAGGGAATATACATACTTGTTATGTATACTTTCATTCATTAATAAATTTTTACCACAAACCCAACTTTTACTCCAAATGGTAACGGAACTCAAAAATATTCTATTTATCCTAATTGTATAAGGTTACAAATGTTAACACATACCATTTAGATTAGTAAAATTATTTTGTAATAACCAGGGACTTCCTGTAGGCTAGTGGTAGGAAATAAAGGCTTGTCGCACTATGGTTGTGGGTTCGATTCCTGCAGCTTTGTCCGACGCGACGGGTTATGCCCCACCCTGCAGGTTGTCCTTTTCCTAAAACTATAGTATCATAATATTCCAAAAATAATCTTCATAAATGCTTTAACCTTAAACAATACTATCCAAGGTTCAACTTAATCCATTCCAACCTTAATAGTTATCCAAAATACCTCCATCCAGGCTTTCTCTAAAAGGTCTCTAAATTCCAAAATCAATTGTAACATCATATTACCCAAACAAAGAAAAGTTTCTCTTATTGTCACATACTAAAAATATGATTACTTTAATCATATTACCTTAATCAAAAAGTACTGCAGTACAATCTTTATATATATAACATTATTATTATAACCAGAATATAATCCATGAGTCCCAAAAGCACCAATACATTAGTTATTCTGCTTCAACTGTAGTAACAGCATAAGATTGTCCTTGATCCCTTGGCCTTTTCTGAGGTAAGTTTCCTTGGCGCTTAGAACATTCATTTGCATAATGCCCCATTTCCCTACAATTTTAGCATTCAACTTTGACAGCCTCTTTCTTTCCCTTGCAATCACGAGCCTGGTGACCCTTTTCTCCACATTTATAACAAACTCCCATTCCTTTTAGGCACGTACTAGGGTGATTCTTCCCACAATTATCACATAATGGAAAATCCTTCTTTCCCTTTTTCCCTTTATCTGTCTCTTGTTCCACCATTCTCTTCTTCTCTTGCTTTACTTTGTTGTCATAAGACTTAGAGAATTCCTTTTCTGTCTTGATAGCACATGAGATAATATCTTCATACGATGAGAAGGATTGTGATACTAAAGATCGACGGAGAAATGGTTTTAACCCATAAAAGAAACGATCAATCTTACTCCTTGGGTTACGTATATAATCGGCAGTATGCCTCGCTAACCTTGTAAAGTTAGCCTCATACTTTGCAACATTCTCATCCTCCTTCTGCCTCAAACTCAGAAATTGCCTTTCCATATCAGCTCGATGGTCTTGAGGAAAGTATTTTTCTAAGAACAACTCTTTGAACTCCTGCCATTCCATGTTTGTTAATTCATCATCTTCCTTTGTGTTTTGAATTAGTGACCACCATTGATCGACATCTCCAGTGAGGCGGTAAACTGCCATGACAACATTCTCCCTTTCACTACTCTCCAAGGCATGGAATATTTTCTCTAAAGAATTTATCCATTGCTCAGCTATTATAGGATTTGTACTCCCATTGAAGGTTGGTGGTTGTTGCCTCATGAAACGGTCTAGCATTGATCCTCCACGTTGCGGATCAGGGTGCTCCATACGATTAAGGTTATTATTCATAACCTGAGTGAGTTGTCCCAGTATGGTAATAAGTTGATCAGCACCAGTTGTATCTCCAGATCCACAATAATTATCTTGAGCAGGAGGGAAATCCCTACACAGAGTGCGTGCATTGATACGGTTTCCATTCCTTACACTAGGCGCCATTTCTAAACAATGGCATAAACTAGATCAGTTTATGAATCAAAATACATAATCCCATACTTATAAAACACTTAACATAAATTGAACTATTTATGGATATAATCCATAATCATAAAAAGAAAAGTTTCCTTTGAGAAAGTATATACTCATAACCCTTCATAGTGGTTTGTAACGAAAATGAGAATTATCCTAAGCATATCCCCCGGTAGTGTCGTAACCAAGAGTGCAGCAAGGCCGGTTGTCGTGCACCAGTTCCCGTTCGAGTCTAGCTCAAAGCGGTGTTTTCGGGTTTTGCCCCTAGGTACATCTGTGCCAGAGCCTCCTCTACTTGCTCGTATCCAGACAGGGATGTATTGCTCGGAAAACTCTCAAAATCTCTACAATAACAAAATTCTAGGAAGTTCTTCTATAATAATCCTCAAAGTCTATCTTCGGGCTATGTGCTCTAATCAGAGTTTATCTAAATCTAGCTTCCAAGGTTAGTACTAAACTGCCTCTGATACCAACTGTAACTCCCCAACCCCAGCTACCCAGAGTCGGTGCATTACTTCGTAACATTGGCATGATCACAAAAGATCAAGTCTCGAAAGACCGATTAGTTTAGTAGCCTTGGAAACAGTAGATACATTCGTAAACGTTACATTACATCATAAAGTGAAAAACTACAATAATAAAGTCTCCATAGTCCACACTCATATCCTCTTCTGACAATCCCTGAAGGTCATTCATAAAATACTTCTTCACATCCTGGAAAATATTAAAACATTGAAAGGGGTGAGCTCAGATGCTCAGTAAGGATCACAATATTTCGGAAGCTTTCATAAATAAACATTAACATTTAAGGCAATGTATAACTAAAACAAAAGCCTTTTTAAACTTGAACTTCAGCATAATATGGCAAAAATAAAATGAGATAATTCCATTTACTTACTCACATGGATATTCTACTAGTCGAATAATCACATGCAATATCAATAACCACTTTCATAATGAGGGAATGTATAATGCCAGACATTCTGAAACATTTTGTCAAGGCCTCGGCCAAGACGTCTAAAATGATTAAGGCCTCAGCCAAAACCATTAAATCAAATTGGGAAAGGGCCTCGGCCAATTCCAGGTCTAGTTGTCTCATGAGACCTACCGATGCATCGAGGAGATATAGCGGGCTCCACCCGTCACTTATTAAGTCCAATACATTCCTCATATGAATAGGTTTAAACATATTATAAACCATAACATAATCGTATCACATAAAACATGCATAAAGGAAACATAACATTTCCACATTTCAATCACAAGATATCAATACAACACATTGTTATAATAAAAACTCTTTCAAAACCATTTTCAATACCAAAATAAAAGAACGTTAAAACTTTGTATTTATTTTTCATTAAAAAAATGATGGCTTGTAGAGGAAGCCGAAACTCAAATAATGGTCACGGCGGCGGAGAAGTCGTTGTCGCCGCATAAGTACGGAAAGAAAAACATTCCCTTCTGTCGTTTATCAAAACGCTTCGTATAAAAAAGATTCCTTTTGAATAAATGTAAAAGTCAAAGGGGTTTATACACCGTATAAAAGAAAGTTGTGTATAAAACCAAATATGCCTCAATGAAAGGGGATTGAGACGAAGTCCTTAAAATGATCATTTTTTAATAAAGTACATCTATAATGTGTATTCACTATAATTACACATAAATAATGTAAAAATACAAGATGGGACATAATAATATCATTACATAATTTGAAAGTAGGAGATTAACCCAAAGAATAGAAATTGGGTTAAGAAGTTCCCTTACCTCATGTCCGACTTGACTCAACCGTTCTTTAACCTCCTGAATAATAAACTAGAGTTAATATCTACCTTATTAAGAACCATTTTCAATTTCATTATCCTTTTTATATCACTTATTACAATGTTATGAACGTTATGTAATTATTTAAGTTAATAACGGTCGTTCTGTCGATCTTTGGTACTTGTGTCAACAATAACTTTCTTATAATTACAAGTTGTTCATGTCGTGAAATATCCATTATATCCAGAATTATATTCATGATGTAGATATCATATATATCATATATGTCCAGTATATACATTCATTCATAATATTACGTAACATTTAGAGGTAAGAAATGAAATGCACCGTTCATGGAGACGGTAAGTCGTACGTACGCATGAACGCTACTTTCATTTCTATTTCGTATTTAATGTAATGAAATCATAATTATATAAAGGTATAATATATTTCAAGTATAATATCATATATAATATCATTTACTCCATCCTTTATACATCCCACATATGGCATTAACGATTCACATCACTTTGAGGGGGCGGTAGTCCGCACTTCCTAAAATGAAATTATCGCGTTTTACCCATATTGGAAATCATAAAGTATGCCATAAATGAGAAATACAGAAGCATAAGTAAAACATAAACATATTATATATCATATATAAAAATATTGACATCTTAATGTCCACCTTTGAAGGTGTTATATGAGTGTTGAACAATCATCGTTTCGTGAGGCAGAAATTCGCCATCCACAGAAACCGTATGTTCTTTAAACATTAGATGTAGGTGTGTGTAAGTGTAGCTCGAATCATTATTATAAAAACATCCTAGTATATTGAGGATACTGGTGTTGTTACAAAAGAAATGAATAAAAAGAGTTTAGGGGGTTGGAGAAGAAAAATAAAACAAAACAACATTAGAGAAGACATTACCTCAAAATCGGGTAACTCTTTTTGATTTGAGCCAAAGGATTCTTTGAGAAGAGTTCTGCCGAAAGTGAGGCTTCTAGGAGTAATAGGGGGAAGTTGGGAGAGTATTTGGGCAGAGGGTTGCCTAGCCAAATGGCTTGAATGTGTGAATAAGGTGGGAGAGGTGGGGGCCTTTTATAAGTGGAGAGGAGGGGCTCTTTTGGAAAGATTGAAATGTTACATTATTACACAATTATTTTCGGATTCTAAAGGTCCCACACTTATATAATCAGTGGATATGGTGATAAGGGTTAGAAATCTACCCATCCAATAGTCTTTGGACAAGTGTAAGCCTTGGATTTTACATTATCTTTTCATTTTATTAAAATCGTTAAATAATGAGGTCATCGCTGCATCATAATGATGTCATAAATAATTTAATTTATTCAATGTCTAAAAATTATATTAAAAAATACTATGATGTAGGAAATATTTTTAGCTTTCTAATGAATATTTATAGTCAAAATTTGGACTTGTTTAACCCCACTTAAAAACAGTTTTAGTAAAATAACGCATGTTTGAGTCAACTTAATTTTAACATTAAATAAATATATATTAATGTCATTTTCCAACTAAAGTGGCTCCATGGGGTCCCCAAGTTGACCCATCGGTTGTCTTGGTTGGCCATGACTCATCCAATAGGAGTAGGACAAGTGTCAAGCTCATATCATATTATTAAAACATTGTTTTTACCTTAAACTACACTAATTACCTCTAATCGCGATTAAGAACTTAAAAGTTACTATTCACCAAAAAATTATTTTAATCTCGTTGAACCAAATTTTACTTCCTAATGACAACCATGTATGTTGGATTTTTGAAAATCAAATCATAGAAGTGGTAATATTTCATTTAAATGAAAAATCAGTTATTTAACTACCACTTAGTGGTTTCACTATTCATCAAAAATTGAAGTTTTTCAGAACAATGCCAAAATTTCATCCTAAGATATAATTGATATTCCAAATTCAAAAATGATGTCTATTTTACAAAATTATAACCATATAAGTTGCATTAATTAATTTTATAATTAATTCCCGCTATCACAACAAATAGCGTGTTTTTAAGAAACAATTTATATCAAAAGATTAGCAATTGTTTATGTCCAATTTCAGTGTTAAATTAATTCTAATGACCACCATTGGATAAAATGGTAAAAATATATTCTAATTAAACTTTAAAACCACTAAATAGTTTAAGTTATCATAATAAATTATTTTGATTAAAAAAGTTGTTTTAAGTATTTTTCACTATTCATAAAAAATTGGAAGTTCTCAGAAGTTTACAAAAAATTCCACTTAGGATAATTTTGATATTACGAATACAAAAATGAAGTCCATTTTGAAATATAAAATTTCTATAATTTTAAAAAGTGGTTATTACTGTTCATAACGGCTACTTTGATTAGTCGCGGTGTTTTAGAACTCGAAGTTGCGTACAATGCAAGCTATTGCATTATTGAATGAGAAGCGTATCGTGGAAGCTCGGGGTGTTACAGTGTTATTCTCAGGAACCCCCAAAATATAGAACATGTGCATGTAATGTATAATACCCTATTATTTTCTCTTATACCTCTCAAATAAATTTAATATGTTTGATTTTTTCTTTACACTCTACATCAAGCTTAAACGAATGAAGATATACTATACTTAAAAGTGATTATTGTCACCTAGATGTTGGATTGGTGAGTATGAAAAGGAGTAACTAAATTATGAAAAATATGTAACAAAATTTTCCCTAATTAAAATTTATTTCTTAATTCCGAATAAGTAAGAACTCAATTTTAAATATTAAAAATAATATCATTTAATGTAAAAAAAGATAATTTTTATAAGTATTATATTGTTCTATATATTATGTACGTTGATCGATAATGAAATATGATTTTGATAAAATATATTTCCATTTAATATAAAAAAATAAATAATAATTAATAAATTGATTATAAATTGGTTAGAAGTGAAGCTAAAATCATTTCAAGGAAAACTAGTTATTTTTTTAGAAACCATTTTAATGTACACACTGTACTTTTATATTAGTAAATATTATTAACCACTATTGATGAATTATTTTAAGGTAATTTTGAGATCATTTATTCAATTAAATAAATTAACTTTTATATAATGGTGGTTATAAGGCTTATAATTAAAGGAAATTCACTTTATGATTGAAAAATGTGTTTTTTCTAAAATTTGTTTCATCGTGTTTTACGTGTAATTTAGAATTAATTTCTTATTATTTAAGGAATTAAATCTTGTAAAATGGATTAAATATTTTTAATTATAATTATTAATATTAGTTTATAAGTTTAACTTAATTTTTGGTTATAATTAATTGTAACCATTGTATAAATTCATCATTATGGTAAGGGTTAAAAAGTTATAGCGAGGGGGTTAATCTAAGAGATAAGGTTTAAATTATCTCAAACCACTTGATTTAATTTGATTATTTTATGGTATTTATACCATGACCTTCGTATCTTATAATATTTTGAATTTTTGATCCACTTCTATTTAGTAATTCATATACCTATATAATAAAGTTTCAAGTATTTACGAATTTGTAACCCATATCATTTATAAAGGGGAACATTATATTTTCACTTATACATAAAACATGAGTTATTTATATTGACTAATATCAAACTAAATACTCTACCAATGTACTTTCGCATGACCTTTAGTTACTGGTCCATCCAAAATTCCCATCTAAGAAGCCTTAAAGTTCATTTCAAATAATGACACCTAAAGAATAGATATATGTTCTTACCAACCTTTTTTCATGTTTATTTTTTAAAACCTATACATTTTTTATAACCATATTAAAAAAATTAATAATTAACTTTAATATAATGTTATATTTTTATGTTAAGGGTATATTCATTTCCTATGTCTTTATCATCCATTTGAAAATGATAACGTCACTCATGTGTATGTTTGGACTACCACCTCGATGAAGTGATGTGATTCATTTTTCATTTACTCTTTATATAGTTTGTAATAATTATATATTTAATTAATATATATCATATTAATTATATAATAATGATTCTATAATTGAGAATTATTATTTACATTTCTTTTGTTCTATCAATAAAAAATTGGTAACACCACCCTCACGTATGTATAGACAATCGTCTCCACAAAGAGATATAAGTCATTTTTCATCACCACCTTATACGGATGGTTAAAAAAGAGTAAATAATTAATAAATATGATAATTACGACATGATTATGATTTTTTATATGGTGAAACCATGAAAATGGTTCTTGGATAGGAATCATCGAACTGAAACATGTCATGGAAAACCGACTATTTATCACTCGAATGTTCATTTTAATAAAGAATTTCGAATAAAAGGGTAATTGAAAATTAAAAAAGAAATTATAAATATTGAGTTATATATCTATATTATTTTGGAACATATTAATAATAAATATATATTTATTATAAATGATGTTTGAATTCATATGAATCAAGACGGTACTTGATGTACGGGATTATTCTGTAATCTCATTTATTTTTAGGATTGTTTATATGAAATGTACATTGGGTTAAATTATATATTAATTATCATTTTAACCCCATATATTATTTCACCTCTAAAAATTTATCTAATTTTCAACTAGGTGTACATTTTTTTCTCTTTCTTATTAAAAATGATCGAAAAAATGTTTTTAATAAAAAATGGCATTATTTCTTCTTTTTAGGTTAAGAATATTTCTCTTTCAAGTCTTTGTTCTTCATAATTTTTTATCAAATTTATTATATATACATAAATGGTTGATAAATATTGCTTTTAATCACTTTTATTTTCTTTAAAAATGATTAAAATTAATATTTTCAATGTTTTATGTATGAATCACTTTTGACCTTTTACAAATGTGTGAAATGAATGTTCTCTTTTAACATATACTGTGTGAACAGATTTTTCCTACCATTATTAACATTGTTTTCTTTTAATATTTATTTAAAATTTCCCAAGGTTATTTTAAAATAAAATATTTTTTTCAATATTTTATAAATATTTATTTTTCTAAATATACCAAAATAAAATGTTATTTTTTATATTTTCATAGAAATGTTCAAATTCTATTTTAAAATTATTTTTCATCTATGTTAAAATCCATTCAATATTTTTATGATTTAATGGGGATATGATATTATGATAACATCCACTCTATTTCTCTTTATGTATTATGATGATGATATTTTAGTAATGGTTTTATGAAACCTATTTTTTCCATGGATCAATTAAGCTATGAATGTTTTTATGATCCTGTGCCACACTTACGTATGATTTTCATTTGGTAATGGGTGGACCCTAAATTATATATCTCACAAATTAATTTGGTAAATATTTATATATCATGAGATAATATAAACTAAAATTTGGATAGAACACAGTTCAATAATGCAGTTTTTCCAATATGATATTCTTTGTTGTGAGCCTTGGCAAAGGAAATGATGAAATGGGGATTGAACCTGATCCACTATGGGATTTATCCACTATGATATTCATGGTATTGATACTTGAATAAGTAAAAAATTATTATTATGTGTATAACACAAACTTATGTCATATGATTATGATATTTTCTCATTAACCATTATTTATTATTGATGATTTTGTACTCTTATGACTTATGTATTTTTTATGAAAAACTATTACACTATGACTCGTGATTAATTACTTTTGAAAAATTGGGTATGACTTTCATAAGTTATGTTCACGTTCCCATACCATTATACTTGTCATATTCTCACTTATTATCATTGATTAAAATCTTCTCTATTTAAACATACTGAGCATATGATCTCACCCTTTCTTATTTTTCCTTTTCCCTAGGTTAAAAAGTGGTGTTTTAAATAGATTATTTATAAAAAGGGGTACTATTTAAGAAGAAATTTGTGATATATATTAAAGATATCTCGTGAAATAAGTCAATTATTTATCTAGTCTCCAAATATTATAAACCTTAATTATTTAAGGGTGTGTATTATTATGATATGTATTGAACATTTATCTAAAATGTTGTAATATTTATTCTTGTAATTCTTCAGTTACATCAAAGTGAACTAAGTTTTTCCATAGTTTTTAAATAACACATTATTTACTTTTAGTGTACAAGAAATTAGAAAGGTTTAAATGGTAAATTCACTATTATAAATGATATAAAAAATATGATCATTCTATTGGTTTTTGGATATATTTTTTAATCCGATTATGAATTTTTATGAAACTTTCAGTTAATTTTTTTATGGTATATTTAATATTTAATTTATAAATAAATATTTATCAAAAATATGTGAATATAAATTCTTCTAAATTCGTCCTAGTATAGAAATTTGTGTACATTGTTTGTGTTTATAATGAGGTGTTTTAATTAAGTGGTATTTAATTTATGTTCCAAAGATTGTATTATAGCCCCAGTTTTTTGGGTCTTTAATTAAAATTTCTAGTTATTATCAATTTAAATTTCTCTTTTTATTCTCTTTATGTGTTAAGGGTCCTGATGGATTTTTTATAAGAGATTATTCTTATAGATTGATCTCACATTGAATTATGAGATATAATTGAACACAAGAGATAATGATGAATGAATTTAATGTCACCAAAGAACATATCAAAGATACAACATTTTCACCATGAGGTGGGAATTTTTGTTATTTTTTTCAAAAAATTATTCTTTTATTTTTATTCTTTATCCCAATATTAAATTTCTCAATCCCTCATTGTGAGAAAATAATAAAAATTATAGAAGTTTAATAATTAAAATATTTGATAAATATTTGATTATATTTTAATCTTGGATTATTTTCAAGATTCAATAAATGTTAAATTTTATTCTTTTATTATTAATGATCATGTGTTATTGATTTTTTATATATATTTATTCCATGGGATTATCATGAATTTTAACCTTTATAATAATTACATTATTTAATTAATTATCACATGGTTCTTAATATTGGAAATCTCTTATAATAAATCATAATTATGGATAATTTCCTCAATTATTCATACTAACAAAAATTATTTTCTTATGAATAATTATTATTAATTTAAAATTAATCTTGATTTTGGAAAAGTCTGCATGTCATATTCACACAAATGCTTCCTCATAAATCATAACATTTATTATATTTCAATAATTCTTATCTTCTATATTCTTCGATGAATATGGTTTTCAAATTAGAATTTGGGTGGTTGAATCAATCACATTTATCCTTTCTTTATTTACCGACCTTTTACACCTCTATTATCAATGTTGTTCAATGTTTGAAAATATAAAATTGTTAATTTTTTATGGATATAGTAGTGAATATGATATTAGACGTGGAGGAAACTCAATAAAGTACAGGAATGAGAAATAGTCAAGTGATGTCAGGTTTCTTAGAGTCATGGGATTGGTTTTATGAGGATTAAGATGTAAGTTTGATTAAAAAATGATAGTAGTGTGGCCATAAAATAATAAATGAGCTCGAATAATTCATGTTAGTTTCCTATGGTGGCATCAAGATTAATTAACAATGGCATTGTGGCCAATGAAGGAGGCTATGGTGATTGTAGAAACTCAATTTATAGATGAATGGAGTTTTTCTATCTGAATTTCCTAAAAATATGGAATATAGTTCGTTGAGTCACATATTTGGTCCCTCGCAACCATGTTGCACTAGGGTTTTGTTAAATTATTAATATCATAAGGTTTATGACTTAATGTCACATTTCATGATTAGTAGACCCCAATACTCAGACGTGTACTGAAGTGCGTGATTAGATAACTAGTTTTATCCCTCAGTTCATGTGTAAGAATGTACATGTTGTGTATAAAAGCAACAAGAAATTGGTTTCCATGATAATACACACACAGCTAACCAATGAACCATGCACATCATGTGACCTATGAGCCACTTCAAACCCACACTCTAAAGTTCAGTGCTAAAAACACATAATTTAGACATAGTGTTTGAAAAATAGTGAGATGACCTAATCTAAACGTGTATTTATTTTACATTGTTCACATATGTTATGCATGAAATCTCAAAAATAATTTCACAATACGAAAATTGAAATTTAAGTGTCTTTGAGGACCATCCACAAAAGAAATTTTATTTATGATACTTGTGAATTGTTAACCACAATCAAACCACACTATACTCTATTATATATTCTTTATAGGTCATACTAATCTTCATAACCTATGGAAAGAAAACATAAGAAGGGGTGATCTGAAATGTTAGGTAATGTAAAACTTATCAACATTTCATCAAGCGTTAAATCAGAAGTATATGATAAAACATCATAAGGGGAGAAAATTCTTACTAAAAAATAATATGGAGTAATAATAGTGGTACATATGTCATAATAGAAGGACATGAAATCTCAAATGAAAAAAAAGTACTATAACATAAGAGTGTGAGATAATAAACATGGTCCATATATCATAATCATAGGTATATAACGTAGAAAATGGCACAAAATAAGAATATAAATCATAATATTGTTGATCAAGAATTACCTCTTATCTCCCATAGTGAATCGATCATTACATATTTTTCCCATAGTGAATTAATAATTACATCTTATTTTATATAGTGGATCAAACATTACATGTTGTTTCCTATAGTGTATTTGGAAATACCACTACAAGAAAAAAGTAATTCAGCAACATTTTTTGCATTAAGTGCGTTTTAAAATGTAGATAGTGAATTTACCTATGTTTTTTAAAACAATATTTGAAAATGTTTTGGAATAAATTAGTTATTTTTTAAAATTTATCTAATTATTCATTTTCATAAATTTTCATAAATATTTACAATTAGATTATATTAACCTACATTCATTAAATGTTGGTACATTTTAATTATTTTTTTTAAATTATCCATTTAACAGTTTTTATTCATTTACCTATATTTTATGAAATGTTCGTAATCGAATTTTATTTACCTATTTTTTTAAAAATCTTTGGTAAATTTAATTTTGAAGAATGTTTTCTTGGTGATAATACCCTTCTAGTTGCCTCCCCACACCACCCCAGTGCCACCCTGACACCCAACCTATGAAACACACACACTAGAAACCCAAATGATGATAGAAAACTCTTTCAACCCAATGTTGATTCACAATCACCTTATAGTAGCCACCTCAACACCACCTAGTTGTTTGAAAAATGACACCCCCATGCCAGCAACCCCAGACGATGACTGATAACCCCTAAAATCATAGAAAAAACGTCTTCCACTCATCGTCCTAATGCCACCTCAATGCCTAACTGATGAAGACCCCCCCCCCCCCCCCCGATGCCTTACTAGTGGTTAAATTGATGACTGACAATGATGTAAAATTCTTACTTGTTTCTATGTATGATATGTTTGAGATATAAAATTCTATCATTCAAAAAAAATTACTTTTATAGGTGATTTTTACATTGGTATTTGTGTCTAAAGGGCTTGGGAATTGATGGATGAAGTGTTGAGAAGATTTATGTTTGAATATTGGTTTTTAACTACCTCCATGTAACCAATTAATTTGATAAAAGTATGTAAGATTACATGGACCCCACCAGTGAACAAATGGTGTTGGAAGAACCCTAATATAACTTATAAGCACATTGGTTGATTGGTGAAGCCAACCGAGTATCCAATGTACCCAGTCCATGGGTTTTAATTCAAAATTCCATTAACCCTTCTTTATTTTCCAAATATAACCCCAATGTCTCTATTCCAACTTTTAATCCCCCCCCCCTCTTAATTTTGGATCTCTCCAATTCATATCCCATTTTTCCTTCAATCTTAGACCAATCTGGTGACACTTAAACTATGAGTTTTCATTAGATCTATGATAACTTCCTCTTCCTTCTTGATATATGAGATGGTTTTTATAATGGATATATGTTTCATATGATGTTATTGTGATAAATTATTCATTTCTTCATAGATCAGTGTAATATCTAGTGAGTTATGATGTATCTTGACTGAATTGAGATCCACCACCAATTACCAATGTTTTATATGTATTTTTTTATGGATAATCTTACTAGACCTCTTCTTTAATGAATATTGATTATATAATCGTAGTTTCTTGATGATCCTTTGATTGAATTAGTGGTGGATTTTATGTGACAACAAAATCCATTAGATCAAAACATGTTTCCTTGTGAGAGGTGGACATTTCTAAGTAAGTTTATTTAGATATATCAGCATGATATCATCTTCTTCTTGAATCTGATATTGGATATCTTTTCCATTGATGGATTGTTGGTGGATTTATGTTCATAGGCTAGACCCAAAGTTATCTTCTCGAATTGATGAGGAATTCATGATCTATTATTTAATAAATAACAAATCTTTTAAATTAAAGACTTCTCCTTTAACATATCTTAGAAAAAGTTTCATTGATGGAATTCATGAGGTATATAATTCTATAAAGACCTTCTTGACATGGAATATTCTTAAGTCTCTTCATCTAAATCAATTTCTTTGATAAATCAGAACTAAAATATACATCCTTGGTGTGAAATCTAGCTCTATATGGGTGTGTGATGTGGTTCAGAATTGATCCTTTGATAAACCTTGGAGTTCTTAATCAACAAACTTGAGGTGGTAATTTACTTACCATTTTAGGGACTTGTATTCACTTGTCAACATGATTAAATGTTTTTCCAACATAGTGTTGGACTCACCTGTTTGGATAATCCTGAATCATGTTTTGATAATCCCAAATCATGTTTTTATAATCCCAAATCATGTTTTGATAATCCCAAATCTTGTTTTCATTTAAGTGAGAACCATGTTTCCATTCTATGCTAATTATGTTTCATTAATGTTTCATGTTTCTCTAGAGTAATATTCATCTACTCTCAATCTCACTACTTGATTGGTTAAGCTTACAGTTGAAAATTTATTTAAGTACAAAGGTCACCTCTACAAGGTCACCGTTATAAGGTCACTAATACAAAGGTCACCATTACAAGGTCATTGTTACAAGGTCACCGATACAAGGTCACTGTTACAAGGTCATCGCTACAAGGTTACCATTACAAGGTCACCGCTACAAGGTCTTCATTACAAGGTAATCGTTACAAGGTCACCGCTACAAGTTCACCATTATAAGTTTACCGATATAAGGTCACCGATACAAGCCTATTGCTGAAGGTTACCGTTGAAGGTTATCGATGAAAGGTTATAGTTGGAGGTTGCTTATGTACACATGTTTATTGAAGCCTACCGATGTGAAGTCTACTGTTACCAGTTTGTCATACTCTTCTACTCCATACTTTGTCAAATTCTTATGATTATTTTAATGCTCATATTTTGCTATCATTAATGCTTCTAACTTAATTAATTCTTATTTTATACATATCAGGAGACCATATCTTCACAGTATGTGGTACGAGAAAGATTGAACGTGATGTACTTTTTCTTATTGTCAGACCTCAAAAATGAAAGAAAAAGACAAAATAAAAAGAAGATATATATATATATAGGCATAGAAAAAAACAAACGGGAGTGGTATTGAGTGAAGTTGACAAGTCGAATGCATAAGGAAGAAACTACTGAAGAACAAGAATAAGAACATTCCAGTGCATATACTGAAAATCCAAAAATATTCATGAAGATATTTTTGAAGAACATACTCAAGGATATCTTGATGTTATTCATCATCTCCTTTATTCCAAGAAGTTGAACATCTCCTAGAATCTAGTACCTAGAGTTGTGACACTCTGTTTTGGAGAAAAATTCCAGAGACAGACTCAAACTTCAAATTCCTCACTTCAAGGAGTCAAGAGATGAACTGAAAACAGATAGAGCCTTATAAAATCTATCTCGCCCAAATTTCTCTATTTTTTCTTTCATGTTTACATTTCTGAGAAGTTTGTGGGTCTATCTGTGTCACACATGATGTCTCTTATTCTATAACTTGAGGATACTAAATATCCACACATCAAACTTCACCTATTTTGGTTTCCCACGTATAACTGTGGAAGAGACCGTGTCTGGTCTGTGTTGTTTGTTATTTCCGCAGAGAACAGTGGTAGAGGGTACGAACCCTGGACAGTTTGTGAAAACTATTTTAAATCCCAATACAGGCTATGTATCATGTTTATTACCAATATAAACTTCTTGGTGGCAGGTGATCACCAAGTGGAGAGGACTAAGTCTCGGCTTGAGACTGGACCTCTTTTTTTACTTCGTTGTGGACTACATTTTTATTATACTCTCTTTTATCTCTTTTCCACTGCTTACATTATCTAAAACATAAATCTATTTTTCTTTCACTTTGATAGTTATTTTTGGTTAGTGTGTGTATTTTTTTGATTATGTAAAACTTGTTTCTAAAGATGGAGAAATTTTTCTCACTAATTCAACTGAGGACTAATCGCCCTTTGAGAAACTTGTTGACCAATTAGACATCTATATCTCTACTTCTTTAATTAACTGGGCCGTTTTCAAAACTTAGGTGATATTTTTAATAAAGTTTTTAATATAAGTTTTAAGTAGGAACTCAATTCGCCCCCCCCCCCCCCTCTTGAGTATCAACTGCGACCAACACATAGCTTGTTGTCCATGTTGATGGTGTTTTATTGAGGGTGCATGTGTATCCCATGATACCAATATATGATTCTTTATTCCATGAGAATTGTTAGAGTGACTTTCTATAATTATTTATATTGATCACATGTTTATATGTTGTTAATATATTCTAATGTTGACTTTCTATGTTTTTCTTATTATGTTCTACCCTATTGTGTGTATTACCATCCTTTTGAGGTATTGTCTTGGTACTCATGATTGGTGGACCATCATAGAAATATTACCCATTAGAGGGTGTTTGTTCAAGATGTTTGATGATGGAGATGGTGGTCCCATATATAGGGTTGGATCATGGTAGCCTTATGGTCTGGCCAGGACTTGATATACGGATACTGAACAACATGGTTGAAACTTAATGCCTTGTGGGTTCTTAGTACATGTTCACCAGATTTCCCTGTGTACGTCGTGAGACTCGATGCCTTTTTTGTACTAAATAATGTTTTACTAGCCTTTTGGGTAGTTCTTGATTACTTTTAACACCTTGTTCATCCTTCCAAAATGGATCCAAAGAAGGTACCATTGGGGATCATGGTGGATTAGTTAGCACACGGGTGCTCAGCATGTGTTTGTTTATGGTTTCTTGTTCATTTATTGTTATCATGGAATACAAATATTTTACATGTTAACACTTTTTAAGGATTCATTAGTGGTGTCCTACTAGGTTTTATTACACACACCATGTATGAGCATCTTGATACGTGTTCAGACTTCATGTAGGGATCCAGGAAAGGGTAAGGGGTCGTGGAAGGTGGTTGAGCCAGGATCATGGAGCTATTAGGGAAAAAAGAGTAGACTCCAAATAATTTTATATTGTGTAAATTTATTTATTTATACACCTAAACTCATTATATCATTTGGATTTACACTTTCGGAGACCACCTGTTTAGTTTTATGAAATGTTTTCCATCTGTTACTATATTTGATATATAGTATTCCACTTGATATTTTGATTGATATATTTTAATTTTTATTTATATTATTTCTACAATAATATAATAATGAGGGTATATTATTCCCACTAAAGGTTTTTAAAACATTTCTTCTATTCAAAAACCTCTTATGTATTGGGTGGCGTGTATGAGGTATTACGGATATCAGGATCAGACCCAGTGGTTTGGGTCAGGGCATTACAAAATGGTATTTGAGCATTTTTTATTCATTTCTTTTTTACTAACATGAGACATGGTATAAATGATATAGGTTTTATGGTACTCTAGTGGTTGATTTTCCATGTTCCTGAATAGATCATGTGTCATGGACCTCAGAGTTACCATTGAGGATATTTTTGTTCCTATTTTACTAGATTTGGTTGCATTCATGCATCATGATTAAGAACATTGGATCACTATCATATATTTACCAGTTTCTTATTGCATACTCATTCTATAAATAAATTCCTTGATTGTTATTTATGTTTGGGATAGACTTTTATTTTATGATTGATTAATATATTTTTTTATGTTGTTGTGATATGTCTGTTGGCATTATTTAGTTAAAGATGAAAAATTTGTTCAGTTTTTTATATATAATACTATAACTAATGTGTGGGGATGGAGACCTTGGTTAGTTTTAGGAGGGATATACCACGGGTTATTGGTAGGATATTAGGATAACTCGTGTGTTATCTTGAATAATGATTACGATCTATCATAACAAATTCAATTCGTCTAAGGGTTTCTTTCAATTTTTAGAATATCTCACTATGAAGGAGACTTATGGGAACGTCAGCAAACTTGTTTCAGGATGTAGCCACTATAGATAATTTCCTTGTTTTGCACATTTTTTATAGGATTTTTTATTATATAATTCATATACACCTACTCTAGTTGTTTGGGTAGTGGTCCCACCTCGTCCGGAAGTCCTTCCAGTTATTCCTACCCAACATGTAGGGAAATTGAGGCCCACATTTAACTATTATAAAGACATATAACTCCTGAATCCATAATAAATTTAGGGATATGGAGGGATACTGAATATAAAGGACTGGATAAATATCATTGAGGGTGTCTTTGACCATATTGAGACACTTGAGGAAAGAAATGTGAAGCTGGTAGTGTTTTGCTATAGGGACCCACTAGGAGGTGGTGGGAATGATGGAATAAGATAGAAGACATGAGGGTCTCACCTTTTAGGCCTTTAAATGCATTTTATTTTAATAATTGTTTCCTGATAAGATAAATCTATACCAATAACAATATTTTATAAAGATATTGTAGGGTTCTATGATGGTATCTTCATACTCCTCATGTTTTGTTGAGCTACTTCTCTTTGCTCCTCTCTTAGCTAGAAAATAGGCATAAAAGGCTATGAATTTTGAGTTAAAACTTCATTCTAACATCATATGACAGTTTAGGACCTTTAAACTAGTGACATACCACAAGGTTATATGTAATACCTTGACTATTGAGAAAGCCCTATAGGAAGATCGAGAAGTTGGTCGTCTTTCACACTTTAGTGATAAGGCAGGTGGACCTCCGACTGCGGTGACGAGTTGTTACTCGGGTATAAAGATGAGGAAGACCAAGGATTTAAAATTGTTTAGTGGTACATAGTTAGATTATAGTATGGAATATTTATCTCCCTCAATATTATTTCTAAGGTGCTTCAACAATGGGAGGGTTTGACATTATAGAATATTCTACATAGCACCTCAAAAAATGTATTGGTAGGGAAGCAAAGTAGGGAATATTATATAGTTCAAATCCTAAACATTGAGGATGAGGTTCCATATGGGTGTAGGAAGTATGTGATCTATGAAATAGGGATTTTACTGGGGTCCTCAGAAACATACTCAAATGATGATGAATCAAGTGGTTCATGCGTCTCATGATAGGTTCATGGAGCGGAGGCAAGTTGAGTATATGCGGTGAATCAGACTCTAGCTGATAGTGGTGAGGTATTTTCTACTATTTGACGTACAATCTTGATCCCTTATATACTTTCTATCACTTTGTTTGATATTTTTTATTATCATTACTTTATATAATCATGAGTTATTATTGAACATGACTTATCATTCATGTATTATTCTAAGTTTATTTCCCTAGACACACCATTGGGTATGAAAGTGGACCACCTTAAGGGATGATCAGAGTACCTTATAGTTGTTTATAGTTATGAAAATCTATTGTAACTCATTATTATAGAGATGAAAAGATTTTAATTGATTCTTGGAATTCACTGGATGACCATCTTTTTATCCCACACCGATTTCTATTGAAGACAAGTATTGTTTACATCGCACAAAGTAGAGAAGTATGTGATGATTGGATAATGGGAACTGGAAGTAGGTAGAGTGGTTCTAGACTTGATCTAGCTTGGGACCATAATGGTGAAGAATACGATTTTAGATATTTAAGTAGGATCATTTTTAGTCCCCTCATCTTCTCCTCCAATTGTGGATCTCTATCGGGATTTTTTTCTAGATGATTTCATAGGACTTCCCCCTAATATATGAGTTCTATTTAAAATAGAACTAATGTTGGGTGTGTATATCATTTTGATTCCCCTTATCATATTTCATTAGATGAGTTAAATGATGTCAAGGTACAACTTGAGGTCTTGGAACATACGGTAATTATCAGGTTGAGTACTTCACCATGGGGTGCACTTGTCTTGTTCATCAAGAAGGTGAATAGTGGTCTTCAACTCTATATGGATTAAAAAATATAAATTAGGTGAAAATAAAGAATAGATATCCCTTACCCAATATCGATGATATATTTTATTGGTTGTGGGGAGCCTAATGGTTATCCATGATTGTTCTTCAATTAGGCGATCACCAGTTGTGTGTTAGAGATGGGGAAATCCTGAAGATGGTTTTTAGGAGAAGGTATCGGCTATATGATTACAGGGTGAGGTCATTTGGCCTGGTGAATGTTCTGGTAGTGTTCATTTATCTCATGAAAAAAATCCACCCATATCTAGAATTATTCTTCTGGGTGTTCATTGATTATATACTCAAATGATCACCCACTCTGGAGTGGTATTCTTAACATATCAAGAATGTCTTGAGTACTATTCCAGCACATCGGCTTTATACCAAGATGTTGGAGTGTAAATTTTGGATTTTGGATGTGAAATTATTAGTAAATGTGGTGTTTGGGACCAATGTATTCATGGACCTAGAAATATTTGAGGTAGTGATGTCTTGGACACATAGCTATAACATTTTTGAGATTAGGATATTTCTTTGTTTAGAGAGATACTATCATCATTTTATCCATAAATTATCCCTTTTATCAGCACCTATGATGATGATAATGAATAAGAGAGTAAAGTTTTAGTGGTAAGATATGTGTGAGGATTATTTTAATTATCTAAAGAAGAGGAAAAATAATGTTCTAATTTTGAAAATTCCCAATCTATGGATTGGTTATGTGGTATTTTACGATGCATAGGGAATTTGATTGGGTGTAGTATTGATTTAGAAGGAGTGGGTAGCAGTTTATGGGACATGTTAACTATGACCCCACAAGTAGAACTATCCTACCGAAGACTTAGATTTTGTCCTTATGGTATATGATTTGAAGTGTTGGTGACACTATATATTTTTTAGATAGGTTTATTGTCTATAAATACAAAAAGATCCTTCACTATATCTTCATATATAGGAACCTAAATTTGAGTAAAGTAAAGAAGTCGAGTATATGCATACTTTCTACTTTGATATGGCTTATGCACCAGGTAAAGGTAATGTCATTTCATATGCTCTTAGGTATATGATGTAGGAATCTCAAGAGTATGGTGAATGACCTCTATATGAATAGTGGAACTTGATGATATTATTGGATGATTAGAGTATGGATGCTTCTAAGGAATAGGGATCAACGAACTTTTTCCCATTGGTGGTCACATATTCTTTAGTATGCCAAGTAAAGGCTAGATAGGAGACTAATCGAGAGTGTGTCATTTTGTACAAGCAACTAGAAGGTGTTGACCTGATACTAAAGTGATCATTGGATAGAGATAATATTATCCTAATAGATAGGAGTGTTTTAGTCCTTTATTACTTCAAGAAAGAGTTGATTATGGAATTATAAACCTATAAATTGGTGATATATCCTATAGTGACAAAGATTTACCATTTCTTTAGGTGGAAATCCTAATTACCATGTATGAAGAGATACATTTCTTGTATTTGTTTCTCGATTCCTTACCTACCAAAGGATAAAGTCCAAGTATCAGTATCCTAGTGGTTTTCTCCAAAAACTTTTCATTCCCTTGTATAAGTGGTAGGACATCACGGTAGGCTTTTAATGTGTTTCATAGGGCCTAGAGGAGCTATGAGACTATTTGGGTGATTGTTGATCTGAAAACTAAATTCTCCCATTTCTTACTGATCTATGAGACTCACTCAATAGACCAGTAGAGAATTGTATTTCTATGATATAGTATGCTTTCATTGAGTTCCATTAAGAATTTTATCTAATATAGACACATGTTTTATGTCATATTTTTGTATGATTTGTAAAATTCCTTATAGAAACAACTGAGACTGATCACATTGTACCATCCTTATCTAGATGGAAAGTTAGAGTGGTTGATTCAGATGTTAGAGGATATGCTCTGAGATTTCATTTTACACATCATTGGATCTTGGGATGATAACCACGATTTGGTAGAGTTCACATAAAACAAAAGTAACCATTATTTGATTCAGATGAAACCTTAAATGGATATTTATAGTAGGCTATGTTGTTCACTACTCTTTAGTCATGTGGATGGTTAAGAATTAGTTTTGAGTCCCATTACGGTACATAGGACCTATGATAGACTGAAACTAATTCAAAAGAGGTTTATCATAGCTCATAGTAGGAACAAGTCTTATGCCAACCATTGGAGGACACCTTTGGAGTTTTCTAAAGGTGATAGGGTTTTCAGAGAGTAAATCCTCGATTATTTCACCAATTTTTGAATATGGAAGGTAAGATAGTGTCATTCCATGATGAACCCTTCAAGATTATCAATCTATTGGGATAGTTGAATTCCACATGGATCTTCCTTATCATTATTGAGTTTTGAACAATGTGTTTCATGTGTCTTAGCTTCAGATATACATTCCTGGTCCTATGTGTGTCATCAATTGTGAGTATATTGGGATGGATTAGGATACATCAAACATGGATCACTCAGTACAGATTTCGGACCAGAGTAAGAAAGTTTTCTGAGGGAAGATAGTACCACTGGTTCGGATTATATAGAATCATGGATATATCCAGGAAGAGACTTGGTAGTGGGAGGCTGATGTTCATGCTAAATGGTCCAAGTTTCTTGAGAATAACCTTTTATGGAACTTATCGGAGATGATAAGTCCATATATGGGGGATTGTAACATTCCTACTTATTTTGATGTATGATATTTACGAAATATAAAAATATATCATTCCTCTTTTTTTCACTATTATTGGTGATCTATTAATTGGTCCTTATGTCTAAAGGTCATGAGAATCTATGATAGAAATTTTGATAATTGGAATGGATAAAAGGTGGTTGTAAACTACCACTAGCCAATTAGGGGACTCCAACATCTCACCTGTGGGGTTTCTACAAGAATAAAAGCTACTAAAAAGACCAACCATCAAATTGGTGGTGCTAAAAAACCCAATTGGTTCTTCCAATCACACTGGTCAGATGGTGTATAGACATTGTCAAGTAATGGTGCTTAGTCCATGAGTTTTAATTCCAATTTCCTTAGAACCATCTTTATTATCAAATTATAACCCTAATGTCCATATTTTGAATTTGGAACCTCCCCTCTTGATATTGGATCTCTCCCATTAATCTCCCCTTGTTCCTTCAATATTTGACCAATTATCGTGATGCTTAAATGGTGAGTTTTCTATGGATATACACTAAATTACTTTTCCATCAAAAGAGATGATTATGAATCTATAGTGGATCTATGTTTTCCTTGATGATCCTATGACAAATTATCTCTTTCATTCTAGATCGGCAGTAGATCTGGAAAGTGACTACATCACATGATCAGATCAAAATCTACCTCTATTTATAGATTTTATGTGGGTATGTGATTGTGAATCATCTTTCTAGACCTCTTATTGATGGTGTATTAATGATATAACTATAATCCATTAACAATCCTTTGATATAATTAGTGGTGGATTCAGCATGATAATGACATCCCTTTAACAAAAGTTTTTCCCTTGTGAGGGGTTGATGTTTCTAAGTGAGTTTCTTTAGATTTATCATCATGAGATCTTTTTATTGAATCGTAGATTGGATATCTTTTCTATTGAATAATGTTTTTAGATCAATGTTTGTTGGATATATCTGAGGTTTTATTCTAGAATTGATGAGGAATTCATGATCTATTCTTGAATTAACAATGAATCTAGTTAATTGATGACATATCATTCAAAATATCTTGGGGTTCCATTAACAAAATCCACAAGGTACGTAATTCTATAATTACCTTCTTGACATAGAATCTTCTTGGGTCACTTATTCTAAATTTCTTTCTTTAATAAACTAGAACTGAAATATACATCCTTTATGTGTGATCAAGTTCTTCATGGGTGTCTGATGTGGTTTAGCTTCAATCCTTTGATGAACCATGGATTTCTTCATCCACAACCTTGAGGTAGGATGTTACATACCATTTGAGTCCCTTTTATACACTTTTCACCTTGATTAAATGTTTTTTTTTGTTTATTTTATTGTCCATATTGATGTTATTTTCTTGAGTGTGCATGTGTATCTCGTGATACCCATATATGATTCTTGATTCCATGAGTTTTATTAATATAGATTACTACCATGATTGATACTCAACACATGTTGTATATGTTACTACTATATTCTCTTGTTGACATGTTATATTTTCCTTTTTATGTTTTTTCCAATTGGGTGTATTACCATGCCTTGGAGCTATTTTCTTTTAATTGTGATGGGTGGACCATTATTGTATTATTACCCCTTATAGGGGTATCGTATAAGAAGAACAATGATAATGAAGGCGTACTTGTATAAAGGGTACGAGCATGATATCCTTGTGGTCCAATCAAAACTCAATGCCTTACAGATACCGATCAGCATGCTTAAAACTCAGTGCCTAGAGGATGTTGAGTACATGTTCACTAGATAGACTTGTGGCCGACCAGATACTCGATGCCTTGAAGATACCGAGTAACATGTCACCATCATTGTGGATATTTTTTTATTACTTCCAACACCATGTTCGACCTTTTGGCATATATCTGAAGTAGGTATAGCTAGGGATCACGGTATCGTGGTTATCAAATGGTTTCTTGGTATATATTTCTTTATTCTAGTGCATTTATTTTTATCATGGAATACACTTATTATGCGTGTTCACACTTATTAAGGATGCATTGGTGGTGTCCTTTTGGGTTTTATTACTCACACCCTGCCTAAGGATCTTGATGCACATTCAGACTTCATGTATAGGGATCCCAATAAGGGAAACTGTCTCATAGAAGATGGCTGAGTCGAGGATCATAGAGCTAGTGACTAAACTGGGGTGAACTCTAAAGGATTTTCCATTGTGCTATTTTACTTATTTATCCAACTTCACTTATACTCTGTTTTGGCTTTCCACTTTCGAGGCTTGTTTATTTGTTTTTATAACATTCGTGTCTTCCATTACTACATATGGTATTTAGTCCTCTACTTGATATTCTGTTTGATATATTTTAATTTTTATTTTTATTATTTGTACAAGGATATGTTACTAAGTGTATAGCCCCCCCACTAACGACGTTCAAACCCTCTCTTCTAGTCGGTAACCTCTTACATATGGGGATGTGTGTTTGAGGTCTTACGGCTCTCTAGCTCAGACCTAATGGTTTTGTTCAGGGTGTTACAAATCACCCCCACTCTCGACTGACAATGAGCCCCCACCCCCGCACCATCGACTGCACCAAATATTGTTGTCACCCTCACCGCAGCGGCCACTGACCCTCACACATACTAAATAGCAACCTGCCCCTCTTTACTTATTAAGTGGCAGTCAACCCACATTGAGTGTTGATATTATAATTCCTCCCAACACATATAGCTTTATATTATTAATATAAATAATAATAACACACATATAGATATATATATAGGATATGTTTCATAAAAGTTTTATTAATAAATTATATATTAATATAATAAAAGTATATTAATATTAATATATTATATAAATATATATATATTATAATATATATTGTTATATATTTATTATTACATATTATTATATATAGAAATATTGTTATATATGTTGTTATTAAATTATTATATATCGTTATTATATTTATTATTATATATTCTTATTATATTTATTATTATATATTGTTATTATATTATTATATATTAATAATATTTTCATTATATTGTTATTAAATTTATTATTATATTTTTATAACAAAATATTATTATTAAATTATATCTTTATAAAAACATATTGTTTTAATATTATATTGTTATAATTTTTTTATTATATTTATTTTTATATTGTTATTATATTTTTTATTATAATATTGTTATTATATTTTTCTTTATAATATTTATAATATTTTTACTAATAATATTATTATTATATTGTTATACTGTGACAATATTTAATTTTTTTTTATAATATTTATTATTATATTGTTATATTTATTATTATGTTTTTATAATATTATATTATTATACTATTATATATTTATTACTATTATATTTTTATATATCTATTTCTATATATTTTTATTATATATTATTATTATATATTGTTATTATTTATTGTTATATATTATCAATTTATTATTATATGTTGTTATATATTATTATTATATTTTTATTATATTTTTATATATAAATATCATTATATATTGTTATATATTTATTGTTATGTATATATATATATATGTATTGTTATATATATGTTTCCGACGCTTTCGTTGGGGCGCGCGCATCCGTCTGTGGAGGACGCGCAGCTGTTACCCCGTATTCCCACTTTCCAAAGGCGAGCGGCATCTGTTCCTTATTCAGGGACATATGCTCCTTGATCGAAACCGGGATGATGGGATGTCAGTTCTTCCTTCTATGGATTCCTCCTCCGAACTCGTCACCTAGTCTGAGTCTCCCTCATAGATAGTATACATTGTTCGTGAAACTCTTCCTGGTGCCATGTTTCCATGGACGCCGGTTAATTACACTACTTCTGTCAGGACATTTCAAAGGGTCCGGTCAGGGCAGAAACCTTCAGTCGGGGGAGTAGTCACGTTGAGGCATCAGTAGCGTGTCTGTATGCTGGGGAACTGGCGTGTCTGTCTTTTGTCCCTTGTCATGGGGCTTCGCGAGGGCGTGGAAGCCCGAGGCATCCCACATCGAGCGTCGGGAATCATACGCCCTAGGCATATATCTGAGGTTTTCCTCAGCTTCCTATGTTTAAAACAGGGTATGCCGCAGGTTTAACGTCCAGCAGAGACAGTTATGCCAAGGGTGTTCCATCCGAGGTTTTCCATAGGCATCTAATGTTTATCATGAGGTAAGTCGCAAGTTTATTGTCCAGCAGAGATGGGTCAGCCTGATCAAAACACTAGCTGGAGTGAATCAAAATGACGAATTTCTCTTGAAGGGATGCCGATATAGGGGCCAACCCGTGGGCGACTTTCTGAATGTTGTGAAGAGAAGTGTAATGTCATGATCTCGCTGGGATAAGAAGGTCCGGGTGAGAATCAGGGTGGATGATGGATGGGTGGATAAAGCATAGGGGGACTGAGATGGAACCATCGAAAGGGCGACAGTAAAGTTGGGCTTGGGCCTCAAAAATACCTCCTACGTATCCCCATGGTAGGGAACACTACTGGAAAACTAACCATTACCAACGGTTTGGAACCGTTGGTATAGGCCTCCAAACCGTTGGTATAGCCTATACCAACGGTTTGGAGAACCGTGGCCAAGTAAGCCGTTGGGATAGGTCTATACCAACGGTTTTCCAAAAACTGTTGGTATAGGTAATATGAAATCTATACCAACGGTAATGCAACCGTTGGTATATAAATTCCAAAAATAAAACATCCGTTGGGATTTGATCCCAGGAACCCTTGTTTATAATTGAACGACTCAAAGTCCACGTAGTTCGGGATGGGTGCGTCGGAGGACCGACGTGAATGTGGACCTTGGTCCGATGGGCATCGTCAGCGAGCCGATGTGAAGGTGAACCCAGGGGTCCACTGGTGGTGGGATTGAACCTCGTGAGGCTTCCTACGTACCATGCCTTAACATGGATCAAAGTCCCCATAGTTCAGATGGAATGTGGAATACAGTTTAACATCATGCGGGATGGGGGTGAACCGACGTGAGTGAGGTCGGGACGACCGGGTGATGGGCTTGAACCTTATGGAGGCTTCCTACGTACCATGCCTTGACATGGATCAAAGACCATGTAGTTCAGAATGGTGTGTCAGCGAACCGACGTGAGCAAGTATCTTGGTCCAGATGGTGTGGGGCTTACACACTAGGTTGCCCAGGTGCCGGTGACCTGACGTGAAGAATGTAGGAGTGACCAACAGGTGGTGGGCTTGAACCTCTGGGAGGCTTCTTACGTACCATGCCTTGACATGGATCAAAGACCACGTAGTTCAGGTTGGACGCTGGAAGGCCGAGGTGAATGAGGAGGAACAGGGGGACCCAGTGGTGGTGGTCTTGGACCTCGTGGAGGCTTCCTACGTACCATGCCTTAGAACGGATCAAAGACCACGTAGTTTAGGTTGGTCACAGCGACTTGCTGCTGGACCGGAATGCAGTTTAACGTCGTGCGGGACGAAGATGAACCCTGATGTGAATAAACGATGAGAGGTGGGATTGAACCTCGTGGAGGCTTCCTACATACCATGCCTTGACATGGATCAAAGACCCCGTAGTTCAAATGGACTTCATCAGCGAACCGACGTGAAGGTGAACTCGGGGGTCCACTTGTGGTGGGCTTGAACCTCGTGAGGCTTCCTACGTACCATGCCTTGACATGGATCAAAGACCTCGTAGTTCAGGAATGGCGGTGGGTGTCGGTGAACCGACGTAAATGAGGGACCTTGGTCCGATGGGAGATGGGCTTGAACCTCGTGAGGCTTCCTACGTACCATGCCTTGACATGGATCAAAGTCCTCGTACTTCGGGTTGGTCACAACGGCATGCCGTCAGACTGGAATGCAGTTTAACGTCATGCTGGACGAGGGTGGAACCTGACATGAAGAAATGATGGGTGGGCTTGAACCTCATGGAGGCTTCCTATGTACCATGTCGTGACATGGATCAAAGACCTCATAGTTCAGAATGGGTGTATAGTTTAATGTCATTGCGGGACAAGGGCATACAGTTTAACGTCATGCTGGACGAGGGCATATAGTTTAACGTCATGATGGATGAGGGCATATAGTTTAACTTCATGCTGGACGAGGGCATTTCCATGTTCGATTCTTACTCTAAGCCCACATGAGTCATGCTCGGTGTGAGAAACAAGAGGCAGCAAGGACCTGACGATCACGTCGTGAAGGGTGCGTCTGTGAGAAGCGAATAGGGGCTTATGCATTAGGCGGACAATGGTGCTAGGACTTACTCCAGGATGGAGGCCCTAAGTGAAAAAAAGTGTGGTGGGAGAGGGATTTGGGACCAACGATGGAAGGTGCCTCGTTCCCTATCACGCCCTCCGCTAGCCTTGGCAGTGGAGAAGTATGGAGGTTCATGGGTGCTACCTTCCGCATAAGGGGCTAGGGGATTACACCAAGGTGGTTTCCCTTCTCCCATGGACATACGCTGATCCGATAATGAGGATATCATCCCTTGTGGGGGGTTGGTTCCATTCTCATGGAGGAAAGTGGCATAAATAATGTCCAAGATGGGGGGACCCCGCGTGCGAGGCATGGGGTCGGGTCACAGTTTAACATCATGTGTTGAGGACGAGGTGCTTGGCAGTTTAACGTCCTGCAGCTTGGACGATACGGGTTCTCTCTACACCCCTAGGACTTACATGACCGGCACCCTTTGCTCCTCGGGGGAGGGAAGGTACCAGTAAGGCCGTGGTGAAAGGGTGTCGTAGAGAGAACCATCGAGGGGTCCATGTTAGCGTGGCTATGCGAAGAAGCAATAGCCGTTAGCATGCCTATGTGAAGAAGCATTAGGCGAAGAAACACTACGGGTGGTGTTGTCCATGGGATTTTAGAATCACATCGTGCAAACATGGAGGGTCACACGGGAAGAGGGATTGCCAAGCAAAGGAGTATGCTTCGTGAAGTGGAGTGCCTCGACCTTAGCATGGGGTAGGGGTGTGATTGGGAGGTGCTTCGCGAAGTGGAATAGTATTCGCGGAGCACTGCCTCGCGAAACAGAGGGGCCTCGCGGAGCAAGGTGTTGAGAAGCAGTGTGCTTCGTGATGTACAGCGACCCTGCCTTGGCATGTGGATCACTAGTACCGGATGGGTGTTTCACGAAGCATAAACACTCCGTGACTGCCCGGGTTCCCTTAGGAATCCCCTTCCGTTGTGAATGCCCTTAGGCTTCGCGATGGGAATCCCTCTCGGAAGAGGGGCTCAAGACGAGACAGGGCGAAGGAATCTCGCGAAGTATAAGTACCTCGCAGAGCTCATGATTCCTGGGGGGCGAAGGGTGCTTCGCGATTCGGGAGCTGAGAAGCCGAAAGGTCAGATCGTCCATCCCCTAGACTCGGGGGGAACCCAGTATTTATAGGCAAAGGGCGCCGCGAAGCCGAACTCACGCGGCGCAAAGGGGATGTGGGTGCTCCGCTAAGGGATCGCGAACATCAGGTCGTTCACGGAGCAGTACTACCTCAGGGGCTTCGCGGTAGACTCGCGAACGTCAGGTCGTTCACGGAGCGGTACCGCCTCAGGGGCTCCGCAGCGGGCTTGCGAACGTCCAGTCGTTCACGGAGCGGTACTTCCTTAGGGGCTTCGTGGTGGGCTCGCGAACATCAGGCCATTCGAGGAGCGGTACCACCTCAGGGGCTTCGCGGCGGGCCGTTCGCGGAGCGGTACTGCCTCTGGTGCTTCGTGGGGCCGCGGTGTTTGGGGAGCTTCGCGTCGGCGCTTTGCGATATAGCATGCGGGGATTCTTCTTCTCCCCTTCCTTCTGTTCCATATTTTGGCACCAACAAATTACCCCCCTCAGACTTGGAGCCGTGGAGGGATGAAGGGTCGAAGTCTGAGGGAAAGTCTCCAAAATTATATGCGGTTCACGATGCGGCCTCGCGAAGGGGCCTGGCGAGCTACCGGCGGCCACACGGTCCGGACGCGTCGCGATGCTCCGTGCGGGAAGGACACGCCGGAAAGCTCCGAGGTCACATCCTATAAATAGGGGGATGACCTCTATTTTTTCCTTTCTCGACTCTTGTCCTCTTGCGCTCTTGACTTCACGAAGCTCCACGTACTTTGTGTCTGCTCTTCGCGAATCGAGCTTCGCGGCGAACTGTGGGTCTCCGAATCCGCGATTGCGCCAAGAGAACTTCTGTTTTCCGGCCTAGTCCAGACTCCATGGCTTGGTTTTGCGCCTGAACTTCGTGAGGGATCTTCACGAGCCAGCTTCATGATCCATTTCGATCAAAAATCCTTTTCCAAGTGCCGAAACTGAAATGGCCCATCGAGAGGCTATATTGGGGGTCCTTGTAGACGCCTCCTGGAGGGACGAGATGGATAACTGTCTGTGTATATGGGAGATGGTCCAAAGCCACTCGAACCATACTCCTTTGACAGAACTGTTATCATAGGGTCATAAGAACTATCCGCAGTGCAAGAAACTGCCCTTGTATGGCTTCGGGCTGATGGATGACATCTTCATCCCTGAGGCGAGCAGGGATGAACCAGCTTGCTGGTTCAGGAGCACGCCATGCCAGCGCCAGTGGTTCAGGGCGGCCGATGGTCATGCGCGGGAGGATTTCACACCCGTCATCGCCGACTGTCTCTACAACCATGTGAACAATATTGACGGGAAGCCACTGCAACCAGAGACGTCCCCTCCTCTGTACCATACTATGCTGAAGGCGGCATTGCAGGATCTGAAGAAGGGGTGGTCTGATGAGTGGGACCTACGCCATGGCGGAAACTTCACCAATGACTGGGCATGGGCCTACTGGGTAGGTGCCTCATGTGAGGAGTTTGGGGCTGAGCTGAGGAGAGTGGGTTTGTATGAGGTGGCATGGGCCTCCCAATTTCACAATTACAAACCCAAACAGCTAATGCCGGAGCGGTGGAGAAGATGGTCGTCTAGAACCAATACTTTTCACCTACACCATGGGGAGGTGGGAATCAGCATGTGGGATGTCCACCAGATTTCGGGGGTTCCAATATTGGGGGCCATGTATGATGATTTCTTCCCTGTCATGAGCGCGTGGGAGGATACGTAGCAGATGCCACGACTGGCGTCGGCACTGATGGAACTGGTCCCTGGAGAGGACAATGAAGCAGTGAGGGATTTCCACTTTATGAAGTGGTTCGATCGGTTCCTGATCTTCTTGGAGAATCGAGAGTTTCCTCTGAGGCCTTGAACTTGTTCGAAGGTGGCTCAACAGGGCAAGGAGCACTCGTACTGGCGGGTCTTGGAGGACAACCAATGAAAGACTTGGGGTTTCAGTGTCAGCACTGAACAGCAGCCGATAGTCAGGCTGGCGGCATTCATCGTGGCCCTTATCTATGGTTGGATTCTACCGGGTAGGGATACCAGCATGGGGGTGAGGCCTAGCTCGTTTATCATGGCGTCGGTACTGGCCATGGGGAAAAAGGTCAATCTGGGGATTCCAATGCTCGCCAACCTATACAGGATGTTGCGGCATGTTAGCGATGACAAGAAGACACCAAGGATATGCGGGCCCTTCCACCTTCTGTATGGGTGGATTGTAGCACACATCAGGGGGATTTATGAGTATCCAAACCCTATCTCGCCGCCGGGATCGAACTTCCATCCCTCCATTCTGAATGCGGCCGGGAGCTTCCCATTCAAACTAACCGTGCAGATGGTGCTGAACCGGGTTTGGAGGACAGATAAGTTTAACGTCCACCCATTTCCATTGCCGATGGGGATACTCACTGACAATGGGCGGGGAACGGAAGAGCACTGAGCTTATCTCCTGGCCTTTCGAGGCGGAGTTTTGGTGTCATGAGTGGATCGTGAGCCGCTCTGTGAATCGTACACCCCGCATCGCTTTGTGAGGCAGTTCTGGTGCCTCCAGCGGCTGACCCCGCAGGTTTACTGGGAGGTGCGTCACGAGGAGCACCCGTGTGTGATGAGGCAGTTGTGGCCCATGATCACATGGGAAGATGGGAACATGAAAATTACATTGCCTCCATCCACCGCCTCTTTCAGATTGGTGAGGGAGTATGACATTAGCTGGGAGGCTACTTATCCGAGGGAGATGCTGAGGTAGCCAACTATTCAGGTCAGTGACGGTGGACCTCCTCTATCCCGAGGTCGGGGTCGGAGGGAAACAAGGGCCTCTCATAGGGGTGGGGCCACCATGGCAGCGAGACCCATGCCGGCCGAGGGTGTGGAAGCAGCGGCGGATACGGTGATTCCAGAAGAGCAGGGCTATCCAGAGGGGCGGCCATTGAGGGGATTTCATAGGATATGCACCCAGGCTCTGGGGAAGTGACTGCGTCATATCGATGTGGTAGAGGATGCGGTCTTCCCGGAGGCCTGGGAAATTTGGGATGTCAACCGACAATTCCTCAACCCACCCAAGATATGGGTGCACTTGAATCGCCTTGGGATGGAGTTACCATGCATAGGCCCAGTTCAGGATGGTTTCACAGCGTCTCCGGTGGAGGTGGAGCGATACCTGGACAAGCTGGAGGACTACGTCCACTCTAGTGGTGTCCCACGCCCAATTATAGAACGGGTGTCGGTACTACTGGATCGGACGATCCTCACACAGCTATCAGTCACCGATCTGAGGGAGCGCTTCCCCCTGCCAGAAGAATCAGAGTACTCCTCTCGAGAGGATGAGGCTGGTGGAGGGAGCATGTTGGAGTAGGGAGAAGTCAGAGACCAAAACTCAGATTCTAATGATTTTGAAGAGGCTCTTGAGGTAGCATTCTGAACTTCTTTCCTCACGGTCCGTTCTCAGGCCGTCACATATTTCTCATCGATTTTTGAACCATCCAGGAGGAACTTGTATGTAGGCCTCGCTATCTTCCCTTGGTAGGTGACAATGCAGGACCTTCAGAACCCACACCTACGGTTGTGTCCAGTTCTACTTCTGGTGGGGTCAAAGCACCCGAGGTGGCTCCTCAGGAATCTCTAGACCTTCCAATAGTATACGAAGGGCCATGCCTCAGGGTCCCGTCAGCATCAACTCAAGATAATCACCAGGATATCGATCTCTGTAAGTTTCCTCTACTGGATTCATTATTGTCACATGTAGATTGTGCCAACTAATGTTTGTGTCTCTCTCTGTCGCATAGTTCTTCGACTGGCATGGGCTGCTGTGGCAAGGCTGGTTGGGATGTCTGGCGGCATCCCTCCTAGGGGCATGTCGGTGATAGTGGAGATATTCCCCCCATCTCCCTGAGCTGCTACACACACTATCACTAGTGGGGCCACCAATAGGGTTGTGCCTGAGGTTATTGAAGTGGAGTCTGATGAAGAGGATCAATCGGCCAACCCAAGTCCCGTCATGCCCGCTCCGGCACCAGATGTCGTGTCGGATTCAATACTAGATTCAAATCCTGCCAAGGACTTCCTTCGGGTGTATCATGCGTACGAGACTTCCAATCGTGCAGACTGGGATGAAACGGCCTCTGAAAAGGAGGACAGCAGCATAGTCCGCCGCCGATCGTGGAAGATAATCACACGCTTCATCAAGGACACCCCCCAAACGCTGTGGCTGAACGAAATGGACAGACTTCACTCGTGGCTACGCGAACTATGCATTGGGGGGTGGATACCCAACGTCCTCATACGCTCATCCGAGATCACATGGCCGAGCAGATCCGGGAGTATGATCACTGGCTCAGTGTGGGCTAGCAGCAGAGGAAGGCGACCAACATCAAGAAGATCCAGGAGGCTGAAAGCGAGGTCCAATAGATGCAGACCCGGGAAGATGAGCACTCAGACTCTCTTAATGCACAATCTGAGTTGATCTCAAGGTTTAAGGCCCAGCTGGCAGAGGCAGAAAAGCATATGAGGCAGGCTTCTCGAAAGATGGCTGCCATTCAGGCTGGCATAAAAAGGGCCAGAGCTAAGGCTAACGAACTGCGCCCCGCCGCTGCTGAGGAGGAGCGAGAGTTGAGTCGGCAACAGCAAGTCTTGGACTCCAAAATCCGAATGGTGGCAGGGCTGCAATGTTCTTTTGACGGGGTCAACCTATCCATGGGGGGAGTCGACCCCCAGGTATTGTAACAAATTACAAACCTTTTAATGGTACTTTCACGCTTCAATTTTTTTCTTGAATACCATAGCATGCACGATTTACACTGTTTGCATCGGTTCATTACATCCCTATAATGTTGGCGGGATGTCCGGTGACAATTCCCCAAGATCACATGGGTCAAGCCCAATGTGAGAAACATGAGATAGTTTCCTCATCGTCCCTCCCAACATGGGAGTGGAAAACAAGCTTCGGGCATTCAGGGTTTGGACAACCAATCCAAATTTCCAGAATGTGGGAGAGGCATGGCCGGAGAAGGAGGTCCTTAGAATAGCCGAATTACCATTTCTTTAGCGTTCTCTTATGTATGAATAGTGCAATTCCAGGGGCACTAAAATTGGTCTGAACAGATGGAAATAAGAAGTGTGGATCACGATAACAAAGATTCGGAACACTATGGGGATGGCGTGACAATAAAGGACAATTGTTAACCCTGGCGGAGAAACGATATCCTTACTGTGTTAGCCTGAAATGGGGGAAACAAATGATGGTTGACCATTGACCATGTTCGAATCACAGGACCAGGTCACAAATGTTTTCGGTCAATCCTTCGGTACGTTGACCCAGGACAGTAGGCAGACCCTAGGTTGAGCATTCATACTGTTAGGGGGTCCTTCCAAACATGACCAGTCTTCCGGGACGTTGGCCCAGGACGGTAGGTGACCCGATGCGGCATGAGACCAGGTCGTTAGGGGGGCCCTTTAGACATGAAAGGGGACAAGGGTCCTAAAAATGGGTACACAAAGCGTGGAATATGGAGCAATGGTTTGTCCTAAAAGAATCCTACACTTAGATAGTTACACAACCGTGGTGGGAGTACGCCAGATGGGCCCATTGGTTTGGTCATGGATCCTTCCTTCTTTGGGACATGGCCTCTCTATCAAGGGGTCCGGCCAGGGGGCCAGAAAGGGGAAGGATGGGATTAATGATTCCTATGGGCTAGACCCTAGGCAAAATACCAGGGTGTCTCTACGTATCCCATGAGGATGGTAATCAAGCCATACGTAGTTATAGATGGGAACGGAGAGAAAAATTCCTATGGGATGGACCCTAGGCAAAATACCAGGGTGTCTCTACGTATCCCATGAGGATGGGAATCAAGCCATACGTAGTTATAGATGGGAACGGAGAGGAAAATTCCTATGGGCTGGACCCTAGGCAAAATATCAGGGTGTCTCTACGTATCCCATGAGGATGGGAATCAAGCCATACGTAGTTTTAGATGGGAACAGATAGGGAAATTCCTATGGGCTGGACCCTAGGAAAAATACCAGGGTGTCTGTACGTATCCCATGAGTATGGGAATCAAGCCATATGTAGTTATGGAAGCGTAGTTTAATGTCATGTAGGATGATGAGAAGCCTGGACATGTTGGTACACATCCTTCCAAAACTACTAAGCCCACATGAGTCATGCTCGGTGTGGGAAACAAGAATTATTGGTGAGACTTTCCCAACATAGAAAAGGGTAGGTTAGGGTGAATGGACGCTTGGTGAATACCATTCCCATGATATTAACATGACCACTTGGTGCACTTAGATGCGCGAAGAGATAGGGACGAATATGTTGGAATTACACTTGAACATGGGGAATTGGAAATGTGTGAATTGTGACGCTCGAGAGTTGGATCACAATAATGGTGGCATGATGATAGAGGATAACTGTTAACCATGGCGGAAATGCAGCGTCCATATCGCGTTATCCTAGAATGAGGAAAGACAAATGATGGTTGACCTTTGACCATGTTCGAAACATGGGACCATGTTGCAAGTGTTGTCAGAGATCCTTAGGGACGTTGGCCTGAAACGATTGGAGGGCCCTTAGGTCCAGCATCCATGGAGAGCCCTTAAGCCTAGTATCCATGTTGTCCGAGGGTCCTTTTGGATGTGGAATAGGATGAGGATCCAAATAGCGAGCTCATGAAGCTTGGTCATGGGACGAGGGGAATGTCCCCATGAAAATCCCGCACTTCGGGCTCTTTGTCAAAACACATCTGAATATGACAACGAGACGTATTAGATAGAGGGGAAGAGTCCTTTCCAATAGGGAGATCTTATTTTAGGGTCATAGAATTCGGACCATGAATGGTTAAGGGGGGCAGGGGACACATGGCGAGGCGGTTACAAAACCCAATGCGAATGAGGACCTAAGCCCTACTTACCATGTGTTCTCTGGGGAAATGCTCGAGTCGAGGGACCAAACATGAAGGTTAGTCTGGGCCTGAAAGGAAGTGCTCGAACTCTCCTACGTATCTCATGAGGATGAGAATCAATCCATACGTAGTTCTCAAAGGTTCCACGGTAAGGTACCAGTTCCAGGGGAAAAAGGGAAGTGTGGGCGTGGCCCTTGCACTGAAAGAAGAGGAATTTGATAAATCTTGTTTGTCCTTTAAGGTGAGTGGTTTTTTTTGTGAAGCGACAGGCCTAGGGTAGCAGACCCTGGTGTCGCCATAAGAATCAATCCGTGATAGGCATTGAAAAATGGCATTGCACGTAACCAATACCCAATGTGATGTACTCTACAATGAGGTCATCACAATGCAGTTCTATTTTTCTTCGTGCAGCCAGGACGATAATTTCACAGTTTAGGGTCGGGTGACAGGACCAAGCATGCATTTTAATGTCATGCAGTGTAGACGTATCAGAGGCGATACTAGGCGGGGGATGTGCGTAGTGTCATGAAACACAACTGATGGAGACATGATCCCACATCACACTGTACGCCACTACGAGAGGGAGACCTCAGGCCGAGGGGCCTATATAGAGGTAAGAGGTGAAAAGAGGGGGGGAGAGACTAGCTCCCCAAATGGGCTGGACCCGAAGACAAGGCATCCGGGCGGTCCTACGTATCCCATGAGGATGGGAATCAAGGTGAACGTAGTTCTAGATGGATCTTAGTTTATGGTCTTAGAGCTCAGACCATGGATGGTGAAAAATTCCTGAGTAAGTTCAGAAGTCAACCCAATCCCTAAGCCCACGTGAGTTAAACTAGGTGTGGAAAACAAGGTGGGATCCTTACCGTAATACTTGGGGCATCCATCAAAGGGGAGTGGGCAGAGAGCCCTGAAGGACACCTTTAATATGGCTTTGTCCCAGTAACATACAGATGCGCCCTAAGGAGTAGTACCAAGAGCTTAGAAACTCTACTTGGACAAGATGAAATAAAGAAGGATGTGAACTATGTACCCTAAACTTTGGGCTTAATGGGGGTTTAGCATGGAGATGGAGGATAAATGTTGATTGTGGAAGAAAATGGTATCTATATCGTGTTAGCGTGAAGTGGGAACAACAAACAAGCATCGACCGCTGACCGTATTCGCAACGCGGGATTTTATCGATTTGTTGTCCAAAACCCTTGGGGGCGTTGGCCTGTAATGGTAGGAGATCTCTTGGGCATAGTATCAAGGCCATTCTTGGGGGTCCCTCCGAGTAAGGAAGATGATGGAAGCCCTGATGAAGGGATACACAAAGCCTGAAAAGCGGGTGCGAACATGTCTGAGTAAAGTCTGACATTCCAGGTAATAAACTAGAGTACCCTTAGGCACATTGGTGAACCGTCAGAAAGGGTCGACGAAACAGCTCGAGAATGAGAGGCGCATGGCATGGTTATTACAATACTGATGTGAATGAGGTCATAATCTCGTACCACGCCTTATAATCCCCTCGTAGAGGAAGGGTAAACCAACGGGCCAAGGTGGGATGAATATTCCTGAGAGATGGGGCTGGACCCAAATCCTAGACATTCAGGTGATCCTACGTATCCCATGAGGATGGGAATCAAGCCACACGTAGTTCTCTAGATGCAGTTTAACGTCATGCGGGACGAGGAGGGGAGTAATATACCCCCAAAATAGGGGAGGTGTAAGGTACAGCGGATAAACTGACGTGAATGAGGAAATAATACCACACCACACCATACACTCCTATAAGAGAGGACCTGGGTCGGGGCCTGATGGTTAGGCATTGGTCAGGAAGGCCTGAACTGCTTGCAGTTTAACGTCTTACAGTAAGGATGAGGGAAAGAGATGACTATATCGCATCTGTGGAGGTGTACAACATGGCGAGTAATCCGGCGTGAAAGAGGACGTAATCCTACACCACGTCGTATGTCTTGACCCAAGGAGAAGATTTTGGCTTTTGGGTTGGGCCAACAGAAGAAATTTTCGGGCATTCCTACATATCCCATTAGGATGGGAATCAAGCCATACGTAGTTCTGGAAGCGTCATGCAGTTTAATGTCCTGATGGACAAGGGATGCATCTTATTTGGGGATATGTATGGTACGACAAGTAATCCGATGTGAATGAGGACGTAGTCCCACACCACACCGTACAATCCCATAAGAGATCCTGAGTCGACGAAAGCCATGGGGTCTGAGGTCGAGCTACGGTCAGGAAGGCCTGACCGGCTTGCAGTTTAATGTCTTGCAGTGAAGATGGGGGTCGTGGGCCCAAGGAGGCCAAGGGGCCTGAGGCTGAGCCTCAGTCAGGAAGGCCTGACTGGCTTGCAAATTAACATCTTACAGTAAGGACGGGGGTTGTGGGCCCGAAGAGGCCAAGGGGTCTAAGGCTAAGCCTCGGTAAGGAAGGCCTGACTAGCTTGCAGTTTAACGTCATACAGTAAAGATGAGGGTCGTGGGCCCGAAGAGGCCAATGGGCCTGAAGCTAAGCCTCAGTCAGGAAGGCCTGACTGGCTTGCAGTTTAACGTCTTGCAGTAAGGACTGGGGGAGATCTTAGTTTAAGGTCATAGAGCTCAGACCATTTTGCAGTTTATCATCTTACAGGACGAAGATGCAGTTTAAGGTCGTGCAGGACCCTTTTTCCCTAGGCAAAGTATCGCTTAAGGAACTTGGAGTTGGTGGGAGGAGTTATGCGCTCACCATTCATGGTTTCCAAGGAGTATGCTCCATTGGGGTAAACCCTGTGGATGACGTAGGGTCCTTCCCATATGGGCTCTAGCTTGGGTGGTTTCCTACTGGGGATCATTGGCGCTCGAAGGGCCAAAACCAGATCGCCCTGCATAAAGGAGCGAAGGCGAACCTTCTTGTCGAAGGCCCTTGCTATCTTATTCTGATGTCTTTCTAGATTGTGTAGGGCACGAATCCTGTTCTCGTCCAGTGCTTCCAATTCATCTAGACGAATTTCAGCCACCTCATCTGGCGCTTGTTGGTCATAGACTGCAGTGCGTAATGTTGGCAGCTAGATCTGAATGGGTAGGAAGGCCTTAGCCCCATACACCAGGGAATATGGGGTCACCTGGGTGGAATTGCGAGTCATCGTCCGATAAGCCCAGAGGGCGTTGGGGAGCTTGTCTAGCCAACTTTTCTTGTTCTGACCAACCATTTTCTGCAGAATGTTAGAGAGGGTTTTGTTGAATGCCTCGATCTGCCCGTTTTCCTGTGCATGATAGAGGGAGGTATGGTTCAAATGGATATTGTACTTGGTGTAAAAAAAATTCAGCTCATTCGCACGGAAGTTGGTGCCATTATCGGTGAGGACAGCGTGAGGGACCCTAACCCGGTGGATGATATTGGAGCTCACAAAGTCGACGATGGAATGGGCCTTACCCTCTTTGAGTGGAAATGCCTCTGCCCACTTGGAGAAGAAATCTGTAGCAGTTAGGATGAACCTACACTGGCGAGCTGTCGCTGGTGGATATGGTCCCACTACATCAAGTCCCCACACCGCAAATGGCCAAGAGTACCTGGTGGAGTAGAGGGGTTTCGGCGGCCGATGCAGGAAGTTGGCATGAACTTGGCACGCGTGGCATCTCTTAGAAAACCTGATACAATCATGGATCATAGAGGGCCAGAAGTACCCCAACCTCTGGATTTGATGGGACAGATTTGACCCAGCTTGATGGGAACCACAAGAACCGGCGTGAACCTCTTGCATAAACTGAGAAATCTCGACTACTTGAATGCAATGGTGGAGAACACCATCGAAGCTCCGCTTATAGAGGATCTTCTCAAGACTGGGACCACTCTGGAGGGTAAATTGCATCGCGCGGCATCGGATTCGCTCACGCTCGGCCCGATCATCTGGGAGGCAACCATTTTGGAGATACTCGAAAAAAGGTTCCCTCCAGTCGGGAGTGGCTTCAACCACTATGTCTGACAAACCTGGGACCCCTGACGTAGAGGGCCCAGTGGTGAGATGACTTACCCACAGGCCGTCATTTTCCTCTTGGGTGACGGGAGAAATGACTCTCCGGTGTGCCACATGTATGATCAAATCATCTTGCTCGGGTTCCGCGAGCGATGCAGCTAGGCCGGACAAAGCGTCAGCTCGACCGTTCTGTGACCGAGGGACATGGGTGACCTCTGGTCGAGAGGAGAACTGGGCCATTAGGTGGAGGGTGCACTCCAACAATGGAACAAGCTCCGACTTCCTAACGACATAATCGCCATTGACCTGCTTGATTACCAGCTCGGAATATCCTTTCACATGTAGATGGGGCATGTCGATCTCAAGGGCCAACTCAAGGCTGGTGATGAGAGCCTGGTACTCTACCTCGTTGTTGGTACAGCCTTTTGACAACAGGAAAGAGTACGGTAGGACGGCTTGCACCGGGGTAATGAAGGTGATACCCAGGCCCACTCTGTTGAGCTTATGATCGTTGATCCTCCTACCGGTGGGGCTCCGGGAGGCACCGTCGAAGTGCATTTGCCAACATGGGATGGCACGATCGACTGAGAGGATCGTCTCATCAAGAAAATCCAGGTCCAAGGATTGATTCGCGGAGGTTAGATGGGAAGCTAAAAAGTATGCCAACGCCTATCCCTTAATGGAATTCTGAGGTACAAACCTGATATCAAACTGTTGGAGGATCACCACCCACCGTGCTAGTCAGCCAGTCAACATGGGGAAGTTCAGGATGTACTTCAGTGGGTCTACCCTAGAGACCAATTTCACCTCATGGTGATGCAGGTAATGCTGCAACTTCTGTACGGAAAAAACGAGCGCAAGGAATCCCTTTTCGATAGGGGAGTATCTGATCTCCGTATCGAGAAGCATGCGGCTGAGATAGTAGAGAATGTTCTTCGTACCCTCGTTATTCTTTTGGGCGAGCAGTGCACTGAGGGATCATTCCAGGGCAGTCCCGTAAAGGACCAGCGGCTTTTTGGAGATGGGTGGCATCAAAACTGGAGTTTGGAGCAGGTACTTCTTGATTTCCTCGAAGGAGGTCCGACACTCTTCATCCCATTCGTAGGCGGAGCCCTTCTTCATGAGCCGAGAAAAGGTCTTAGACTTTCCGGCCAGATTCGCGATGAATCGGCGTATATAGGATAAGTGTCCTTGGAGACCTCGATTTTCCCGAATATTTCTTGGGGTAGGCATTTGGCTGATGGACTTGATCTTCTCTGGTTCGATCTCAATGCCTCGGTATCTAACAATAAAGCCAAGAAACTTCCCAGAGGTGACCTCGAAGGCACACTTTAATGGGTTCATCTTCAGGTGGTGGGAACAGAGGATACCGAACACTTTCTCAAGGTATTTGATATGGTCCTAGCGTTGGCGCGATTTGACCACTAGGTCATCCACGTAGTATTCCACCAGCATCCTGAGAATCGGCCTGAATATGGGATGCATGGCCCTCTGATAAGTGGCACCTTCATTTTTCAGGCCGAAGGGCATAACCTGGTAACAAAAGGTGCCTTGGGGAGCCATAAAGACAGATGACTCCTCATCCTCAGGGGCCATCCAGATCTGGTTGTACCTGGAATAACCATCCATGAAATATAGGGCTTGGAACCCGGCCGTAGCATAAATTAATAACTCGGTCACCGGGAGGGGAAATTCATCCTTTGAGTAGTGGAGATTGAGGTCGCGGAAGTCAATGCAGACCCTGATCTGCCCATTCTTCTTCCTGACCGGCACAATGTTGGCAAGACACATGGGGTACTCGACTTCCTTGATGAAGTTGGATTTGATAAGCTTGTCAAATTCAGCCTCAACCATAGCACCGTGAGAAGGGTTCATCTTTCTGGGGGGATGCTTAAACCCGTGATGGTTTGACGGGAGGCCCAGGCGGTGAACGACTACCTAGGGATCTAGTCCTGGAATCTCGTTGTAACTCCAGGCAAACACATCACAGTGTTGCTTAAGAAAGTCTATGTACTTCTGCTGCTCCTCGGGGGACATGGATGCCCTGATCAATGTGGGTCTCAGATCTTCCTCGCTACCAAGGTTCACCTGAACCATTTCATCAACTGTGGTAGGGACGCCTTCCTCAAAGGCGGGGGGAGTATCCTCCAGATCTTCCTCTCCACCCGTGGAGGGGCTTCCCACAAAGGGGGCTTCTTCTGGGCTATTAAACCCTGATGGGTAGCTTGTGTCGGCTTGGGAAACAGTGGTCATCATATCAGGAGACCCACTCACCACTGAGACCATAGCAATGAAGGCAGTCGATCCTATCCCATCTGGCCTTCGGCCCAAGGGGCCACGTTTGATGACATCAAAGCAGTGGTGACGCGTCGGCCTGAGTCGGTTGATTCCAGCCTGGAGGAAGAGACATGTATGATGTATTTCCATTTTCATAAGCTTGACATTCTGGTACCGCACAGGGGTAGGAGGCTTCGGGATCACCTGAGCCTGGTTGGGGTAGGAGTACGAGGTGATTTTTTGTCGTTGCTTGGACATGGGAGCACGCCTTCCTTGCGTACCCAAAACAACAAAACACTACCCCATGTCCGGGGTCGTGGCCTCTAATCAATGGATCGGGAAAATGTAGGCGTCATCCAGGCCTTCCCATGGATCACTTGTGACTGGGGCGGTTTCATCCTCACTTACTAGAATTTTCTTATCCTTGCTCTTGTAATAATCGACGTCCAAATAGCGGGCTTCACAAGAGGAAAAAGGAGACGCATCTCCTTAGATCACACCTACTCGACCATTGAGGGAGTATTTGAGTCATTGGTGATACGATGAAGGGATCGCTACATGCAGATGGAGCCATGGCCTACCCATCAATGCATTGTAGGCGGTGTCCTGAGAGACAACTATGAACTTGGTACTGGCAATTAGGCCACCGAACTGGGTCTTCAGGCGGATCTTGCCAACTAGGGATTTCTCGGTCCTGTTGTATCCCTAGATTCTGAGGTCGGAGGGCATCAAATCATCTTCAGACAGACCTAGCTTTTGCAGTGTCCGAGTCGGGATTAGGTTTATCCCGGAACCCGTGTCAACGAGGCAGCGTTGGACTTCCACGCCATTGAAGTGGCCAGTGATGTACAGTGGGCGAATATTCCCCTGTATGGGAGGGTCCTCATCTTCACCAGAGAATGAGATAACTGCCTAACATTCGGCGTTCTCAATTGCCTCGGCATTGAAGGATTTCATCGCTGATACCTCCTTCTCAAACTGAAGGGGGATTCTTAGGGCCTCGGCAAGTGCTTCGCGCATCTTAGACGATAGGATAAGGGCCTCAAGGATAGAAAGACTTGCTGTAATGTCGGCTAGGTGCTTCAAGCCATCATACTTTCGTGCCAAGTGCGAGCCTCTGCTTACAGGAGGTTGTTCTGCAGTTGGAGGCATAGCGGGTCCTGCCGGTTGAACCGGCGGTTGGCTAGTGCTGGTGTTGACGCTCCTTTCGTCACAGAATCTAAAGATCGGAAAAGGGAATATCTGAGCTCAAAGTGATTAATCCTTTGAAGAAACATCAAAAAATCGACCAAGGGATGGAAAAGGATAACATTTCCCATAGGTCGCGCAAGTTCCCTCTTGGTCGCGCAAGTACACTTGCGCGCCGCCTCAACACTTGCGCGACCCCTCATGGTCGTGCAAGAGACTTGCGCGACATATCTGGTAACCGCCCAGTAACCGCCCGAGGTCTTCTTTTGCCTATAAATAGACCCTGTGGGCCCCCCATTCGAGAGGATTTTTTTCCAGAAACTCGAATTGAAGCTCCCGACGCCCAAGTCTCTTCTCAAAGCTTCCAGAACACTTCTAAGGTAATTTCTTACCTAGAATGGAAGATCTAAAGGGAAGAAGGAAGGCCTAAGTGTTGAAACTTATCAAACACTTGCGCGCCGACTTAATTCCTTCAATATAACTTGCGCGTCCCTTCTCTGGAAGAACCTCAAGAGGATTATAAAGGGTTTAATAAAGAGTCGCTCAAGTATTTCAACTCTGGTTGAAAATCGCGCAAGTATCCCTCATGTCGCGCAAGTATACTTGCGCGACCAATACTTGCGCGCCGCCGCAGGACTTGCGCGACTTTTAATACTTGCGCGCCCCTATCTTTTTGGGTGCCCATCTTTCCCATTTTACCCCTCTTAATCCATTTCACCTTTCCTATTCAAGATTCAGTCTTCAAGATACTCTTCAAAACCATTTATGGCATGATTTCTTGATTTGACATCCTTGTCTGAAAGGAATTCTGTGAAATATCTCTCAAAACCTAGTGATTTAAACATCTTTATGTCACCAAAGATTGAGAGTTCATTCATTCAACCTCATCCTTTAAGATGAGAGAATCCTAACCTGGGTCTCCTTTTCAGGAATAATCCCCAGTTATAAAACCTCTGATCTGGGCATCTTCCTCAGGAGTAAGCCCCAATCAAGTCCTCTAATCTTGAGCATCTTTCTTAAGAATAAGCCTCAACCTCAAATATGGGAATCCTCCTCAGGAGTAAGCCCCAAATTCTTAAAAGTTCCCAACCTTGGGCTTCCTTTTCAGGAATAAGCTCCAAGTCCCTTAACCCGAGTCTCCTTTTCAGGAATAAGACTCAGTCATAATCATGGGCATCCTCCTCAGGAGTAAGCCCCAAACCTTAATCCCTAATCTGAGTCTCCTTTTCCGGAATAAGACTCAGTCATAACCTTGGGCTTACTTTTCAGGAGTAAGCCCCAAGTCCCTTAAATTTCTCTTAACCAGTCCTAATTTACCTTTGATTTGGGTTTCCTTTTCAGGATTAAAACCTAATCATAAGTCCCCTCCTAACTTGGGCATCCTCCTTAGGAGTAAGCCCCAAGATTAGAGTACTCAAATCTCCATGAAGCACATATAACTTTATGGACCCTGTTCATGGATTTTCTCCCTAAAAGTAAATCCTAAACCTTCATCTATCTGGGCAGTCATCCATACATAAGCCCCAAACAAATTCTTATGATTGCATCCTTCATGGCATAATTGTATATATATTTTTACCAATACCTCTTGTTTCTCACACCGAGCATGACTCACGTGAGCTTAGAGTGTAAAAGTAATTATGACATTCATCTTTGAGCCATCAATCATAAACATCATACCCCATTCCTCGAACTACGTGGGTTCTGATTCCTTTTCCAAAACAAAGGATACGTAGGTAGCCCATTTATGGGTTCGATCCCAACTTTGAAATAATCTCCGTCCTTCTGAATGACGATAAACTTCAAGTGCCCCACTGAGTGGCTTTAAAACCATCCTGGTCATCATAATGACCAAGAGACTTTTATATAAATGTTTTGAAGGATACCATTGACCAAGAATCTCTAAACAAATATAGATGATTCTCTATTGATGAAGAACCTAGAATACATATAAAAGATTCTCTAAATTTCTTGCATATTTAATCATTGATTGTTAAAACTAGAGGAAAGCTCATTTTATACTTGGTAATGTAATAAGGATTCACGAACTTAACTTAAATCTATAAAGAGAGTCCCGGAGTAGACAATAATTCCCCTCAAAAAGGTGTGATGAGTCCGACCTCCCATCCTCTCGACCAATGCAAATTCCTAAGACTCATTAGTCCACAAGATAATGAGCGCCTGCCTTTGGAAAGTAGGTCCAAACGGATGTGGAATCATTGGATGTTTCCGGTTCTACGAACAAACCCGTTAGAAACCGATCGGAACGTTTGAATCTCCCGTCCAGGAGGTCATCCCCGGATTCCGTGCGAAACAAAAATGGTGAACCCGACGTGAATCCTTAACCAAGTTAAAATGATGTTCTTCTTAGATGTTAGGCCCCTTGGGCCAACAAGGCAATCATTGACATATGATCATCCAAAAGATGCAGTAGCCGGATTCATCTTGATTATGTCTGTTACATGGAACAGGCACTCTTTTCTCAAGATCTTCTGCGAAAAAATGGCTTTCCTTAAATTCACCCCTGTGAATACTGCTGCTGTGAACACCTCTACTGTGAGGTCTGCTGCTGTGAAAACCAACGCTGCTACTCCTGCTGGAACGTCATCCGCTCTGAGGATGACATCACCAACTCAGCGTCTTCAACGCTGTGTTTCTAATGCACTGGTTAAGGAGTACTGTCGCAACGGTACTATCCCAACTCTGGAGGCCGCTCGTCAAGCCCTCCAAGTTAACAATTCTACCTGGTCGTCCGGACAACGGCGGCCAGCAATCAAGAAGCAGGCGGTGCTAACTACCGTCTCTAACCGTTTCAGGTCGTTATCCCCAGAACGCAGTTTCCACTCACTCCCTTACTCCGAGGAAGTGAATGAGCAGGTCCCGCAGGACCTTAATTCAAAAAGACAGGAGTCCTTCTCAAGGGCTCCCATCAACAATCGCCGCCAGACTCGTGCGGTAGTGCGCCCTCAACATGATGAGGGTACCGACTCCAGGCATTCAGCTCAGGTTCCTCGAACCCGAGCAGGCAAGATGAACCGCCAGAGACGGAATCCGGTTAACAATAGGCAGGTTGTCATCCCTGCCATCTCCGGAGAAGTCCACCAACCTAACTTGGTGGAAAATAATGAGCAGGCATACACACCTGTTCATTTTAATCCCGCTGTCCAGCAGACTCGTCTGGAAGCATCAAGCCGATCCCGCCAGGCAATTCCGGCGGAGTACCATAGGCAGGAACATACACCTGCTTATACATCAGCAGTTAGTCAGCAGGCTCGTCTGACTACATATGATGGATCTCGTCAACCGCGTTTGGCGAAGTGTAATCAGAAGGCACATACACCTGCCAATACTAATCAAACCTACCAACAGTCTCGCTTGGTAGCGCACGGAGAAGTCAGTCGGAAAGCCCCGATGACAAACAGGAGGCAGACTAAACTCTCTTCCTCCACACTTGAGTACTGTCAGGATTCACTGACAGGAAAAGGAGGACAGGAGCAGGCACATACACCTACTCCAAACCCGGAATGGACGTATATCCCTGTTCCGGCGGCTGAAGTCACCAAGCAAATTTTGTCAATGGTGAAAGAGCAGAAGCAAATTCCTGCTCATATTCTGGATGCTTGCCAGGATATCATAACATCTTCAGCATCATCTCAGGGACAGACGCATAAATCTATCCCTAGCAGTGGAGTGACACATCAACAATTCACTCCGGAACAGACACACACATCTGTTCCAGTCCAAGAGGGTTATGGGGCATACTCCCCCATATCATACGGACAACCAAGTCAGGCACATACACCTGATTTGAGCGATGATTGTCAGCCTAACCTGACCATCTTTCCTGATCAGGCACATACACCTGCTCAGAGCAATCACTTTCGTCATCAAGTGGTTTCTAAAGCGAGTAAGAAGGCATCTAAGAAAAAGATCCGCCCAGCACAGTCAGGAGATCAAAGGCCAATTTGTAACCAAGCCTTGCTCGATGCTGGAGTTCTTGAAGCCCTCAGACATTTATCTGTTGGTATTCAAGATTCTACTCCCTCAGTTCCCAATAACAGGAACATTAATTCTGAAGGTCTTCAACAGACACTTCCTCATGAAGACTTGCTTCATGAAAATTCGGTCAATCTTGAAGTTTCTTCTTCAGATGAGAGCCACAGGAACCCTCTGTGTGGTCAGAAGACCAAGGAGCAAGAGATTTCATCTTTTGTTATAACCCATCATGATGGTCCTCCTCATGGTGATGAATTTCGCTGCGAAAGTCCTCTCCGCAGTAGTGATTCACATTGTCTTGAAAATTCTTCAGAAGGCAATGTAGTGACGAGAAATCCCTCCTATCTCGAGGCACTTGCAAACGTAAAGCCAGTCATGTCTGATGCTTTACTATCGGCAGGTGAAACTCTTTCTCCATCAGAAGATAGCCTGGGGTTCAGGTTATTCTCTGAACCATCCCCAGGTCATTCATCTTCCAGCATGAATAGTGATGTCTCTACCAATCTTGTTGAATCCGATGAAACAACAAGGAAACACCAACTCTGGTCCAAACAGGTAGAAGAATCTTCATTTAATGATAAAGAGGAAATGCTGAATATGAGGAAAAAACTGGCAAAAGGTGAAGTACCAGTCATGTTTTGGCCTTTGGCTGATTCCCAGTATGACATCCCAAAGATGTTGACAGATGATGGAATCCATGACATTCGTCTCAACATATGGAAGACTCTTTGTCAATTGAAGAAGAGGGTATTATCTTACGATGAATATGAAAATCATCTTAAGATAATAGAAGGGTTACAACGCCAGATTGATTTGGCATCTCTATCAGTCTCTCGGTATCCGAAGGCTGAAAAGCAACAGAGAACCCTTCAACGTTCATGCCTTGGCGCGCTGAGAAAATTGCGTCAGTTAATTTCCAATGCTCCATCTAATGTTCATATCAGAGGATGGGGTGTTCACGGAGCACTACATTTCACAGTGCTTTCCGGTCAGCAAAGCCCGCCGAAAATGGTCTCATGCAATGTTATTGCCCATGGCCGGCCACAGTCAATGGGCTTTGTTCATAATCAAAATCTTGCTCGAGATCAAGCTTCAACTAGTTCCTCTCAAAATCAAGTATATAGAGAACAGGTTGTTGAATTGCTCCTACATCAAGCAGGCGAGAATATTGCACAAGCCTCTCGTTTGGAGCAAACACGTCATCAAATGACAGAAGTTTCGGAAATCATCCAACGGTCTGTTGAACCAGGTGATAAAAGTGGATACAGGTTAATGCATCCAGCTAATTTCCGAACTAATATTCGCAAGATCAAGAGAGATTTCAAGAAGATCTCAGACATAGCATGTCAAGAGACACCCCAGCTTTCCAGACTGGGGACTTCTCTAACCCAACCCTCAGAGTCAACAAATGGGATTCGAGGAGTTGAGCGGAAACAGCAGGAACATCCCCAGTCCACCGGACTGGGGACTTTTTCAAATCTTCAATCCCTCCCTCAGAGAAAGTCAGTATTCTCTCGATTAGAGAAGAAGCCTCAAGAGGAACGAAGAGCCAAGCTATCAGGAGATTCTCTCCAAGTGACGGTTCACAAAGAAATTCCTGAGGGATCAAGTCAACGGAATTCCATGTTTCATCATGGACATGGAAGAAGACAATATCACAGAAATGTTGATAGAAAGGATTCTATGCAATATGCATCCATTAATGTCATCAATGTCGTTGCTGCTGATTCACCAGATGAGGCTCAATCAGAGGGATCAGACGAAGAGGTTCCTGCTTAAGAAGTTGCGCACACGGACCTAAATGAAGAAGGTGTGCGCACACGTAATCAAAGGCTTACCCAAAATCTGGGTATTCCTTCAAGTAACCCACTTCCCCCTCTCCGAAAAGGACCCAATAAGGGGAAAGGAAAGAATCAGGTTACTTCTCACCCTTCCTCTGAAGGAGGTCAATCGCTCTCATTAGAGCAAAGGTTTGTACAACAGGAGGAAGAAATGAAAGAATTAAGAAGGTTGAATGCAGAGCTACTTCAGAATAGTCTTCTTCTTAAGAATGCTGAGGTCCGACAGCCGAAAGAATTCGTTGTAACTACTGAGATGAATCAGGAATATCCTCCTTTATCAGTACACCCACAGAGGTCTAATCCTACGGGTCAAACGCAACAACGGTTGGCAGCACTACCATTAGTTGCAGCACCAACCTCCACGGCTGTCCAAGCTCCATTCATTGCACCTACCCAAAACCAAGTTCAACCTGACATTTCTCAAAAGTTAATGACTACTATTGAGTCATTAACAGCTCGGTTAGAAACTATGGAAGGGAAACGGGCGCAAGTTCAACCTGAAAAGAAAGTTTACCCTGAATGGGTAGATTCAATTTCTCCTCCATCCAATTTTGGAAACCCTGTTTTCCCTACTTTCAATGGATCAGGCGACCCTGAACAACATTTGACGCATTACGTGTCTTGTTGTGATCCTATGATGGGAACTCTAGAGCAGCAAGAAGCAGTGAAACTCAGATGCTTCGTGCGAACCTTGCAAGGACCAGCCTTTGTCTGGTATACAAGCTTGCAATCCCGGTCAGTCATCGGATGGGAGGATCTTCGTCAAAAATTCCTTCTTCAGTTTAGCTCAACTTTGCCAAAAATGACAGTTTTCGATCTTACAAACTGTAAGCAAAGAGAGAATGAAAGAGTCTCTGATTTCATTGCTCGTTGGAAGGGATTAACATATTCCTTGAGTTTAGCACTCCCTCAGGAGGAATTGTTGCCAATATGTGTGGCAAATTTGCGTGACGAATTACGCACGCCATTGATCCCTGTGAAATACACAGGAGGGTTTCGAGACCTTACTTCAATCGCTCAACAGATTTAAGATTCCCTTATACAGGCTAAGGTTAAATCTCGTGTAATTCCATCAGCTCCAGGAAGAAGAATGGGTAAAGCAGAAACTGCTACAGTTATGCTTAAACAGGCACCTGTACCTATTTCTACTTCAAAACCTTCATCTTCTCGAAGGGATCCACCTCCTGAACGCCAACAACAAAGGCTGTTTCGTCCAAATGATCAAAAAGATCAACGACGAAAACAATTTGAGGATATGAAGAGTAAAACATACTCTTTCCGAAGTGAGCAAGTTCCTGGTTACTTCATTTCAGCTCTGGAAAATAATTTGGTTCAATTACCAGTGCCGAAGAGACCAAATAAGGAAGGAGATGAAGACCGTCCCAATTATTGTCTCTTTCATCAAATGTTGGGACATCCCATCCAGGAGTGTTTTGTCTTTAAGGACCTCCTACAAAAGATGGTTGACTTGGGACAAGTCAAATTGAAGGGTTCTTCAGCTCATGTAGCGTGTATTACCGCTACAGATCCAGAGGAAGGAGGCGAGTGGCAGGAAGTCAAAAGCAAAACTGTGAAAAAATATGATGATTGGATGGTCAGAAAGACAATCAATCGAACCCATTCCATTTTGCGAACACAATTGAAGAAGCCAATTGTGTCTCCTACAAAAGCTGCAGTAAAGCCTCCATCAAAGGACAAATCCTCAAAAGGGCAGTGCAATTCAAAGAAGAAAGATGAATCAGGAGAAGATGAGTATGTATCAAAGCCTAAATTGTCTTTGACTTTGGCAGATTTCATGCCATTTACTTCAAAGCCACGGGCACCGTCCCACCAAACGGCACAGCCTAAACAGGCTAACCAGGCAGAGTCTTTATCAGACGAAGAGTTAATATTTGGTTCTGTTAATATGATTCAATTAACAGATTCATATTCCAGTCTTGATGAGCCTGAATTCCCTGTATCAAATAAAGGAACCCGAGGAAGTTCTAGAAGTTCAGGATATAGGGGAAGACGTGGATCTTTCCGAAGCCACTACTCTAATTCTACCCCTGCTAGCACTGTATATGCAGCAGAAACTCGTGGTAGAGCCCTTCAGCGAGCTCAAAAAGAACAAGCAAGTTCTTCTGCCAATGGCCAACTCAGCTTCGGCACAGTTATTTTGGAAGACCGATTAAAGGTTCCATCTTCTTCATCTCAGCAAGTAAATGGATCTAATCAGTCTAATTTTCCAAAACCAAAGATGTTGCCAACTTCAATACAAGATGCATCAGCTTCCAAAGCATCTGCTTCCAGGGTACCTGCTAAACCGCATATTCCTATTGGGAAACGCAGACCTCTAGATCAAAAGTATGATATATTGAAACACTTGGCCCAAGTACCAGCCAAATTATCAATTTTGGATGCTTTGAATCTATCAAGAGATCTTCGGGAAGCACTCATCGAAGCATTGTCAAGTCCTCAGGAGTTTGAAGCTGAAATTGCTGCAGCTGAAATTTATCACATAGAGAATAATCCTGCAGAATGCCATGCAGTGATATCTTTTACTGATAAAGATGAGGATGATGTTGTGCATGGGCACATAAAACCTTTGTACTTATCTGGAAAAGTCAATGGTATAGATGTTCGAAGAGCTTTCATTGACAATGGTTCAGGAGTCAACCTCATGCCCATTCGCACGCTTCATCGATTGGGCCTCACGAAATCTGATTTATCTCCTTCTACCATGATGCTGCAAGGATATGATAAAAATGAACAAGAACCACTGGGAGAAGTTACGCTCAGAACTCAGTTTGGAGATCTTGTTTCCAATTCGGATTTCATGATTGTTGATCAAGACTCAGCTTTCAATATCTTGCTTGGAAGACCCTGGCTACATCAGCATGCAGCTATTCCATCGTCATACCATCAATGTCTCAAATACTGTTTCGATGGTCAAGTTGGAACATTGTATGGTGATAAGGCCCCGTTCAAGACATGTGAGTCTCAATACATTGAGGCGGAATTTTATCACATGAAGGGAAGAGAAAAATCTACAATGAAGGAAATTACCAAAGTTAATGCTCCATATGGTCTGGAAAAAATTCCAATAAATCCATTTTCACATGTGAGTACAGATTATGTGTTACCTATCAGTCAAATTGACAAAATAGGCCCAAATCAAAATACTCTTATGGAAAGATCCATAATGTCAATTATGGCAATCGATCCAGACAACATGGGAGAAATTGGTAACTTACCAAGCAGTGATGAAAGCATAAATGGTGACGTTTTCATTTCGTCTGCTGAAATCCAACAAGTCTATACTTCGCTAATCAGATCAGAAGAAGTTATAGCAACACCTGAGGTGAATATTGATGTCGATTCTCAATCCATCATCTCCTCTTTGATTCCCAAAGAAGACCCTTTTTTATCAATAGGATCAGAAATGGAAGCTTCTTTTTCAAAATGTGAAAATTTTGACATCTCTTATGATCATGAGAATTTCGTTTTTTCATCTACTTTGCAAGTAGAAACGGAAGAAATAACACATGATGAAGAGGAAGAGGAAGATCTTAGAGATACTCCTCCAGCATTTGAAGAGGGTATCTCTACCACTGTGGATGAACACAGAGAAGTAAATCTGGGTACAGAGAAAGATCCACGCCCCACTTTAATTAGTGCGGCCATGACCATTGAAGAGCAAGATATGTATATTTCTTTTTTAAAGCAAAATAAAGATATTTTTGCTTGGAATTATACAGAGATGCCTGGCCTTGATCCTGATGTTGCCACCCATCATTTGGGTTTGCCAAAAGAACATCGAGGATTCAAGCAAGCCGCGAGAAGAACACACCCGACCTATGCTTCCAAAATTGAGGCTGAAGTGGATAAGCTTATCAAAGCTAACTTCGTCAGAGAAGTTCAATATCCCAAGTGGTTGGCTAATATTGTCCCTGTAAAGAAGAAGAATGGACAAATTAGGGTTTGCATCGATTTTAGAGATCTTAATCGGTATTGTCCTAAAGATGATTTCCCAGTTCCGATTACAGAACTCTTAATTGATGCAACGGCTGGCTATGAAGTACTTTCTTTCATGGATAGATATTCTGGATATAATCAGATCCGAATGGCCCCAGAAGATGAGGAATATACAGCCTTCAGAGCTCCTCAAGGTGTGTTTTGTTACCGAGTGATGCCCTTTGGTTTAAAGAATGCAGGTGCAACATATCAACGCGCCATGCATCGTATCTTCAAACCTTTTCTAGGGAAGTTTGTTGAATGCTATGTAGATGATTTGGTGGTTAAATCCAAACAAAGTTTTGATCACTTGGCTGATTTGAAAGTCATATTCCACAAGCTTCGACAACATAATTTGAAGATGAACCCCTTAAAATGTGCTTTTGGGGTAACCTCAGGAAAATTCCTCGGCTTTGTTGTACGCCATCGTGGTATTGAAGTCGATCCTGAGAAGACCAAATCAATCCTTGGTATGTCACCTCCTCAGAATTTGAAAGAATTAAGAGGACTTCAAGGACACTTAGCCTATATTCGGCGTTTCATCGCCAATTTGGCAGGCAAAAGTTTACCTTTTACCAAATTATTGAAGAAAGGAGTCACTTACCACTGGACTGAAGAATGTCAAGAAGCATTTGATGTTCTCAAGAAATACCTATTGAGTCCACCAGTACTCATGCCACCTGTTGAGGGTAGACCTCTTATCCTCTATGTGACATCCTTAGAGTGATCATTGGGTGCCTTTCTTGCTCAAAAGAATGATGCTGGGAATGAAAATAGTCTCTACTATCTCAGTAGAACTATGCTTGAAGCAGAAACCCGGTATTCAAGTATTGAAAAGTGTTGCCTGGCATTAATCTTTGCAGTTCAGAAACTGAGACACTACCTACAACATCATGAGGTCCAATTGATATCTCGTAATAATCCGCTCAAATTCATCCTTAGTCATCCAATGCTTACAGGACGTCTGGCAAGGTGGGCAGTTATTCTACAGCAGTTCGACATTCAGTATGTGTCTCAAAAGGAAATTAAGGGCCAAGCTCTGGCTGATTTCCTGGCTGAACATCCTTCAGTAGAAGACACGTATTCAGATATCGAACTCCCTGATGAGGAAGTTTTCTCTATTCAAGAGAGTCCTAAAACATGGGAAATGTATTTTGATGGTGCTTCTAGAAGTCCAACAGGGAAGAAAATGGAAAATCCTAAATTCAACAAAGTTGGTTTAGGAATTGTGCTCATTTCTCCAGATAAGGCAGTGTTACCTTATTCCTTTTTGTTATGGGAAGGTGGTACCAATAATGAAGCTTAATACCAAGCTCTCATTACAGGCTTGGAGTTAGCACTTCAAGCGCAAGTGAATCACTTAAAGGTAAAAGGTGATTCAGACCTGGTAATCAAACAAGTCAATAGGGATTATGCCATCGGAAAAGAAGAATTAATCCCTTTGTATGATTACGTCAGAGAGTTAATGTCAGAATTCCCTTCAGAACCGACATTTTCTTATGTCCCAAGATCACAAAATGCTCAAGCAGATGCACTGGCTAATATAGCCACAGCATTAGCAGATCCAAATCGGGACGAGACAACCATCTGTATTGCCCACCGTCGTGCAATTTCACCTTATGTTCAAGTCAGAACAGAGGAAATTAATGAAATTAGTCCCATTCCTGAACCATATGGTCATACTACCGGATGGATGTCACCTATCAAGGAATACCTTCAAAATGGAACACTTCCACCTGATAGAGCTGAGAAAGAACAACTTCGGCGACGTGTGGTCAATTTTACTCTTTATGATAGTCCAAACCACCTCGAGAAAATTCTCTACAAACGTGGTTTTGATGGAGTTCTCTTCAGATGTATTGATGGTGAAGAAACAATGGCTGTCATAAAAGAAGTGCATGCAGGAGTCTGTGGTGCCCACCAGTCTGGACATAGACTGTCTGATCAAATTCGAAGGCTTGGATACTTTTGGCCTTCAATGATACAAGATTGTGTTAATTTCACAAAGAAGTGTCATTCATGCCAAGTATATGCCAACTTCATTCATCAACCTCCAGAGTTGCTTCATACAGCTAAATACTCATGGCCATTTGCCACATGGGGAATGGATGTGGTGGGACCTTACCCTTCAGCTACGGCCAAGCAGTTTAAGTACATTCTTACTGCTACTGATTTCTTTTCCAAATGGGCAGAAGCAGTACCTCTCAAAGAAGTCAGTTCTAAATGCATTGTTAGCTTCATCAAGTCTAACATCATTACTAGATTTGGTGTCCCTCATACCATATTGACGGACAACGGCACCAACTTCTGTTCTGCTGAGGTAAAGAGATTGTATCAAGAATACAACATTAAGTCTAACCATTCATCTCGATATCATGCAGCGGCTAATGGCCAGATAGAGGCCTTCAACAAGACTCTTTCAAATATACTGCAAAAGATGGTGGATAAAGATAAGAGGTCATGGCCTGATAAACTCTTTCATGCTTTATGGGCTTATCGGACTACCACTCGCAATGCAACGCGGTCAACTCCATATTCATTGGTATATGGAACAGAAGCAGTCTTGCCAATTGAAGTTCAATTGCCCTCACTCAGAATAGCCATTTGTGAACAGTTATCGACAGATGAGCAATCCCAAAAGCGTTTGAATGAATTGGAACAGTTAGATGAGAAGAGATTGTGCACTTTGCACCACTTAGAAATCTATCAGAATCGGATAGCACGAGCGTTTAACAAAAAAGTTCGTCTTCGTTCATTCATTCAGGGAGAATTGGTATTGGTTCTTAAAGCACCAATGATACCAGGAAAGAAACCTCCCAAGCTTGAACCAAAATGGGAAGGACCTTATTCAATACATAAGGTCTACTCCAATGGAGCGTATTCTCTAATCTCAATGGATGGAGAACACATCACGACTCCAACTAATGCCAGATTTCTGAAGAAGTATTTTGTATAAACATAAAATATTGTTCCCAAAACCAAGACTCTTACATTTGGTTCATACAGCAATGGTCCAGTATGACCTTAAACTACAACTACGTCCAGCATGACGATAAACTGTACGGTCCATGCATATGACCTTAAACTATTCGCACTACGGTCCATGCATATGACCATAAACTATTCGCACTTATGTCCCTGCAACATGACACTAAACTGTGCAGCACCAATAGTCCTAACTGCAAGACTTTAAACTGCATAGTCCCTGATTTTGTCCTACATGACACTAAACTGTATTTTGTCCTCGCGACATGACATTAAACTGTGTGGCACTTTCATCGTCCAGCATGACGTTAAACTGTGTTAAGTCTCTTATAGTCCTACATGACACTAAACTGTATTTTGTCCGAGATGACATTAAACTATATTGTGTCCTAGCAACATGACATTAAACTGTGTGGCACTTTCATCGTCCAGCATGACGTTAAACTGTAAAAAGTCCTCAGAACTGATATCCTCATATTGATTCACCTTAGTCTTAACTACATGACTTTAAACTGTACAGCACCAGTTCGTCCTTGCTATATGACGTTAAACTATACAGCAATGGTCCAGTATGACTTTAAAACTGCAACTTCGTCCCGCACGACATTAAACTGTGAAAAAAATTCCATAAACCGTCCAGCATGACCTTAAACTGCATCATCCCTGGTCCATGTATATGACCATAAACTATTTGCAAATCCCTTATGTCCAGCAAGACGTTAAATTGTGACGTCCTAACTACATGACGCTAAACTGTATAAAAGTCCCTCACGTCCAGAAAGACGTTAAACTATATAATCTCAAAAGTCCAGTATGACATTAAACTGCACCATTCATGGTCCATGCATATGACCTTAAACTATTCGCACTTTCGTCCAACATGATGTTAAAATGGTACACTCTTTTGTCCTTACTGCATGACATTAAACTGCACAGTCCCCCTTTTTCGTCCAATATGACGTTAAACTATTTTATCCCCATCGTCCTAACTACATGACGCTAAACTGTACAGAAAATCTTTGATAGGTCCTACATGACATTAAACTGTGCATCGTTAAGGTTGTTATTACCTCTTGTTTCTCACACCGAGTATGAATCACGTGAGCTTAGAGCGAACATCAACCATAACACTCCCTTTGGGCCACTAACCATGTGTAAGTCCCAACAACATTTTTTTTTTATTTTTTATTAGATCATTGTCCCCAAAAACAATTTGATCGTTAATTCATTCTTTAATTGAACTACACAGACTTTGATCCTTGCCCTCCAGGCTGGGTATGTAGGCAACCTCCCAAGGTTCAAGCCCAAAAACAATCTCTTCACATCGGTTCACCACCATCTCATATGATGTTGATTTGTGAAACCGCCCCTGGAATCAATATCTTTACATTGATTCATTTTTGTCCTTATTATACGACGTTAAACTATACAACACTTTTGTCCGGTACGACAATAAACTACAATATTCTTTGATTTCCTCATTTGAGAGAGAACTATTATTGACATTGATTTTTCAATCATAGTTTTTCATTTTCAAAAGGCTACGTGCATACATGGTAATGCCTGAACTTTTTATCTTAGGTTAAACCATCATTGCACTAAAGTCCCCTTTCACCCTTCACATGTACGAACCAAATTTGTACAAAGGGTAATTCTAGAACTACGTGGACTTGATTCCCATCCTTATGGGATACGTAGGAACATTCGAGTGTCCCTCGAATCCAGTCCCAAGTCTTTTGGGCCTAACCCCAAATTTCACTTTCAGTCCCTTGGCTGAAAAGTCCTCATGAAAACACACACTGTGTATTCATTATTATGGTCCGAATTCTATGACCCTAAACTAAGATCACTCATCCTTTCGTCCTGCACGACGTTAAACTGCATTTCAAGAACTACGTATGGCTTGATTCTCATTCTTATGAGATACGTAGTGAAGTCCAAAATCTCAATTCAGGACCCAGCCACAACATGATTATGGTTGTCATTGACCTATGTATCTCTACATACATTGGACAACACCCATATTTATGTGTTATAATCCTAACCTTAAAATATTTTTCAGATCTTCATAACCCTTTTCATGACTTCTAGTCACAAAAATGTCAAACTTCTGAGAATTCTTTTGCCTGACTATGCAGCACGTGCCCATAGGTGGCCTTGCATAAACAGTCCACATAACAGACTTGTCAGCCAAAAGATGCTATTTATTTGACCATGCAGCCAATGCCCATAGGTGGCCCTGCATATTTCAACCCCGTAACGGGTTTTGTTAAATAATAGTAACTTCATTCTTGGGAAGAATGCCTATTTTGTCCTTATTTGTCTTAAACGACAGTATGTAGGGATCCGCAAAAAATAGCCATCCTTAACATATTTGTCCCATATCTTTTTTCATGATCTGAAAGTATTCAAGTCTATGGTTTATTCTTCTTCCCTACGTTTGGGTCAGACCTTCGTAGAAGTGATATTCATTCAGTTCTTCGATATTCTTGTTCGGAAATATCCTTTCCATATTCAAGTACCTCTTTCCATACAACAAACTCTATGCTTTAGAAATTTTGAATCTCCATAAACTTTCACTGGCTTTTAACACTAGGAAAGTAAATTTCTGAGAGTTCTTTTGCCTGACTATGCAGCACGTGCCCATAGGTGGCCTTGCATAAACAGTCCACATAACAGACTTGTCAGCCAAAAGATGCTATTTTATTTGACTATACAGCCAATGCCCATAGGTGGCCCTGCATATTTCAACCCCCTAACGGGTTTTGTTAAATAATAGTAACTTCATTCTTGGAAACTACTTTTTCTAATGCCTTTTAGCTCTTTTTCATATCATTCCTCAGATTCAAATATTCTTAAGCCATAGTTTACATATTTTCTCTCATACTTGAGTATGGTAATTTATTTTCAGATAAATTATCAAGGAATTGAATCCATTTTAATCCTTTTTTCGGTCAAAGCTATTTCGACCTTAAACATTAGCCCCTTTATGTCCGGCTTGCATGACTTTAAACTGCCCACACAAAAGACAGAGGAACTATGAATAAAAGTCAAGTTCCAGCTCACTAAATATACATTTTTTTGTATGATTTAGGTAATATTGAGCAGTTAAAAGATTCAAAGTTTGTAGGGTTATTTGTAATAATCCTAGTAAAAAACAAACTATGCTTACTAAGCCCATTGGCTTAAGTAAATTTGAAGCAGGTAATGGAAGAATGCAAGTACAAATGATTGAAGACAAAAGTGTTTTTCATTGATACACAAGAGTTAGAAGGACATCCACAGATTGGAATCTCTTCTCTTTTTCAAGAAATTACAGGAGATTGTCAACAAAAGTCTTCATTTGATGTATAACATCCTGAGCCTTATCAACAGTTGCTTGAAGCTCGTGCACTTGACCAGCTTCACTCTTTTCAGCTTGCTGAAGTTCCTTCTTAGCATCTGCAATGGCTTTCATGCCATTCATATGAGTTTCATCCAATGATTCATTAAGCTGATCAAGTTCCCCAGTAACAGCATCTAACTGTTGCTGGAGTTGCACCTGCTGGACGACCTTTTCTTTGATTTTTTGCTTCAGATCCTTCATCTTGACAACATAATCAGCTTCAGCCTGGGATATCGCAGCCTCAAATTCGCCTATGTTGACTGACAATTTCACTCTGGTCAAATCTTCGCGACTTGTCTTCATTTGCTCCCTCCTGAAGATAATCTGTTTCACCGCAGCATGGATCTTTTCATACCCAAAACCACCAAGTCCCATTATAACAAATTGGGATGACAATCGAGAAATTTTTGATGGTAGCTCTTCTAAGGGCACCCCCGATATGATGTTCCATATATTGTTCCACGCCTTACGTCGTGAAAAGCTGAACGCTTTGAGCATCTCTGGATCTGATTCAACATCTTCGTCAGAAGTGGGTATGTAATCTGGAATTAACATGCTTAAGTAAGTGCCTCATTCTGCTCTTTCCCCTCTGACATGGGCTTCTTCACTTTCAATTCCCGTTGGGGCAGAGGCTGAAGCCTCATCTCTAGATCTAGCCATTACAGTTGATGGCCCTACATGATCAATTGAAAGATTTTAGTTGAATCTTAAAGGATAACAAAAGAATGGATTGTCTTGCAAATAAAGTACAATCACAAATATTGTTATCCCTTACCCAATGGTGGTTCAGCAACATGAGAAGACTTCTCCCCATCTTTCCCAGTTTCAACAGGATTTTCAAGATGGATCTCAGGAGAATTTATTGGATTTAGCTCTACTTGAGCTAATGTTTCTGCAATAATAGGGTTGACATCAGTGTCCACACCCTCTTCGGGCATTGGCAGTTCAGCAGCTTCTACGGAAGAAACTGCATATTATTTTACATCATGGTTAGAAATATGTTCTTTTTAAGAAAAATTTGGGCGAAGGGTAACACTCACGCCCAAGGTCTTCTAAATCACATGACAATCTAGCATGATCATAAAATTCTTCAAAAGTCATTCCTTGATTCATCATTTCATCCAATGATACTTCAGAATCTTGGTTAGTCTCACCAGTGGGAGCATTTGCTACGTCTTCTTGCTGACTTATGTCCTGCAACCCCTGACCTTGGACATCATCTTCGGTAGTGGGAGGGATACTGGGAATGGATGGTAGCTCTTCTCTAGGAGAAACCAAGTTAGCTTGAGTCTGTGGTTGTTCTACAGCACCCTCCATGACCTTCGAAGAAGGATCAGTCCCTTCCCTCAAGGGGGAAATTGAAGAAGCCCCTGCAATCCTCAGAAATATGAGTGACCATATGATTACGGGTATAAACTCATGATTGTTCGAAGGACTTACCACTGCTAATGAAACGTTTAGCTAAGGATTTCCTCCTTCGTTGCCTTGGCTTCTTTTGTTTTTTTGGAGTTTCAGTTGTCTCCCTTATTGGCACTTGGATTGGCGACTGAAAGGCTATGTCCAGTGCCTCATTCATGGCCTGCTGGCCTGGAGATATCTCGCCTGGTTCGCGAGGAGATTCAGCAGCAACCCCAACAGCGGTACCACCAGGGCTATATTGTGGCGAAGGAACCCCAGTCCCTTTCTTTGCAAGCTGCAAGATGAAGAAAATAACTTCCTTAAGTAACAAAGCTTCAACTGAAATCAAGTTGCAAAGAAAATAAGGAAAGAAAACTTACATCTTCAGGAGCCACGTACTCTTGCCACTCCTCATCTCCAGAACCACCAGCCCCCTCAGTGGTGCCACGATCAATCATTTCCTTCACCCGCCTGGTGATAGGAACCGAATTATCAGTGGCATATATGAGAATTTCCAGCTCTCTGATGTAAGCCCACACTTCATTGGGGTTATCTCCGTATTGAAGGTCTTTAGAAGCTAGAAGATATCCTATTCCAGGAAGTTGTAGGCCCTCGCACAAATCCAGCCAGGCGGTCTCAGTATCACAATATAAGCTCTGCCATAGCTGAACAGCCTCTGGTCTTAGATATAAAGGCTGTGAGGAAGGTCCTACAATTTTTGATTTTAATTTCTTCCCGACTCCTGCAACTACAGATAGAGAATAAGAAAGTAAGACTTATTACTTTATAAAGTAGCAGTGATTGAAGTTATTACAATCAAATAACTCACCAGGAGCTGATGGAGTGGGTCTTTTAACTCTGGCCGGAGGATTATATCGGGCACGAAACCGCTTTGCTGCCGGTTGTGCCTCATCATCCCCATCATGATAATCCGAGGAATCAGTTCTAGAGGAAGAGTCTGTTGAACCTTTTTCAAGAGGAGAAGCATCACCTTCATGAGGAAGAGTTTCTTTTTCCACAGTCCTCTTCCTCTTTCCCACTTGATATACAGGGTGATTCAATATCCCTTTAGGGTATGATGCTATCCAGTGTTCGGCATAAAATGTAGTCAGATAATGTGCCGCTTTTTCAACTGGTAGATCAAATACTGCCCCAGTCTTCTCTCTTGATGTCAGCAACCATAGTTGTCGAGCAACCATCGGATGTTGCTCTAACATGACATGTACTGGAGAGGATACAACAATCTGTTGCAAACATTTGAATTGGCGTGCAAATCTATATGGAGCATAGGCCTCGCATATGATTTCTCCATCAATCCTGGCTACTAACACGCCATCCCTGCAGGCTAGCATGTATGCCCTCAAATCCAAAGGGGCTTTCCCATCATCAACAAACCGCCCAGATGGCGGACTTCCATAAGGAAAGAAGTTGAATTCCTTATACATGCTTAGTCTTACTTTTATGTCATAACCATTGACATCTAATGGAGCAATTCCAGAGAATGCTTGCACTGACGGTCTGAAAGAGCTTTCAGGAATTTGTAATCCATTCTGTACATTGTAAGTCCTGAAGTGAGTGGCGATCCATCCCCACAAAACCTGGAATGGTCCCACTATTCTTAAAGGATATTTTCCCTGGAAGACGTGAAGTAAACTCCTGTGAATCTTAGCTAAAATGGGGGTAGCTAACCCAACCATTTTTCCCTCAGCCAACTTAGCCGCAATGACGAAGGTCCCTGGCCTAACGCCTCCCTTCGAATCCCTGACCGGCAAGAGATAAATACTGAGCCACAATGCCAAGAAACCCGCCAGACGAGTTTTCTTTGGAATTCTTTGATTCACTTCATAGCCCCATTTTTCAAACTCTCCTGCTTCTAGAGTTGGCCAGAATGTGCCAGGAGCTCCTCTCTTCTCAGGTTTTGGACAAGTGGTAGGACGTCTGGGCCGGGTATCCTTGGATTTCTTTTTCTTGGATCCTTTTTCCTTTGGCTCCATCCCTTTCTTCTCAGTAAGAAACACCTTCATCCATTCTTCCGGATGGATATCTTTTCTGAAATGAGTTAATGAGGTCTCTGAACTCTTGAGCTTGTGAAAGATTTTGAATAATTCTCGAGCCAAAGCAGGAGTCTTCTCTGGATCATTCCAAGTCACCTTGGGAGGAATGAATTCATCATACATATCACCCAAGATTGGAGCTCCTGAAATCTTGTGGACATCCCACAAACTGATACCTACTTCTCCATGAGTCAAGTGGAAAGAATTAGTCGCTGGACTCCAGTGGCTGAGTATCTCTGGCACGAAGATATCATGTCTGTAAATATATGTTTGCCCAACCCAAACAGCCTCATATATTGCAGCTCTCTTCAGATCCTCAATAAACTCTGCGCAAGTCTGTCGCACCCAGTATACCCACATCCAAGTTGGCTTCACGCCTCCCCCAGGACGGAAATCCCAACTTTTCTTCCAGCCTTTGGATTGATCCATCTGAGCATTTCAGAAGATTGAAGGATGACAATGCGGTTGAAGCTCAGGTGTATGTTTTTTCAGATCTGGTGTGCAAGGGCTATGATGCATCACATAAGCCTTCTCCACTGTTCCAGCAGTTCGAAATACTCCTCCGCCTGAGATATTTGCTGAAGCAAAATTGGTATAATTCTGAAACCAAGAAAATGGAAGATAATTCTTTACTTCTGGAATAATGACTTCTTGCAGATGACCATGACCATACAATGGTAGATAAGTGCAGTGAGGAAAGTCGCGATGATATTTCTTCAGATACTTAGCCAAATCTGGAAGAGTACTGTTTTTTACAGTATAATAATTAGGGCCAATGATATTCATCATATCATCTATCCGCTTGCTAGCTAGTTCATCGATTAATCCAGGTCTAAGAGCCATTGAATCTGCACAGGAGTTGAATAAATTAAACTCTTAAGTGGGTTTATTTTTCATAAAATTTGTGAAAGAATTTGAAAAAAAAAGCCCAAGGAATTAAGGCGCGCAAGTATGGAGATGTCGCGCAAGTGGTACATATATCGCGCAAGTATTTGTCGCGCAAGTATGTGCCGCGCAAGCCTTATTACCTTGAGAGTAGCGCGGCAGCGAGGAAACAGCGAAAATAGGAGACTTGCGCGGAGACAAAGACTTGCGCGGCGAGAGCTCGAGAAATTTGGGGTCAGATGCCATCTACGGCCGGAAGCGGCATATTTATAGGCCAGAGGGCCTATCTGCGCGCCGCACCCAGAGCGCTCAATGCCTGCGCGACGAAGACTTGCGCGCCGACTTCTGTGCACTGGAGACTTGCGCGCCGACCTTTTCCTTCATAGGGATTCGATTTCCTCAGAGTCACATCCTCATTTTCCTCCGGATCCAACTCTGAGGGGGTACTTTTGTTGACGCTCCTTTCGTCACAGAATCTAAAGATCGGAAAAGGGAATATCTGAGCTCAAAGTGATTAATCCTTTGAAGAAACATCAAAAAATCGACAAAGGGATGGAAAAGGAGAACATTTCCCATAGGTCGCGCAAGTTCCCTCTTGGTCGCGCAAGTACACTTGCGCGCCGCCTCAACACTTGCGCGACCCCTCATGGTCGTGCAAGAGACTTGCGCGACATATCTGGTAACCGCCCAGTAACCGCCCGGGGTCTTCTTTTGCCTATAAATAGACCCTGTGGGCCCCCCATTCGAGAGGATTTTTTTTCCAGAAACTCGAATTGAAGCTCCCGACGCCCAAGTCTCTTATCAAAGCTTCCAGAACACTTCTAAGGTAATTTCTTACCTAGAATGGAAGATCTAAAGGGAAGAAGGAAGGCCTAAGTGTTGAAACTTATCAAACACTTGTGCGCCGACTTAATTCCTTCAATATAACTTGCGCGTCCCTTCTCTGGAAGAACCTCAAGAGGATTATAAAGGGTTTAATAAAGAGTCGCTCAAGTATTTCAACTCTGGTTGAAAATCGCGCAAGTATCCCTCATGTCGCGCAAGTATACTTGCACGACCAATACTTGCGCGCCGCCGCAGGACTTGCGCGACTTTTAATACTTGCGCGCCCCTATCTTTTTGGGTGCCCATCTTGCCCATTTTACCCCTCTTAAGCCATTTCACCTTTCCTATTCAAGATTCAGTCTTCAAGATACTCTTCAAAACCATTTATGGCATGATTTCTTGATTTGACATCCTTGTCTGAAAGGAATTCTGTGAAATATCTCTCAAAACCTAGTGATTTAAACATCTTTATGTCACCAAAGATTGAGAGTTCATTCATTCAACCTCATCCTTTAAGATGAGAGAATCCTAACCTGGGTCTCCTTTTCAGGAATAATCCCCACTTATAAAACCTCTGATCTGGGCATCTTCCTCAGGAGTAAGCCCCAATCAAGTCCTCTAATCTTGAGCATCTTTCTTAAGAATAAGCCTCAACCTCAAATATGGGCATCCTCCTCAGGAGTAAGCCCCAAATTCTTAAAAGTTCCCAACCTTGGGCTTCCTTTTCAGGAATAATCCCCAAGTCCCTTAACCTGAGTCTCCTTTTCAGGAATAAGACTCAGTCATAATCATGGGCATCCTCCTCAGAAGTAAGCCCAAAACCTTAATCCCTAATCTGAGTCTCCTTTTCAGGAATAAGACTCAGTCATAACCTTGGGCTTCCTTTTCAGGAGTAAGCCCCAAGTCCCTTAAATTTCTCTTAACCAGTCCTAATTTACCTTTGATTTGGGTTTCCTTTTCAGGATTAAAACCTAATAATAAGTCCCCTCCTAACTTGGGCATCCTCCTTAGGAGTAAGCCCCAAGATTAGAGAACTCAAATCTCCATGAAGCACATATAACTTTATGGACCCTGTTCATGGATTTTCTCCCTAAAAGTAAATCCTAAACCTTCATCTATCTGGGCAGTCATCCATACATAAGCCCCAAACAAATTCCTATGATTGCATCCTTCATGGCATAATTGTCTATTTTTTTTACCAATACCTCTTGTTTCTCACACCGAGCATGACTCACGTGAGCTTAGAGTGTAAAAGTAATTATGACATTCATCTTTGAGCCATCAATCATAAACATCATACCCCATTCCTCGAACTACGTGGGTTCTGATTCCTTTTCCAAAACAAAGGATACGTAGGTAGCCCATTTATGGGTTCGATCCCAACTTTGAAATAATCTCCGTCCTTCTGAATGACGATAAACTTCAAGTGCCCCACTGAGTGGCTTTAAAACCAGCCTGGTCATCATAATGACCAAGAGACTTTTATATAAATGTTTTTAAGGATACCATTGACCAAGAATCTCTAAACAAATATAGATGATTCTCTATTGATGAAGAACCTCGAATACATATAAAAGATTCTCTAAATTTCTTGCATATTTAATCATTGATTGTTAAAACTAGAGGAAAGCTCATTTTATACTTGGTAATGTAATAAGGATTCACGAACTTAACTTAAATCTATAAAGAGAGTCCCGGAGTAGACAATAATTCCCCTCAAAAAGGTGTGATGAGTCCGACCTCCCATCCTCTCGACCAATGCAAATTCCTAAGACTCATTAGTCCACAAGCTAATGAGCGTCTGCCTTTGGAAAGTAGGTCCAAACGGATGTGGAATCATTGGATGATTCCGGTTCTACGAACAAACCCGTTAGAAACCGATCGGAACTTTTGAATCTCCCGTCAAGGAGGTCATCCCCGGATTCCGTGCGAAACAGCTGGGTACGTCCCACTTCTTACTATTTGAAGCCTGGAGAGTAGTCGCTGGATTAGGATCAGACAGCGGAGATTGTCCTGTAGCCGGGAAAGACTGACTGTGATACAGACGAGGCATTTCTACCTGATCTAGTAGCACAAACGGCGGTGGGGGTGGAACTGATGGCATCATATGAGGTTGCGCGTGCAGAGCTCTACGTTGAGCCTGATGTCTGGTCTCAATAGCGTGCACGGCCGGGCTGAAAGTGCCCAATGACGTGCCTCGACGACCGGAGTGGTTGTGGTACCGCTGACGTTGACGTCGGCTGGGGACGTTGGGGAGGCTCGCCTGGCGTTCCCCTTTGTCGAGAGTCATATAGGGCTTTACCAGCTCCACGGTGTTAACCGAAGTGTACCCATGGATGTCGCTCGATGATTCATCCACTACCGGGTGGATTCTGGGAGGAATCCCCATTTCAGGGGGCATAAAGTCACTAAGAGTGCAAGATGACGATGTAAGTGGTGTAGCGCGTTGCTTCTTCTTGCGTCCTCGCTGCTTTCCCTTTTGGGAAGAGGTCAACTGTGAAAACGATGCAGAGGTACCGGCTACTTCCCCGAAGGCTCTGGATGATTCAGGCGTGCCCGAATGATACCATGGGCATGGGAAATGGTCTTTCAAGCCATCCAGTCATCGTATTTCTGGGACCCATGGCTGGGAACCTGCTGCCACTCGCCTTCACTGTCGCTACCGATCTATGACCCTACAAAGACTCCGGCTACTTGTGTTGGTGTCAGGCCCAACCTGACTATGTTGTTGTCGACCTGGTCTTGAAGCCAGTCTTTAAATATATAGCATTTCTTGAGGGTTTTCCCCAAAATCTGATGATAAGGAAAGTAGTTGGGGTGATCGGTGAGATTCACCTTTTTCGGCCTTCTGCACTCGGGTAGGCACACAATCCCTTGCTCTAGAGCACTTCAGAAGTAGCCAGGGACCTGATTTTCGTTGAACGAATAGGTCTGGTGCCTTCTTTTCGGATAGGGGGCCCTAGGGGCCTGTCCCTGGAGAGGGGCCTACCGAGGAGGCAGTTCCTGATTGTCTCTCCTAGGTGGTGGTGGCGCATTACGCGAGGGAACCTGTCGATTATGAGGCGGTCGCTGTAGGGCAGGAGCCTGCGCTTGAGGTGAAGGACCTCTGCGGAGTTTCGGGGATAGTGCTGCTGGCAGTAATTCCAACTGCCTGGGGGCATCTAGTTGGGCCACCGCACCGGGTTCGGCTCTGGCAGCCCTCCTGGACGGGATCAAAGGGGGAAGCAAACGTGCCCGACTAGCCTGTTGCAGAGCATCCTCGAGGCGTTGAGCCTTATCTGAGAAATCCCAGAACCCTCCAGGGTAGTTCTGGGTGATCAGGGAAGGAACCAGCTCTTTTTTAACGTTCCCCACACACATCGTTAGTAATTTATCCTGAGTCAGTGGCATGTCGAGAGAGTATGTAAGTCCCTTCCACCGGGCGATGAAGTCCGCGACTCGCTCATCAGGCCTTTGTTTTCACTTGAAGAGGTCTGCGATGCTGGTCTTTCGCGTGGTGGATCTGAATTGGTATAGGAACTTCCTGCAGAGATCCTACCAACCAGTCACCGATCTGATAGGGACCTGGCTGTACCAGACGAATGTGGGGCCCTCCAATGTTTTTATGAAACATTGGAGCTTGGCGGCTTCTTGTTGGGTCGGAGTCCCCAGCATGGGGCCACACTAGGAAGAAAAGTGGGCCAAGTGCTGAGGCAGGTCCCCTGTCTCGTTGAAGGGCGAGAAAGTGGGGTTCCCAAAACCCGGGGGTGCGGGCATATCACCCACCCACGCGGGATATGGCTTGACATCCGGTGGGACCGCCACCTTCCACGTTTCCAACACTTTGAAGAAAGCGATGAGTGTCGCTATAAGATCATCCGGGTGGGGGTCCCTGTCTTGACGGGGATCCCTAATCACAAGTGCATTGTCAGGTTCTTCGACAGAGTAGATGGCTTCAGCATCTCGTGGGGCGACTTTCGGAACGGCCTGCGGGGCGGCTGGGGGAACCCGGGCTGGATTCCACAGATTGCCCCGTAGTTCAGGAGGGTTTGGCGAGACGTATCGCACCCTCTTTCCATAAGTTCTAGCTTCTGCCCTGTCTGTGGAAGTAGCATGATCAGGGTTGCCCGGAGGCATCTCACCGGGGGGAATTGTTCCTTCCCCTGCTACCCCGGCTTGGGATTACCATAGTCGGGTCACTACTCTGCAGCGCGCTCGGCCAAGAGTTCGTCAACCAGCCTCTTCTGCTCAGCAATCTGCTGGCGTAACGCGGCTTTCTCGGAATCTTCATCTATCTTCTGTACAGAGGTGGACGGGTCGGAGTGCTTGACAGTTCCGACGTGCTCCTTACCCTTACCGGCATTTCAACTGAGTACCAGCGACTTGGTGGGTACAGGGAGGCCTAGAAGGTTCCTCTGCTAAAGGGTAACCCTCCCTGATGGGTCCAGCAATGGCGATACACCCTCAGGGGGTAAGTCTCCATCGAGAAATTCAAGCTCGTCTTCCTTGTCCACTACATCAGCCATGTGGACCGCGACCCCTCTCGAGGGCATGTCCTCAATGTCGCATAACGAATCGGGATGCCATCGGATAGGGATGAAGAGGAGAGCGGCATAGTGTCCCCAGCCACGGACTTTCACATGTGGGGTAGCTTCCCTGATGACTCTGCGGAGTACTTTGAAACTATGAACGCATTTCTGTTGAAGGGTGCTCTGACGGCCAGGTGACTCAGGGTGCTGGGCCATAGGGAGTGCGGCCAAATCGATCAGGCGGCATTGCTCACCGATTTCTTCAAAGTGCTCTCGACTCTTGGGGTACATCACCCGCTCGTAAAGAAGGAGGAAGTGTGTCGCCCATAGGGTTTGGCAGAATCACCCCACTTCCTCTGGGGTAAGGGACTCTGGTGCGTGAAAGTTTGGTGCTTTTGTCGGATAGAACTTCTCCGGGAAGTGATCCGCTGCGAGAATTCTCCAGAAGCTCCTGGGTTAGAACTCGGGGTCTGGCCTTGTATTTCCCCACTCGTCAACAAGGGGCGGCTGAGGGACCGGTAGCGGTACCGAGGCGGAACGCTGGGACAGTAAACCTGGCAGCGGAGAATACGGAGAATGAGCTGACTGGACTCTGAATTCCGGGCCATCCTCTGAAGAGTGAGGTGATCTGACCACAATATCACGATACGATGGGCTAATATCCACAACTTCAAGTGTAGGAGTTGCAGCCACCGTCGATGGGTTACGCCATTTCTCTACCGTCGTCGGTCCCTAAAACAGCTCCATGTGATCTCTGGTAGAGGTAGAGGGTGCTTCTGGTGATGACGGTGGTGATTGTGCAGTCGGGACCTGCGGCATTTCCATAATTTCTTCCTCCTGGATGTACCTGCGGAGGGAGGCGGGAATCCAGTGGACCTCGCATTCTGGGAGAATGAGGCGGACGCGCCTTGTCCCTGCCCTAGTCCTTGACACAGAGGAGTGGGGAGAAGGTTCCATCGCTGAGTCACATTCCGCTTTAGAGTCCGAGAAATGGGCAGGTTTGATCTCCACCCGGGCCTTCCCAGGACTCTTCTTGTGGCGGCGAAGACCCGCTCTCCTGCCCCTAGATGGCTTTTTGGGACAAGGTTGATCCTCAAAATGTGGTCTCGGGGCGGCGCTGACGCCATGGCAGAGAGGGCTCCTGCTAGAGATAACAGGGGTGCGAGGGGCACCAGGGAAAATGTCAAAGGGCACATGGGGAAGGCCTCCATGGATAGTACCCACATGGGCGGAGCGAGGCGGACCATCACTCCTTGAGTTTCCAGGGCAAGGAGGACCTTCACCAGTTGTAGAGAGAATATAGGGAGGACCCCCATGTTGGAGAGGGACCGGATGGGAAGTGCCTTCACATCGACAGTCGGGGGTAGGAGGAGGGACTCCATACCCTACATGGTGGGCGCAGGAGAGGTTTACGCGCCGAGCGTCACTGCCGTGGGGCAGGTTTTTCTTCGAGATGGGGGTAGCACGAGGCATGTCTCCGTGACGAGCTTCGGAGCGGGGGAGGCCCACACTCTGCGGAATAGTGGTACGGGGAGGCCCTTCGTATGGGGTGACATTACCGAAAATTGATTCGGGGTGATCACCACTCAGTCCTGTAACCCCGAGTGCCAACCCGACCTGCCCATGGGGCGGTTGGAGCCTCGGTCCTGGTTGGGTGAAGGAATTCCCCTGCTCAGTGTGTGCAGGGACTCCATGCTACATTTCGGCGGTGGCTCAGGCCACAGTAGCTATTGACGTCGATGCCCCTTGACGAGCTTCCTCAGCTCGGGCCCGACGCTAATGTCGGGTTAGACGGGCTGGCGTAGGTGGTGCAGGGGCATAGCCTACCTTCTCTTATGGAGAAGCCGGTCGGTGGCGCTGATGCATCTGGGTGGGAGTCCTTACTTGGAGCCCCTGACTTGGGACTCTGAGCAGGCCGAGCCGGACATCACCCGCCTCATCAGCGTAAGGCGAGAAGTCGTCGAGGTGTTCTGGGGACAAGCTCCCAAAACTATTGAACGTTGGTGTGGGGAGAAGGGTCTCCCCACATGGCCTTTGATGGCGGCGTTGATGGCGGGGCCTGGATGCCTCCAGGTCCAGGCGGGCCATATCCCGAGTTGGGATGACCCCTTCCTCCTCGTACCTACGTACAAGGTTGTTGATCACCCTTCGCTGGATGATCTCTGACAGGGAGAGGGGATGTGGGCACCCTGTATTCACGGATGTAGAGGTCATTGTGGTGGCAGTGGAACCATGCGGGGCGGTTGTGCCGGTATTTCCCCTGCCCCTGCATAGGTGAGCGGGCGGTGATCGTGTCTCCATAGAAGCAACCTCATTCCTGGGAAATGAAGAGATCAAATCATCAGCCCCGTGAGGAAAAGGATTGACAACCAGTGCCCCATCGTCATTCCCTTGTCCATGTCAGTAAGACGGATCCAATCCAACATGTTGCCAAACGTAATTCCCCATGTTCTACTGCCCCAACTTCCGGTGAGTTTCAGGCCAGGCCCGCCATTTACTTGGCGTGACCCGGTGCTGGATTTCAAGATCCGGTGTCACATCAATCTACTGGTGTCTCGAACAATACTAATCTCTACATTGAGGAGAAGACCTTCACATCAGGTTCACCATTTCTGTTTCTGACGCTTTCATCGGGGCGCGCGCATCCATATGTGGAGGACGCACAACTATTACCCCGCATTCCCGCTTTCCAAAGGTGGGCGGCATCCGTTCCTAATTCAGGGATGTCTGCTCCTTGATCTAAACTGGGATGATGGGATATCGGTTCTTCCTTTTATGGATTCCTCCTCAGAACTCATCACCTAGTTCAGGTCTCCCTCGTAGATTTAATACATTGTTCGTGAAACTCTTCCCGGTGCCATGTTTCCATGGACGTCTGTTAATTACACTTCTTCTGTCAGGACATTCCAAAGGGTCCGGTCAGGGCAGCAACCTTCAGTCAGGGGAGTAGTCACGTCGAGGCATCAGTAGCGTGTTTGTATGCTAGGGAACTGGCATGCCTGTCTTTTGTCCCTTGTCATGGGGCTTCTTGAGGGTGTGGAAGCCCGAGGAATCCCACATCGAGCGCGGGGAATCATACACCCTAGGAATATATCTATGGTTTTCCTCAGCTTCCTATGTTTGACACAGGGTATGCCGCAGGTTTAACGTCCAGCAGAGACGGTTATTCCAAGGGCGTACCATATGAGGTTTTCCTCAGGCTTCTCATGCTTATCACAAGGTAAGTCGCAAGTTTAACATCCAGCAGAGACGGGTCGGCCTGATCAAAACACTAGCTGGAGTGAATCAAAATGACGAATTTCTTTTGAAGGGATGCCGATATAGGGGCCAACCCATGGGTGGCTTCCTGAATGTTGTGAAGAGGAGCGGAATGACATGATCTCGCCGGGATAGGACGGTCTAGGTGAGAATCATGGTGGATGATGGATGGGTGGATGAAGAAGAGGGGGACTGAGATGGAACCATCACAAGGGCGATAGTAAAGTTAGGCTTGGGCCTCGAAGAGACCTCCTACGTATCCCCATGGCATGGAATCAATTTCCGCGTAGTTCGGGATGGGTGCACCGGAGGACCGATGTGAATGTGGACCTTGGTCCTATGGGCATCGTCAGCGAGCCGACGTGAAGGTGAACCCGGGGGTCCACTAGTGGTGGGCTTGAACCTGGTGAGGCTTCCTACATACCATGCCTTGACATGGATCAAAGTCCCCGTAGTTTGGATGGAATGTGGAATACAGTTTAACGTCATGTGGGATGGGGGTGAACCGATGTGAGTGAGGTCGGGACGACCGGGTGATGGGCTTGAACATTATGGAGGCTTCCTACGTACCATGCCTTGACATGGATCAATGACCACGTAGTTCAGAATGGTGTGTTGGCGAACCGATGCGAGCAAGGATCTTGTTCCAGAGGGTGTGGGGCTTATACACTAGGCTGCCCGGGTGCTGGTGACCTGACATGAAGAACGTCGGAGTGACCAACAGGTGGTGGTCTTGAACCTCTGGGAGGCTTCCTACGTACCATGCCTTGACATGTATCAAAGACCATGTAGTTCAGGTTGGACGCCGGAAGGCCGACGTGAATGAGGAGGACCAGGGGGGTCCTAGTGGTGGTGGGCTTGGACCTCGTGGAGGCTTCCTACGTACCATGCCTTAGCACGGATCAAAGACCACGTAGTTCAGGTTGGTCACAACGACTTGTCGTTGGACCGGAATGCAGTTTAAGGTCGTGCGGGACGAAAATGAACCCTGACGTGAATAAACGAGGAGAGGTGGTCTTGAACCTCGTGGAGGCTTCCTACGTACCGTGCCTTGACATGGATCAAAGACCCTGTAGTTCAAATGGCCTTCTTTGGTGAACCGACGTGAAGGTGAACTTGGGGGTCCACTTGTGGTGGGCTTGAACCTTGTGAGGCATCCTACGTACCATGCCTTGACATGGATCAAAGACCTCGTAGTTTGGGAATGGCGGTGGGTGTCGGCAAACCGACGTAAATGAGGGACCTTGGTCTGATGGGAGATGGGATTGAACCTCGTGAGGCTTCCTACGTACCATGCCTTGACATGGATCAAAGTCCTCGTAGTTCAAGTTGGTCACAACGGCTTGCCGTCGGACTGGAATGCAGTTTAACGTCATGCTGGATGAGGGTGGAACCTGACATGAAGAAATGATGGGTGGGCTTGAACCTCGTGGAGGCTTCCTACATACCATGTCGTGACATGGATCAAAGACATCGTAGTTCAAAATGGGTGTGCAGTTTAATGTCATTACGGGACAAGGGTATACAGTTTAACGTCATGCTAGATGAGGGAACACAGTTTAACGTCATGCTGGATGAGGGAATACAGTTTAACATCATTTTGGATGAGGGAATTTCCATGGCCGATTCTTACTCTAAGACCACGTGAGTCATGCTTGGTGTGAGAAACAAGAGGCAGCATGGACCTGATGATCACGTCGCGAAGGGTGCGTCCGTGAGAAGCAAAGAGGGGCTTACGTGTTAGGCGGACCATGGTGCTGGGACTTACTCCAGGATTGAGGCTCGAAGTGTGACAAAGCGCAGCAGGAGTGGGATTTGGGACCAATGATGATAGGTGCCTCGTTCCCTATCGCGCCCTCCGCTGGCCTTGGCAGTGGAGAAGTACGGAGGTGCATGGGTGCTACCTTCCACAAGAGGGGCTAGGGTCTTACACCAAGGTGGTTTCCCTTCTCCCATGGACATACGCCGCTCTGATAAGGAGGATATCATCCCTTATGGGGGGGGGGGTAATTCCATTCCCGTGGAGGCGAGTGGCGTAAACAATGTACGAGCTGGGGGGACCCCGCGTGCGAAGCACGGGGTCGGGTCACAGTTTAGCGTCATGTGTTGAGGATGAGGTTCTTGGCAGTTTAACGTCCTGTACCTTGGACGATACGGGTTCGCTCTGCACCCCTAGGACTTACATGACCGGCTCCCTCTGCTCCTTGGGGGAGGGAAGGTACCATTAAGGTCGTGGTGAAAGGGTGTCGCAGAGCGAACCATCGAGGGGTCCACGTTAGAGTGGCTATGTGAAGAAGAAATAGCCGTTAGCATGCCTATGCGAAGAATCATTAGGCGAAGAAACACTAAGGGTGGTGTTGTCCATGGGATTTTAGAATCACATTGTGCAAACCTGGAGGGTCGCACGGGAAGAAGGATTTCCAAGAAAAGAAGTATGCTTCACGAAGTGGAGTGCCTCGGCCTTAGCATGGGGCAGGGGTGTGACTGGGAGGTGCTTCGCAAAGTGGTATAGTATTCGCGGAGCACTACCTCGCGAAGCAGAGGGGCCTCGTGGATCAAGGTGATGAGAAGCAGTGTGCTTCGAGATGTATAGTGACCCTGCCTTGGCATGTGGATCACTAGTACTGGATGGGTGTTTCGCGAAGCATAAATGCTCCGCGACTGTCCGGGTTCCCTTAGGAATCCTCTTCCTTTGTGAATGCCCTTAGGCTTCGCGAAGGGCATCCCTCTTGGAAGAGGGGCTCAAGATGATACAGGGCGAAGGCATCTCGCGAAGTAGAAGCACCTCGCAGAGCTCATGATTCCCGGGGGGGGGGGGGGGGGGGGGGGGCGAAGGGTGCTTCGCGATTTGGGAGCTGAGAAGCCGAAAGGTCTGATCGTTCGTCCCCTGGACTCGGGGGGAACCTAGTATTTATAGGCAAAGGGCACCGCGAATCCAAACTCACGCGGCCCAAAGGGGTGGTGGGTGCTCCACGGTGGGCTCGCGAACGTCAGGCCGTTCGCGGAGTGGTGCCGCCTCAGGGGCTTCGCGGCGGGCTCGCGAACGTCAGGCCATTTGCGGAGCGGTACCGCCTCAGGGGCTCTGCGGTGGGCTTGCGAACGTCTAGCCGTTCGCGGAGCGGTACCGCCTTAGGGTCTTCGTGGCGGGCTCGCAAACGTGAGGTCGTTCACAGAGCGGTACCGCCTCAGGGGCTTCACGGTGGGCCTTTCGCGGAGCGGTACTGCCTCTGGTGCTTCGCAGGGCCGAGGTGTTCGGGGAGCTTCGTGTCGGCGCTTCACGATACAGCATACGGGGCTTCTTTGTCGCCCCTTCTTTCCGTTCCATATTTTGGTGCCAACAAAATGTTTATTGTTATATATTTATTTATTTATTTATTTATAGATATATATTTATTGTTATATATATATATTGTTATTATATTGTTATATTGTTATGAATTTATATATATATATATATATATTATATATGTTGTTAATATATTGTTATATTATATAGATATATATTGTTATATATATTTTGTTATATATATATTGTTATATATATTGTTATATATGTGTGTGTGTGTGTGTGTGTGTGTGTGTGTGTGTATATATTATTATATATATATATATATATAATGTTATAGATATAGTTATATATACTATTTGTTATATATATATATTAGTTATTTATTGTTATATAACATTATATATTATATTGTTATATATATCATTACATATATTTTGTTATATATTTATTATTATATAAATGTATGTATGTTATATGTGTGTGTGTGTTATATTATGTCTAAACATATATATATATACTTATATTGTTAATAATAATGAATAAAAATATATTACTAATATATTATAAACCCACACACACAAACACATAGATATATATATATTATTAGCTGTGTTTTGTTAAAAACATGGCTAAATTAACCACATTCTTAAAAAGACCTTGCTAAATTAAAAATTATCAATGTTATAAAACATTTCTAAAAACATGGATAATTTAGCTGTTTTTTCCAAAATACATTACTAAAAGTAAAAAAAACAAATTATTGTCCTTCATGTTTATCATAGTGGATTAGACATTACTTCTTATTTCCTATAGTGGATCGAGCATCATTAATCATTTTCCATTATTATCTCATGAGATGTAAATATTTTCCAATGCATTGGGTGGTTATATAGGAATCACTTATCACATAATAATCATCCATATATATATGTTCCACTTGAAATAAATCATTCGTAATATCCTAAGGATCCAATGGAAAGAAAATAAGTTTTGTAACATTCTAGAATGTATTATATAAAATGACTTCAAGACCTAGACCAGTTGATACCAAAAAAGTAATCACCCCAAAAGTAGTATTTCATGAATGAATTTATAATTTTATTCATAAAACATAACTCCATGGGAGTTAGATATTTTGAGGTTAAATAGGATAATTAATATAAGTGAAACCATGAAATATTTTTAACAAAATGTTTTTAAAATATTATAAAAGAATAATTTATAGGTAATATTCAAATTTAATTTTTGAAAAGGAGAAGTGAAATATTTTAAACAATTTTAATTTTATAAATAATACTCAATAATTGATCCTTTAAAAAGAAAAATTTTCTAAAGGAAATGTGGTGTGGAAGAGAAAATTAATAGTCAAGAAAGGATATTCATTTTCATCAATTTTAAAAAATAAATTTATTGAAACCCCATCACAAAATGAGCGATAAATAAAATTTTTGAAAAGAGGGAAACATAATTTTGAAGACCACCAGAAATGAAACATCTTTGGATTTCTAATAAGGATGACATTAGTGGGAAGAGTGAACAAATATATAGAAGAGAAAGATCTCATTTATAAAGAATGAGGGTTAAAAAAGAAATATATTTATGTAATTACCCAAAAAAATAATGACTAAATGCATTATAATATTATCCTAAACCTAAATAAAACCATCTTGTAAAACCATAGTCAAAGAGGAATCATTATAACCCAATAAAATAAGTTGAGTCAAGAAAACTCCTTACCTTTTAATATCGACTTCCGTTAACTAACTTTAATCTCATGTGTTATAAAAATAGCCATATTAATAAACTATTTAATAACCATATCTATATCTATCACCTTATATACTATTTATTTATAATCTTTTATTATAAATTTATTAGTTAGTTAAAGTTTATTTTCACCATTGTATATTAGTGATTTGGATTATTTCACACATTCTTTAAAATATTAATGTTCATCCTCATTTATTGATAATGATTTCATCATTGCATGATTATAAAAGGTACTAGAATAGATTATTTATAGATATTTATAGTTATTTATAATTCTCAAATTTCATTCCCTAAAAACTTTAGTCATGATTTCTGAAGATGAAATCAAGGAAAATCTTATTTCGGTAATTTTTTAAGAAGAAAAGTTTGTATGTTAATAATATGTTAAAGATAAATATGACCTTTATACACTCTTAAAAACATTATTTGATCATTTATGTCTAATAATACCAATATTTTAGATTACATAGTCATCAATGATATAAATTTATATCATTGTTTATATTGGTGGTTAAACTGACCCAAAAAAGAACATGTTTTAATCGATGGGTGAGTATGGTTTAGAAAGTGATAATTTTGGAATAATAACATTATTACAGAAGTATAATGATATATTATAGGAATTTGTTAAATTTTTTAATCATATTTTAAGATATTTGGATAAATAATACTAGTATAGATAAAAAATGAAATATGTTGTTTCATGGAGGTGGTAGTCTACACGTACCCATGGTTGATGTTCTCATTTTCCATAGAACAGAAAGAATATGGGAATTGGTTTGTATTTTTAGAGTATTAATAATTTTTTAAAAATCATATTTATTTATAAAATACTCTCTTTTAATAAAATATGTATATTGGTTATTAAAAATGGATCACATTTCTTATGGAGGAGGTAGTTGGAACCCAATACAAGTGACATTTTCATTTTTTGAATGGTTAGGATGAAGGTAGAAAATTGATATCCCATAAACATAATAAAATTTAAGTGTAACTATGATACTAATTTAATTACTTCATCATGGTTATATTAGCTTTAGATTATATATAAGAGAAATAATGGAAAATAATGAAAAATTATTAACTCATAATTTTACCTGTCTCTTAGGAAGAGCTCCTTAGAAAATTAGATTAAGGATTTTATAGTTAGTATTTTGAGAATACCAAAACCTATAATACGTTTATAGGTTTTTGGGGGTTATTTAGATATATTTTGGTTCAATATAAGATAATTGGTTTGTGGGTGGAAGTGGGTTGGTGGTGGATCCTTTTTTAAGGGAGGGGTGACATTTTTATAATAATATAAAAGGTAAAGCCACTATTCCAAGGTCAAGTGAATCCAATAAAGGAAAATAATGGAGTGGGTAAAAATTTAAATTCTATATATCCTTAATAATAATAGAACAACCAAGTTCAACCCAAAATATTACCATAATTTTCCTATCATGAGGCTCAAATCACATTCATGATCATCATGGGATGATGAAAAGCACCTAGATATCATAGAAATAAATGTGGGAATAATTACACCCTCCAAAAAACAAATGATAATATAGAAACAATCATAGTATCAAAGTATGCATCCATAATTCATCACATGTCAATATGAAAAAACCAAAAATATAATATCCTACAATATGATAATAATGTCTAGATTAACAATATGAAGTACCATTAATATAGAACCTAAAGTAAACCATGGTTCTATCTCCTTGTGACCATATGTCACCACTATCCTAACCCATAAGTTGGTAAAACAAACTATGATATATTCATCCTCTACCTAAAGCTATTCCCTTTACCTATATCCTTCTAAAATGGGTCTATATACACCTAATGGAATATATAGGGTGTGAGGAAACTAATCTTAGTATGATGACACCATGAATATATACAATTTCTATCCACATGCATCTGTTAGTTCTTCTATAAAATATATTTAAAATAAAAAATAAAAAATAAATCATATTTCCATATAAAACCATCATTTGGTTTTCTTTTAAAAAACATTTTATATTGTAATCAAAAATCATTATGAAATAACATATATTCATAACGTATAAGAATATGAATAAACAAAGTTTTCATGAATTAATATCCATATCAAGTTGGAAAATAATAATTTATGTAAAAATTCCCATAATGTATCCAAAAAGTACCAAAGGTAAATCCTTGAAATGAGGGTCTATATGATTAAGATACAATAAGGAATATTATTCAACATAATTGAATCCTAAGGTCCAAGAAGCTCAGTCCCCCTATAAGGATTCCCACTATCAGCCATAGAATAATGGCCACCTAACCTAGTAATGTCTTACTCCACTAAGGTTAATTTATGTTTAGTTTTTTTCCCATACCCCAATGTCTCCCAATTTTCTATACTTTATCATTACTTTTCAAGAAAAGAAACCCCACATTTTATAATATTTTTCCAAGTCAAATCCAAAAACCAAATCAGTTTTTGAATACTATTTTCAATTCATATTCTTCTTTAACACATTCCATTCAATCTATATTTAATATAAAAATTATTTTTCAAAGAAATTATATTTTGAAAACAATTGCATAGTCATCAACGACCATATCACCTAGTGTGGATCTCAAGAACATAAAATTCATCATTAATATCCCAAGTAGAATCACAATAAAACAAGAATTTTAATGTATAGATCATAGGATAGATAGACATACCTCAAGAAAAATGAAAACAATGTTTCCTTATAGTTTGGTGATATAAGATAAAGAGATTGGATCCACAAGAACCTAGATATGATGGAAAACACATTATTTCTCTAAGTCCAAGCTAGATCAAGCGATATAGAATCATAAGGAATAAAGTTCATGGATAATAACAAAATAAAGCATAATAGAATATGTATAAGTATTTGGATTATAATCAATGGAGACCTAGTAATTTAATTTGTATGAAGATACACCATGGGGAGAGGGAGAGAGAAATAATATTGGCACTAAAGAGAATCTAGATCAAGAAAAATCATATAAAAGTTCAAATTTATGGATTTGGGAGATTAAAACATACTTTTTGGCTATAAAAGAAATTTAAAACCACACTTAACTGCATTTATATAGGCCTCACTGTCCAGCTATTGGACATAAACTGATGAGAAAGTGGTCAATTGGCTGGTCAGTGATAATCAGGAAGTTGTCCATTGGAAAAATAAATTGTTCCTATATCTATATTTCTCCACCAATCAACCAGTGGACGTCCACAAGTTGTACAGTGGTACATATAGTGTTGTATGTCTTCTTATAGTATTCATTGGTTATCCAATAGTCCCTCACTAGATAGAAAATATCCTTTTGTAGATACTAATAATCCCATAACCCTCTACCAACTTATGAACGACCCAAAAACTGAAAATAAAATGATAAAAGAGGATTCATTCCTAATTTCATATATAGTGTGTGACATTTCACCCTACCATAAAATATTTGTATCCCCAAAAGTATCAAAATCACAAACCTGAGAAGAGACAAATAAATTTTTGTATCATCAATCCCCCATGCTCTCATGCCTCATGGTATTCCCTACTACACTAACATGTCACATGGGTTCATATTTCCATATAGAACCTTATTATTTCACTTCACTATCTAAATATGATTTTCAATAATTGAGGTGTTGAGTTCAATCTCAAAAACCTCCCACTTGATCACATCATATGGATATTTTTTATACTTCTTTAGTTAAGAAACATATAAAAAATCATGGATAGAATTAAAATAATTATTTAAGTTCAATCGATAATCCGATTTCCAGAGTTTCTCCATAAACTCAAATGTGTCAACATAATGAGGTTCTAACTTACCTTGACTCCCCAAGAATCCATATTGCAACTATGGTAATACTATATGGAAACACTGATCACGTACTTCAAATTCAAACAAATGATGATGTTAATCCACACAAGACTTCTAACAAATCTAATCTATCACTAACCTTTTCTTGGCCATTTACATGATATATGTTTTCTCATGCATGATGTTTGGTCCAACCAAGGAACATTTTCCAAACTCTTCCTAACAAAGAGGTAATCAACATGTCCTCCTATACAAGGCCTCAAACGGATCCATTATGATAAAATACTAATAACTATTTTCATAGGAAAACAACACTTAAGGTAGATGTTTTTTCCATGATCCACTAAAGTTGAGAATTTATTCTTGAAGCATGTCATTAAGAATTAGTATGGATATCTCTTTTTGGAAATCTGTTTGGGGATGACACATTGTGCTTAACTTCAACTAAGAAACCATCATTACTTGAAATACACTCCAAAACTAGTATGTAAATCAAGTTTACCTATCCAAAATGATATTAAATGGCACACCGTGAAGACTAATAACTTCTCACACATGAAAGTTCCCAAGATCCTTTAACTTCATTGACTCCTTGATTGGTATGAAATGCATAGTTTTCATGATTCAATCAATAATGAAACAAATTTTATCCTTACCAATAAAAGTATGTGGTATCCCAATCAAAAAAAACATGAAAATATAATTTCATTTCCATACAGGAATGGGTAAATTTTATAGAAAACTGATAGGTATCTGATGTTTCACCTTGATTTTCTTACACTTAAGGCACCAAGACACAAAATCTGCGGTCGATAATCTCATTACCATCCACCATTTGTGACATATTAGTTCACGATATGTATTGGTTGATATTGTGTGAATAAAAAAATTAGATAATATTCTATTATACATCAATTCCTATCTCATATCCATTATAAAAAACATCATACCTTGTAAGAACCACACTCTATTAGGAGACTGTGGCCACTCACCTAAGGTTTCCCCATAATAAATAATCCTGCTAAATCACTAAAACGTCATATTCTTATCCTTTCCAAGTAAAATATGATAATCTATTGATGAACTATCCTTAGAAAAATTAATGAATAACTATCTGAAATATATCTCTCCATCCAAGAACATCTCATCAAACAAGCCAATCAAGCACCACTCTTCCACTAATTCCTTCACTGCTTGAGTCAGTAATTTTCTACTCAAAGAGTTTGTGACTATGTTCCCTTTCCCAAGGGTTTATAAAATTTAAAAAATAAATATATGAAGATATTATACCCAATATATCTATATAAAGTTAAAATCTCTATAAGTAAAGATATACTTTAGAATCTTATGGTCTGAATACAATGAAAATCATTCCCCATATAGATAGTTGTTCCATGTTTTACGAGTATGAATAAATATCTCCAAATAAAGATCATGAATGGGGTAGTTCTTATTATGAGAGAATAATTGATTAGATCCATAAGCTACCAAATTTCATCCATTTATATTAAAAAATCAAAACTCGTGCTTAAGGAATCACAGAAGACATCATATCCCAAACCCATCTCAACAAGGATCAACACTGGAGCAGAGGTCAATATCACTTTCAACTACTCAAAATACTTTTGGCATTGACCACTCCAAACAAACATCACACTCTTATGGGTTAAATCTATCATAGGATATGCAAGCTTTGAGAAATATTGAAAAATCTCTTGTAATAACTAGCTAATCCAAATAAACTCTAAATATCAAACATATTTCTTGGCTACTCCAAATACATCACCAATTGAATATTTTCAGGATATATTGAGGCACCTTTCTAAAAATTAAAATGTCCTATAAATTTCACCTCTTAAATACAAAAAATTATATTTGTATATCTTCCCATATATAAAATTCTCTCTCAAGATCCCAAGGAAGATATTCATATACTCATCTTGATCCTAATCCAATATAGAATAAACAATGATATCATCTATAAAGACAACCATGAAATAATACAAGAACTGATGTAAGATCTAATTGATCAAATTTATAAAAATTGTAGGAGCATTAGTAAGACCAAACATCATGACCAAATACTCATAATTCTCATACCTACTCCTGAATTTCATTTTAGGAATATATTCCTCTTGAACACTCAGTTTATGGTATTTTTATCTCAAAGAATTTTTTGAAAACCATCAATATCCCTTGAGCTAACAAGAAAAGAAATCAATCCAAGGAAAGGGATATTTTTTCTTAAAAATCACTTAGTTGAGATTTTTTTAATCAACTTAAAGTTGGATACTCTCGTATGAATTCTTTTCAAAGAGTATTGTTGAAGCTCAAAGAGAGATGTTGGGATAGATAAATCCCTTAACCTATAGATCCTCAATTTTAACCTTCAACTCATTTAATGCAGTGGATACCATGGGGTATGAAGATAAGGAAATGAGCCACATCCCTGGAATAAGTCTATAATAAATCAGCTTCCCTCTAATCAAAAAACCCTGATAAATCATCTAGAAAAAATTTGGGATACTCACTCACTATAATGGGAAAAGAACCACAAAAATTTGGATCAAAAATATCAAGAAACATGCATGATATTATCTTATAAATATAGACAATAAACCCTACTCACCTAGATCTAGGATCCCACTCACCCTGAAATTCATGAGTGACTCCATCATATGAAAGGAACTAGACTCAATAATGGTAGAAATAAATATAGTCTTTATAATTAATCATCCCATTCATTATAATGATAATATAAAATATGTAAATATAAGGAACTAGGAAATACCATATGGTTTTTTGGTCATCAATAATCACACGATACTTAGTACAAGTAAAACTCTGCTCGAAATTCCTTCCCAAATGAGTCAAAGGAATCATAATGAAAGGAAAATTTTTAGATCACAAGAACAAAATATCATTAGGATTGAAGGATATAAATTAATGATCAAGACCAATTTCATGTAATTCTATATAACCATAGAAGATGAAAAAATATTCATACCTCTCGTGGTAGTTGTTCATGCCTCTAAATCCTCTAGCTCCCACTCCAAAATATATAGATGTCTAACTTAATTTTTTCCTTTATATATAACCTGAGCATCACCCATAGAAATAGGTTAATATCTTACCATTTTTACCACATCAAATCAAAAATAAGAGCCTTAGATGAAGGTGGATCAAGCTCTACTTCCCTTAGATTCACTCTCATAGAAACACTGATGATGTCCAGATTTTTTACATGCATGACATACCTTGGGTGTTTTTTTACAATCATGTTTGATGTGTCCCTTTATCCCAAACAAATAACAGAACACTTTTACCTTACTTGGCATATATTTCATACTCCTCGAACAACCTCACCTCTAATCACCCTACTTTCTATTTTGGATAGTAGATTAAATATTGCATCCTCCTTCCATCACTGATGCTCTTAAAAGTACTCTTCCCATATATGTCCATCCCATCCATAGTTTCCTTATCTAAAACCTATTTGAAGTTGCTTAGTCCCATAAGAATCATCATAAACTAAATATTATACATTAAACCCATTTCAAACCTCTACTCCCTGAGATAGTCATTAGAAATAATATCTATAGGAAGTTTCGCTAACTCATCAAACATAGAGGCATACACCATGATAGAATGATAACTTTTCTCTATAGTAATGAACTCACATTCCTTATCCACTCTCATTGTATTAGAATAGAATTATAGATTTAACTATTTATTGAAAGTATTATATGTGAGATATTCATGTAACTTGACTTGCATAATAGATTCCCACCACTTCCTTCTTGACCCCTCAAGCATATAAGTATTGTATCCAAGCATGGATTTTTCCAGTGTTCTTTGGAAATAGAATATCCCCTTAATCCTCTTGTTCCATTGTTCTAATTCATGTGGTCCCTTTTCACCATGAAATATTAGTGGATGATTCTTAGTGAATTTAAAACAATATACCGCCTTCTATTTTTTTCAACAATGGATAGCCATACTAAGGACTAGATCATATGTACTATAGTTTCTACCAAAACAAAGTCAAATTGAGGATTTTTCTATGTGGATTACTCAATATTTTCCTTTCAAGATTTCAAATATGGTCTTCTTAGAGGATCCATATTCAAGAAAACAAAGATAAAAAACCCCATCTAAAAAAATTGATTCCTTTATAATAAATTTAATTTTATAAAAATAAATAAATAAAAGGTTAAAATAATAAACAATCATTCTACAAAACCTTCAGATTTCTATGGTAATTGGAGGTTTTTTTTGAAAGTTAGAAGTACATGAACACTATCACACTACCTCTCAAGTTCTGATAGTACTGCCTTTATTTTATCAATAACGATAGGCACAATAAGATGATATAAAAACATGATCATATGATTTAATGATAACATCCTTTGAAAGCAATTTGTAACAAAAAAACCCAGGTCAACCCATAATGTTACCCAACTTGGCCTACTAAATGGATGAAAGTGAATTCCTCATCTCTTCGGGCAAGTGAAAAACACCTTGATATCATAAAAAGAAACATGGGGATGATTTCACCCTCCAAAAAACATATGATAAGATATATCAATCATATTATTATACCAGGAATCCTCAAAAAAACACATGTACAGATGACCAAACCATACAGATGACATCAAACAGTGGGATAACAAGGTCTAGATGAACAATTTAAAAGATAATCAATAAGAAACTTGAAGAAACCAATTTTTCCATCTCTTAGTGACTATATTTCACCACCATAAAAACCCACCATAAGGCCACATGAACTAGGATAGATTCATCCTCTACATTATTTTCTTCCCTCTTCTAGTATCCTAAAAAACCAAGTTTTTATACACACAAATAAATTTAAATGGTGTGAATAAAATGATCTCGGTAGAAAACCACCATGAATATATACAAACTATATCCACATGTATCCTTTGGTTACTATATAAAACATGTTTCAAAAATACATTTCAAAATAAATATTCTTCTGTATAAAATCATCCTTTTAATTTATTTTAAAAAAATGACATACTCAAGTAAGTAAATAAATATGAAATAACATATATCCATGAGGCATTATTAGTGGAATAAAACTAGTTTAAATGCATAAATATCGATATTAAGTGGGAAAATAATCATATAAAATAAACATTCATGTAATATATCCACAAAGCACCAAATGGAAATCCATGACACAAGGATTCACACAACTAAGACACACCAAGTAACACTAGTCGACATAAGTGAATCATAAGGTCCATGAACCTCGGTCCCTCCGTAAGGTTATCCACTATAAAACATAGAATCAAAATCACTTACCCTAATGATAGATTTCTCCATTATGTTTTGTTTATGTTTAGTTCTTTCCCATACCACAAAGTCTCTCAAATTGATATATTTATTCATTGTGTTTCAAGAAAATAAATCCCACATTTCATAAAAAATTACAAGGAAAATCCAAATCCAAATCCAAGTGTAAAACGCTTTTTTAATTCATATTATTTTTTGATAAATTCCATCACATACATATTTATTATTAAAAAAATAGTCTTCAAAATAATAAAATTATGAAAATAATTAAAAAGTCATAAAAGATCATATCACCTCATATAGGTATCAAAAGATCAATTTCATCATTTAAAACCAAAGTAGCATCCCAAAAACATAATCATATCAAGGGATAGACCATAGTATAGAGAAACATACCTCAAGATGGATGAAAATTATGTTTTCTTCTAAATTAGTTATGGAATATGAAGAGATCAAATATTCAAGAACCGATATCTAATGGAAAAAATATCAATTCCCCATTCCCATTCCAAATATAGTGATCTAATCTCATAAGGAATCAAATACATGGATAAGAAGATTAAAAAATAGATTAAAATAGATCTAAATCACTTAATAACAATCAATGGAGACCAAATATTTTAATTAGAATGAAGATCCACCAATGGGATGAAGAAGAGAGCTAAGATAATCACCAAGGATCCTATAGATCAATAGAAATCATATATAGCGTATAAAGGGATATATTAGTGGGATTTAACCATAATTATAAACTCAAAATACATTGAATCCCACACTTAACTGCATGTCCAGCAGCATCACCAGCTCATATCTGGATATCTATCAGCTCGTCAGTGGGTACAGGTAATGATCATGTACCTGAAAGTATCAATTAGATGGCGGTTGGAACCTATAGTTCTATAGGTTTTCTTACATCATTCATCAAATAGCCAGTGGTCTTTCACCGGCTAGATGATAGCCTCCTGTAGTCACCAACAATCCAAAAACCCTCACTTGGCTTAAAAATGATCAATAAAGTGAAATTAAAAATAAAAAATAGGATTCATACATAATTACATATATAGGGTGTGTCATCCACAATATATTTTCAAAAAAAAATAACATGTTTTTAAGCCATTACTCTTATATTTTCAACTTTTACTATTTTTTGTTTTTTACCATAGTAACTAATGTTTACCTTATTATTTTAACTATAATGCTTAAAAATAAAATTTCATATATTAAATAATTTAGATATAATGATTCCGAATAAAAGGCCTATTTTTTAAAATAAATTTTCTTTGGGTGAAAAAAACTAAAATTAATATTAACAAACATAACACATACAAAAAGTGTATTTTTGTGCTAAAATTTATAATTAAGATAAATTTATTAATATTATTGATTTATATTAAATTTGTTGGTTTATTATTAAAAAATTGAGATTTATGTGGATTTAAAAATAATCCAAAATAGAATTTTACCTTTTAAATACTTAGTTAAAGGAAATAAATGAAAAATAATTTTTATTAGAGTAAAATATTACATAAGTTTCCAAAATAATAAATGTGGGTTTTATAAATTTAACATAATATTTTTAAAAAAATTTAAAAAATTTAAAAATTTATTTTTTTTATTAAAAATATATTTTATAAACTTTCAAATCATTCTTGAGTTATGAAAATGTCATAAAAGTTACCGCATTTTAAAAATTGGTATTTTCACTATTCACCCTAAAATTTAACCTTTCAAAAAAAATATAAAAAAAATTATATGATAATTTTGACATTATGAATTAAAAAATTATGCTCATTTTATAAAATTAAAATTCTAAAAATTCTAAAATTACTTCTTAAATTAAAATTTAAAATATAAATAAAAGTATTTAAAATGAAAATGGTGTTTTTAAGTATTATTAATATTATTTCATATCAATTTATAATTTAACAAAAATTATTATATTAATTATTATATAATAATATTTTAAAATTATTCAATTTAATTTTATTTGGGTAAAATATACAATACCTTAAAATTAGTTTTTGAGAAAGAAGAATATCTTTTAATATTAATTCATATTAATTATTGATCCTCCAAATATATGTAATTTTTTTGAGTGATGTATTTTTTTTAATAGAAGTCTTATTATTCTTATAATTTTCTTAATAATATACAATTAAAATATTTTTAATCATTTTAGTTTTTTTTCATTTGGAGCAAGCTATCGACCATAGTATTAATTTGGAGAAAATATATTCCAAAATTTGATGGTGTTTCATCCCCCCTGAAAAAAATTGTTCCCTATTAATTTTAATTATCACTTACTAATGAAAATAAAAAAGGATATCTAAAGTATAGATAGGACACGATATATAATTTATAAATAGATATAAACCTTATAAATTTAGAAACTATATCTTTTTTCCTTTGAATAAGTCAGTCATAATATTGAATTTTTCTCTAATCATTTGAGTTAAACATTCATCATGATTATGTATCATAAATCCTATAGTAGAATTATTTTTCCAAGAGATATTATAGTCACCATTTTACTGATAGAAGATCATGAATTATTTTGAAATATAAAATTTGATTCCTCTATTTTATTTTTTAAGATGGGTTCTAGGTGGATATAGCCAATCCATTTCCAAATCACATAAAATTCATACAAAAGAAGGATAATAAGAAATTCATGAAGCATATTCCATAAAAATAAACCTAGGATACAAAAATAAGAGAATTTTTTCCTTGATAATATGAAATCATCAGGGTGGAAATGTGATGCTCTTAGAGAACTTCCTAGGTATACTAGAGTGGCTAGACCAAAATCCAATAAAGAATTTAGAAATCTATGGTATATGATAAGTTTAACTTTCACCACTTAATTATTACTATTTTATTCAATAGTAGTCATCGCAAAATATTTATCTTCTCCTCTTATCTTAATAGGATATTGAGGTCTATTATTATTGTCATCCCTTGGATCAAGGCATCATTTTTCATAATTCACAAACTCCTTACATTTGATGCATTGAACATTATTCTTATATGTTTCATTAATCAAGTTTTTCACCCTAGATCAACAATGAAAAGATCTATGGACAATCATTCCACACTTTCTTGTACCTTTGATACATTACCTTGGGTGATTCTTTCCACATTTTTGAGATGTAGGAAGTCTAATCTTATTTCATCTATCATACTCATTTCATAATATTATATGAAATTAAATACTTCTCTTATTTGGTCTATTCAGATACACAAAAATACTAAAGTTTTCGATCATAAATCGAGATAGCTGGATGAGTGTAAACATAATATTTTCCATACCAACTTCTATCACATTCAGTTTCTCATTATGACCATCATCCAATTGTCCATCATATCTATTTTTAAGTAGGTTTATCTAGACCTCATCCATTACTAAAACCAAAATAATTTAATAGTATAAATAAAAATTTGACATCATAAGATAATTTTCATAAATATTCTTGTGAAAAAAATCAACCTAAAAATTTATTTATATTTAACACCATCATGTTAGCTTTTTGGTCAACCAAAATCACTCTCACTTCAATTTTTCTTTCTTTAAGATGGGTTCTCTCCAACTTTTTAACCTATTTCTCTAATATAATAAATACTTCATTATAGATTATAAAGATAATGTGATCAACCAAATCATATCCCTCAAGAGTTTCAAAAAAGTATACAATTAGGCCAGGTTTTCATGCACCGAGTTATGATAGAGTTAAAACCAAATACTCCCCTTATAGGGTTACTAAAACTATGTAAATCTATGTTAGAGCTTGTATCCACCTGTCGTATCTGGAAATGGATGTCATTTCTTAGAAACCTCATACTCTATAATTAACCAAAATTCTAGGATTTTATCCAATATTTAGACTTGTTCTTATAGTATTTACTAAATTTATCTTATAAAAACCCCTAAAAATGTCTAAAATAAACCCAAAAAAATAACAAAACCCCTTTCTAATACAAACTGAGGTGCCCAAGACCAAAAATCTAATGTCTTATGATAAAATATCATACTTTATGTAGAGTATTTTATTCCTTGTGAGACTAACCAAGAAAACATATCTTTATATAATATCATTCCCATAGGTTACACATGACATATTATAAATAATTTCACAATCCCCAAAATGTATGTTTTAGTGTATTTAAGGATCAACTAAATAAGAAACTTATTTTATGACAATTGTGAAGTTTTCTCTATACTCAAACCGTAATAAACCCCCTCTTAGACTCCCCAAAGGTTATACTCATCTTCATAACTCAAGGAATATAAATATAATAAAGGGTTGATCTCAAACAATAATTAATAGAAAACATATCAATATATCATCAAGTGTAAAATTATATTCATATGAGAAAACATAATCAGGGGATAAATATATTATTTCAAATAACATGTAAGAATAAGAGTTTTCAATTATTCATGATAGTGGGATAAGTAATATAAAATTAAAAAAAGTACCATGAATTAAGAGTGTGGGATAAAAAAACATAATAGATGAATCAAAATAATGGTCATATAACATTGAAAAATATCACAAAAATAAGCATATAAATCATAACAAAGTAGATTAGGAATCAAATCCAATTTCCCTATATTGATCAAGAACTAATTATTGTTTCCCATAGTGGATAAGTAATTAGTTATTTTTTCTTATAATAGAGTATAAATTACTTTTTATTTCATATAATTGATCATGCATTACTTCTTGATTCCAATATTGGATCAGGCATTCATTCTAGTTTTCCATTTTGGATCAAGCATTACTTCATGTTTCCCATAGTGAATTAAGAATCCTTACTTGTTTCCAATTATTATCTTATAAAATATAAATATTTTTTCAATGAAATTTAGGTTTATTTATTACTCACCCACCATATAATAATCATCCATTCATATATGTGCTACATGAAATCAATCATTTAAAATATCTAAATGAATTCATGGAAATCAAATGAGTTTATTTGCATTCCCAAATAGTATAAAATAAAATAATTTCAAGATATAGATCAGTTGATATCAAAAATCCTCTAAACCAACAATTATTATTTTTAAAGTTAATTTTTAAGGTTATTCATAAAACATAACTATACAGTATTTAGATATTTTGGATTTATTGAGGAAAATGGAAATTAAATTTTAAAATAATTTTTAGAAAATGTTTTTAACATTTTCATAAAAGAAGTAATGGGTTATATTACAAGTCAATTTAGAAAACGTGAAGTGAAAGATTTTGAAAATTTTAACATTTAAAAATAATATTCAATAATTGATCCTTGAAAAATACATAAATTTTTTCTAAGGTAAATGTGCATTGGAAGATAAAATGTATAAACTATAATGGAAAAATCTTTTCTATATTTAAAAAAATAACATTTCTAAAACCCATATTGTAAAAAGAGTGATAAATAATAATTTTTAAAATAGGTAAATATAATTTTCAGGATCTCTAGAAATAAAATATTTTTGTATTTAAAATAAGAAAGCTGAACATTATTTGGAAGAGTGAATGTGAATATGGAAGATAAAGATCTCATATGGAGATAATAATAATTAATATTAATATCATCAAATTTTAAAAATAAATAAATATATTAATGTAATTAACTTGAAAATAAGGTTTGAATTCATTAAAATATCATCATATAGAGTAATAAAATTATATTTTAAACTCATATTAAAAGATGAATCATTATTACTTAATAAAAGAATTTGTGTCAAGAAAACCACTTACCTTTTACTCTCAACTTATGATAAATAGTTTTTGTCTCATGTATCATAAACATAACCATATTAATATCCTATTTTAAAAACATATTTATATGAATCACCCTATATAATATTTAATTATAATTATGTTCTATACCTTTATTAGTTAGTTATAGTTTATTATCATCATCATGTATTAGCAGTTTTGATCATTTCAGGCATGTTACAAAGTTTCGATGTTGATTCCCATTCATTGATACCGATTTTATCATTAATTATTTATCCAAGGTAATGGAATATATGATTTATAATTATTTATAATTATATAAATTTAATGATAATTTTTTAGATGGTTCATGAAGATGAAATCAGTGATGAGGTTGTTTCAAAAAAAATTAAGAACAAAAGTTAGTAAATTAATACTAATTTAAATATTAAATAACATTTCATGAACATTAAACCAAACATTATTCTAAAATTAATATCTAATAATACCATTATTTAAGTTTTCATAGTCAAACATTATATAAAATTATAGTATTGTTTATGTAGGTGGTTAAACCCACCCAAACAAGAACATGCTATAATTGATGCGTGAGTATGGTTTAGAAAGTGATCATTTTCATGTAATATAATGATTATAGAAGTATAATGAAATTATTTATAATTTTTTAAGGTGATTGATTTTTTTAATATATTTTTATAGACAATAAAAGACTATCTAAAAATTAAATTTGTTTTTTAGGGAGACGGTAGTTTGCATATACAAACAGGCAATGTTCTCATTTTCCATAAAACAAAAAAATGTATAAATTGACTTACATTGTTAGAATATTAATAATTTTATTATATGATATTTATTAATTGAATAACCCCTATAAATATCCATATAATTCAGCAATTAAAAATGGATCATGTCGCATATGGATGTGGAAGTCCACACATAACACAAGCAACATTCTCATTCTCAAAATGGTTGTGATAAATGAATAAAATAGTTAACCCATAAAAATAATAACATTTAGGTATAATTATTATAATTATATAATTATTTAAAAAAATTAGAATATTTTTTATGGATATAAAATAATAAATAATGGAAAATTACTAAAAAATGGAGTAATTGGGAATTTAACCCTACTCCTTGGATAAGGTCCTTTATAAATTGGATTAAGGATTTGAGAGGTGGTCTTCTAAAAATAAAAAAAAAACTATAGGATTTGAAAATTAATTTTTGGGAATTATTTAGGTAGATTTTGGTCAAATATAGTTTGGGGTGTGCAGAGAAGTGGAATGGTGATTACTACTTTTATAAGGGCATGGAGTGGAATTTTTGTAATAGTATAAATGGTAAATTACTATTCAAAGGTCAAGTGGACCCAATCATGGAGAATAATGGACTGTTGGAAATTTTTAAGGAAAATAGCTACTAAAAAATACATTTTAACACGTGTATTTAATATTTTTAAAATTATTTTACTCTTATATTTTTTACTTTTTCCATTGTTTTGTTTTTTACCATGTAAACTAATTTTTACCTAAGTAATTTCCTTTTAATTCCTAAAAATACAATAAACCATATTAAATAATTTTTATTAATGATTAAAAATAATAAATCATTTTTTTAAATAAAAATTAGGAATATTATATAAATTAATTTTAATATTTTCACACATAACACATAAAAACTATTTTTAGAAAAAGTTTATTTTTATTCTTAAAATTATGATTAAGATAAAAATATCAACGTTATTGATTTATATGAAATTAATTAGTTTATTATTAAAAAAATAATGGTTATCTGTATTTAAAAAATATATAAAATAAAATTCCACCTAGTGGATACTTTGTTAAAAGAAACGGTCAAAAAATAGTTTTTCTTATAGTAAAAGATATCTTAAGTTTACAAAATGTTAAACATGAGTTTCATAAATTCAATATTATTTTTATAAATGATTATTTTATTTTATAAATATATATTTTATATAAAAAAAGTTTTATAAACGTTAAAATTTATATTTTATTATGACATTGTCAAAAAAGTGACAGTATTCACTAAATTGTTATTTTCACTATTCACTCCAAAATTCAACCATTTTTAGAAAGTCTCAAAAATTAATCCTAAGATAATTTTACATTACGATTTAAAAAATGAATTTATTTTTATAAAATCTAAATACTAAAATTTTTAAACTTAGTTTTTAAATGAAAATACTAAATATATATATAAACAATTTTTATAAAAGAATAATTTTTTTATGTATTATTAATTTTATTTAAAATCATTTTATAATTTAAATAACGTTAATATATTAAATATTATATAATAATATTTTAAAAAAATTTAATTTATTTTCTTAGGATAAAATATACACCACTTTAAAAAATAGTTATTTGAGAAATAACAATCCATTATAAATTAAATCATATTAATTAATTATCCTCCAAATATAAGCATTTTTTGTTAAGTAATATCTTTTTATTTACTATATGTTTTTGTGTTATTATAATTTTCCTAATAATTTATATTAATATATCATCACTTTTTTTATTTTGGTTTTGTATATGGAGAAATCTATTAAACATAATATTAATTTAGAGAAAAAATCATTCCAAAATATTAGGTTGTTACACCCTACTAAACACGATATGTAGGTATACCACACATGAACTAAAATAAGAAAATTGATATTTAACTATTTATTGAGGCATAAACTTCATTTATAATAATGTAAATTTCTTGTACTATATCATATTTATGGTTTTTTATATATTCTCTCCTTTTTGTCATAATCGAATGCATGAATATTCATTTTTAGTTTTTTTACATGTATAATGTGACTGTGCTTATACCATCATCGTCTATGGATTTTTTTCAAGGAATCCTAAGAATATATGGTTATTTATCTATATATAGAAGATAATGAAGATAGTATATGTGATAGTTGGAGCATAAATGGGGCCAGTAACCCCCTAGTGGAACATTTATATCATATTTCAAGTCCTCCATAAACTTAGTTGAGTAGGTAACCCCCCCCCCCATGATAGAGAATGGGTCCTACAATTATAGAGTATATATCCCCCCCTTGGTCAATACACATTTCACATAATAAGGTGTGGGGCCTTCATAGTTTTTAGTACCCCCTTAACTAATGTTCACACCTCAACAAAGTATGGATCCCCCACTACATCTATAGAGATATGTCATGGAATGTTGAAAGTTAAGTAAATGGAATTAAGGTAATCCTTCATGTATTGGGTCATGTTCCTCTATATATAGAGGTAGTAAATTCCCATGTGAAGGAGTGTAATTCCTTGTAGGGGATGGTGTGCCCTCAATTGATACACATTTATTTCCATGGAGGTTATGTGGATATTATGGAATATGGGTGGTTCTCAAGTTTGATTGTTAAAATTATTGATATAATTGGTTTCCATTGAATTTTCTATATAAATGGATATTGACATTAGATTTTATGGGTCACACTATTCTAATAATTTTCTAGCATACGATGTGTGATCCTTAGAGGAGATGATTTATAAATTTAGATGTGATCTATAAAAGGGACTTCCCTATATCCCTCTATTTCTTACATATAAATCACATTTAGGTTCCTTCTTTTCATATTTTTATTATTCCAATAATTTTGAGCTGAATTTATTTTCTTTTCTTTCCTTTATGTTTTCAGAGAATCCTAATATGTATGTTTACACTCAAACCTAAATTTTATTTCAAGAAAACATTTTTTGTGTCTTCGTAGATGATTCACAGTTCAGTGGTGATCTTGGTGGATGTATAACAAGAGAAAAATATTCAAATTTAACGTTTGGGGGTTCTTGGTGGTGCTTAGTTTTGGTGGGTGTTATTAGAGAGCTCTTTGTAGGAGTTATTGTAATGAGTAGGTGATGTTACTTTTGTAAGTTTTGATCATTCCTGGTGAAATTTAATTTTTATCGGAATTATATTAAGGTTTTACTATGATGAAATTCTTTGGATTTTTTTATCTCAAATATTAATTTTTATAGAGTTGATTTATTTATGTATATTTTTTGGTGGTTTTCATTATATAATGTGTATTTTGGTTGCGTATATATTTTAGGTTTAAATTGGATAAGGTATTTGATGTGTGTTATGAATTTTTGGTGCTAGTCTCTAGCTTCTGTCCTATTGGAAGTGGGATTTAGGTTGGACACTCAACTTACCATTGGCCCAAGTAGGGTCACAATGAGTCGAATCAAGAATATTGGAGTTGGTGTCATAGAACCAACTAATTTTTAAATTAGATTAATTTTATATTAAAATACATAAATAATAACAAATATCTAAACATATATTGGTATTTATTCTACATTACTTTAATGAGACAATTTTATAGAGTACCTTTTGTATTAAAATGGCATTGAATTTCCCCACTAGGATGAGATTTATGTGAAATAGAGATATTTTTAAACATATATCTTATAGTCAATGTAATATTCTATGATGGAAAACATATTATGTTGATTGTTAGTTCTGAGTACTCATAAGTGGACGAGATATCATCTCATGAAGTTTTCACTTAGAAATCTACAAGATGGTAGATTATGTCGACAGACCCACCAATAGGAATTTCACATGTTTTTTATGTCGTTGAAATTATTATATGAAAACTTTTTTAATTTTCTTAAGATAATTATTATTATTATTAATGCATATCATGAGTCACGTACTATGATATATAGCCCAAAACCATGATTCCATATGTCTTCGGTGAAGTGTGATATGACGGGTGTTCCATAAGTGATCTTACATTAATAAATAAGTCAATAAAGGATTTAACCCTTTCCTATTTATGTAAATTGATATCTCAATCCCTTTTATTGGAATAAAACTATCAAACTAAAATTTTATTTATATGGTGTATTTGAAATTTCATTTAAATAAGTCAAAGAAAGAGAAATATAGAACATAGGTTGATGACACAAGTATACAACATTCTAAATTAATAGATATCAATATAAAGGAATTATATTACACAGTGAGAATTTGTATTTAGTTTCCTTCATTGTAAAATTAAATCCTTCCTCTTTGTGTGCCTTTACATGTTTCTAAATGCTTATATTGGACTTTAGGGAATCCCTCTTAATTACACTAAGGAAGATCCCTAAAGGGTCAAACACTTAATGTTCTCATGGACCTATGATAAATTATATATAAGTTTAACATTCAAAATGAACATTATTATCAATACTGAATAATAAAATTTACTCAAGATATTTTTTTCGGTCATAGTATTCAATCCCTAATTATATATTATTTGAATATTTAAATAAAGATTTATTCACACGACTACCAAATTAAATATTACTTACCTCTTGTTTTACTCAAAATATAAGAAATTATAATATAATTAAATAAATTTTTATGTAGTTATGAGAATATTGAAATAAATATTTATTTATTTATAGGACCATGAATATAATTTTAATTTATTTATCAAATGAATAATATTTATTATGAAATATACTCATGATTATTTTGGAAATACCTTGATCATAGAATGTGAATCTTAAAGGGAAAAAAATAAAAACTCCCCTTGAGGATTATGAGGGTGAAAGGCTCCCTTGGGGTATTATTGAATATATAGAAAAACGGTTTGACTTGCAGCTTCACTCTACCTTTTACAAAATGGAACTAAACATTTTTTTCTATAGGGACTACCTCATAATCCAGAAATTACTATTGAACAATATTGAAGATAGTTCTCAAGAAAATTAGGATATGGATTTTTGGGAGATATCTTGGAAATACAGAATTGGTTACCTAGCCACAATAGTTTGAGATGTTATTTTCTTGCTAATTCCAATTCTCTTTTTACATGCTGAAATATTTTTTCGTGGGCCATTTTTGGGAACTTCTTTGATTTTAGGCATTTTTCTTGGGAATTGCTTGTTGTACAATAATTATATAGATGTTTTTTTACTATATATAGAATATTTCCAAGTGGTACATGTTTCATGTACTTAAATTTAGATCACCCATATGGCCATTAATGGATTTTTGGTGTTGTGGATAGAGGATATAAAAGTATTGGGGGATAATCACACTAACCCCTTTGAATCTCCTTATAAGAAGTTTCTCATTCATTTTTATGATGGTTTTCTGGATCTATTGCTAGTAGTTATAGTTTTATAAGGGTGGTATGGAAATTAAACATAGTCTTATGGTTATTGGTACCTTAAAGATTCAAAATCTATAGTGAAATTGGGCTTATTTGATTACTATTTAAGGATTTGAAGTCATGGTTTGGATGGAACTTGTTGTGATGAGAATAATTGCATGTTATCTATATTGTTTTTTAGATCAGAACTCAATGGATATTGTGTATTGGTCTTGATCTAGGATTAGATTTGGGTCTTGGAAACTTATTTTTCATCTATTTTCAGTGCATGGTTCTACAACACAATGCTCTTTTTCGGCTGTATTGATTTTCAAGTTCACAGAGAATGGGATACATGGGTTTTTCAAAGGTTTGTATACTTATTGGATGATTTTTTAAGTAAGTTATGTAGTTGTAGTGTATTGAACAAGATCATTTGGATGTGTTACTATTAACTAATTTTCATATGATGTAATTTATTTTTTTCCTCTCTTTCAATTTCTAGTTGGTGTAGTTTCATTACACATCATGTATGCACTGATATTTTTTTTCATTAATATTTTTTTGGGGGGGATACAGTTTAATCCACCAACTAATATCTTGGATCTTTTTTCTTAAATGAAATAATTATGATATTAATGATGTATTTATCATTATTAAAATATATCATATCATTTTATTTCTTACCTTTTCACTCACTGAAATATTATAATGTCGCTCTTGTATGTGTGGACTACTACCTTTACTAAGTAATGTGACTCTATTTTTCATATCCACACCACATGGATGATATTTGTAATTATATTTTAAGAAATAATATATTATTTGTGATATTATTATCATTCTATAAATATTATACATTATTTACCTCCTTTCTATAATAATTGTTTCAAAATGGAAAAGTTGGTCATGCGTACGTATAACCCACCATCTCCATATTCAAAACATACTTCATTTCTCAAAACCATATTTCCTGATTGGTCATAAAATTAAAATTGATGTATAAATATGATAATTATTTCATTTTTATTATTTTGTATATAATTATATAATTATCAAAGAAATAGGAATGAAAATAACAAATCAAAACATATATGAAAAACAAAGCATTTATTACCCGAAACATGAATTTAACATGGAATTATTAATAAATAGGTAAAAAAATATGTAAATAATATATGGTTATATATATAATTATGTAAATTTAATATATGTATACTAAACTTATATTAATTATAGAGCATTTTTAAATGTGTACGATGGAAGTTGAGACTTTGGGTAAGGGATTTTTAATCACTCTTTTATTTATGGGTGGAATATGAAAATTCACTACTCAATTGTTTCATATGGTTTATATACTACCCATTTGACATGTTATATCAAGAATACAATTATTTTGAATTATATTTAAAATTTCATTTGATGTTATGGTTTATTGGGTCTTACAATTCAAAAAATTACTAAAGCAGTAAGGGATTTCTGTCTCATTTTTTACTTCCATGAGATAAATGCCATATTTCGCACCTATTTCATTTATATGGTGTAATAATAATAATTATTTTATTTTATTATTCTTATCCTAAAAATTATTTTTATTTAAAATTCCATTTTATGATCTCACTTTCATGGGTTTTATAGTTCAAAATTTACCAAAGCGGAAAGGGATTTTTGTCTCAATTTTCCTTTTTTAAGACATATGTTATGTTATGAACACATATTCTTTTATAAGGTGTAAATAAATCCCATTTTACATGTTATATAATGAATTTATTTATCCTCATGATATTTTAAGTTTAATTTAATTATATTCCTTTATGAGGATTACGTTCCAAAATTACCAAAGCGGTAAAGATTGATGCAATCTCATCACTAATCATGGTTATTTGTGTTTTTCTTCCAATGATGAAACATTATGATACATCACTAAAGAAATTCTTTAATTTTCTTATCCTATGGTTATTTCATTAAAATACATTTTTTCATTCATTTTCCTCACCTTATGAACTCAAGAGTTTAGAATAACATTTTTAATAAAATCCATCTTTTCGATAAAAACCCTATTATTCCAAAACAAAGTTTTATAAAAAAATAATTTTTTCTTACATTCTTAAAAGGGTAACTAAAATACATTTTTACCAATTCTTGAATTTTTACAAAATATTTTGAAAGTAATATTCATTTTTTTAAATAATGCTTTTTTGATTTTACTGAAAATATGAAAAGAATATTTGTTGTTAACATGCACGCCATGAATCGCATTTCCTACTATCATGACTACTTAATAATTTCAATATTCCTTAAAAAGTTTTCAAATTAATTTTCAATGAAAATATTTTACTTAATATTGGTTAATATTTTATATTTTAAATAAATTATTTCAAAATTAAATGTATTTTGAAAATGTTTTATGTTTAAAAATATATTTTTCAAAGAAAAAAAGATATTTTTCTCAAGAAATGTTTTAAATTATTTTTAAATATCCATTATAATATTTCCAAGTTATTTTAAAATAAAATTATTTTAAAAAAATATGTTTTAAAAAATTTATTTTCAAATAAAACTTATTTTCCTCAAGAAATGTTTAAAATGATATTTAAAAATAATTTTTTATCTAAGATGAAATATTTTGATGTTACATATGCCTTACTAGGGATATGATCCAAGGATACCATTCTTATTATTTCTCTAAATGGTTTGTATTTATGATGAAAATATCTTTATGAAACTGGTTTCTCTTTCATGATTTATACCATGATAGAATTTTTAAGGAACTCGCTTCTCTTATATAGGATATACCATGATAAAATTCTTATGAAACCATCTTCTCTTCAATTTGTTATAATATGATAGAATTATTATAAAACCTTATTATTTTTATAGTGGTTATTCTATGATTAAATGATGAAATTATTATGAAACCTATCACTATTCAATAGGTTATGATATGGTGAAATGTATATGAAACCTATTTCATTTCATTGGTTTTGATAAGTTCAATTTTCTATGATCTTGTGGAACAAATATGTACGATCTTTATTATATGTAAGGTGGGACCAATTTATCCATTTAATTAATTTGGTAATGATAAAGGTTATATGAGCTCAGAGGGTACATGGGTGGTTAGCCCATGCCCAAAAATTAGGGTATGTGAGTGGTCATCCCAATCTCAGAAGAGGGTGCATGGGAGGTCATCACAAGCCTGAAGTTAGTACACATTTGGTTATCCAAAGCCTAACATGTTATGAATGTCTTGGTGCATATCCTTGATATAGAATTTTCTTTGATTATTTGTATGTTTCAAGTCTAAGTCGTATTTCGATGTTATGATCTCATGGATCTTGTTCTTTTATTTCCTTATGATTCACATCTTATGAACTACAAATATTTATTTTATGAATCAAGATTATGATATTTGATATGTATGTTATGATTTTGAAATGTTATTATCATGTTCCCATATCATTATGTTCATCTTATACTTATGTATCTCTCTTTTTTACCCTTATTGAGAATCTAATCTCACTATTTCTTATGTTTCCTTTCCCCAAGTTATGAATAAAGGTGTTAAGTGTCGTTTTTATATGAAGGGGACTTGATAGGAAGATATTAATGGGAGACATTAAATATATTTCCAAAATTAAGTATATTGTGTTCCATGTTTCCAAATGAACTAAACTATTATAGTCCTCAGGTGTGTTTTTGTGTAATGTAATGAATATTCATCTAAAAAGATGTAATATCCATGATTCAAAAAACTACTTCATTATAGTTGGTAATAGTGGAAATATTTATTAAACCTTTAAAAAATAGGATTATAAAACATTAATGATATCCCTAGGAATATTTATAAGGATATTTCTAGAGATTTATTTAAGGATAAGTCTAAAGATGAGTCAAATCATAGTAAAATATCCTAGAATTTTGATAAAGAGTATAGCAAGTGGTTTCAAAGAAATTATATCCATGTATGAATACTAAATGTGGATGTGCCTCTAGAAAAGATGTGCATAGGGGTAATAACTCCAAAAATAACACATTTACCTATACTCGATCATCACTTAGTGGATGAAAACAGAATTGTATGTACACCTAGTTTGACACTCATTATGGATATGATTTTTAAATTCACAACCACTTTATAAAAAATCATGAAGGATTAAAATAATGACCATGAATGACCTAGGTTAAGATTATGGTGTCATATATTGAAAATAATATGTCATGATTTAGACATCCTATAAGTGATTTTTTTCATGATTATGTGGTTTTTCACAATGATTAGTGTTTCTCATACTATACTTTTTGGTTTTAGTCAATTGAGAGAACCAAAAGTAACTGGGTTAACATTAAATGTGAAGGAAATTTTTTTTATGAGCGGACAAATGGGGTGATGAATAGAGTAAAAGATATTGTGATTATGCCTAATCAGTTATCACAGAACATGGTTAACAAATTAAACCTTAACCTACTATCAAACTCACCAAATAATAGAATGATAATGTTCACTAAGAGTTTAAGTAATGGAGAACATATAGAAAAGAAGATTCAGTTTTCTATATGTTGATTATGTGGGAATAATCACTCAAGTTAATGTCCTAGGGGAATGGGAAGTTATTTTGAATATGAAAAATAAGGACACGAAGCAAGTAATTTCCAAGGGAAAGGAAAATTTTAGTTAAAGAAATGGATGGGAAAATTGTTCCCCCTAAGATATCATCAACAGTTCAATGTTTCAAAATGTGGAAAGTATGGGTATTATGAAAATTGATGTCCTAGGGGGAAATCTTATAAAGATAATCATCAAAGTTGTATGAGTAATGGTTATATTTTTGATGATGAAGAGACCATGAAAAACATATGAAAAGAAATAGGTATTATAGAATAAGAAGGTGAATCCTAGTTAATGTCTTAAAGATGATGTGGAGGAATTGAAGTATTTATGTATTGAAATTAAAGAACTATAAAATATATTGATATTATTTAGTATAAATTTTTCATAAAAAATTTTAAAGAATATGTGGAATGATGTTGATGACCTAGAAATTTTATTTAATAAAAATGATATATTTTATGTAAAACATGTGATTAAGGGGAATATAATCCTTAATATGTTCCTAAAGGAGAGGCAATGATGTTGGGATAAAGAGATTATTGATATAGATAAAGTGAATTAGATAGTACTAATTACTTTGAAACTAATTAATGTTTTGTTAACAAAGTGTTTTATGCTATCACTAATGGAGTTTATAGTATTTTTGGATTTAAGTAATATATCCAATAATATTGGTTTTATGTAAGGAATGAAGAAGAATTTATGGTTTCAATATAGTTTTATGGTAATTTAGGTTATTACCATATTTCAAGAGAATACATATCGAAGGTATTCAAATTTTTGGTGTGTGAAAATTAAGAGCTACTTCATATTGTTTAGGCGATTAATGATAAGTTCATTTTTGAAATTTAGTGATTTTATTTATAAAATTTTATATTTTAATATTTTAGAAGGTTCATAAGGTTAACCTTTTATGGAATGTTTTAAGTTAAACTTTGTAAAAGTATTCAGATATTAATGTATTACTTTTCTATATGAAGATTTATGCATATTGGATAACCTGTTTTAACCATTTTTTTGTGATGATAACTAAAGATGGATAGAATGAATTATCATTATATATATGAATATTATGATCTGTTAGTGATTTTGGAATAAAAATTTCACCTTCATTTATTGAAGTAAGATATGGCATTTAAATTGATTAAGGCATAGCCAAAGGATGAAATTTTTCTTATGAAATGGAATTAAATCAATAAGTATATTATCTCAGGAAAATTATCAAAATTAAAAAAAAAGGATCTTGAAATAAAATTTTGTTCTATTATCATAATATTTTATGATAAAAATTACCTTCTTCATACCTCTTGGGTTTATGAATTTGAGGTCATTAACTTTTTCTTAAACATGTTCTCCATCACTCTCCATCAGTATTTGGGTGTCAGTTTTCTATTCTATGTTCATGTTTTCACTTCCGACCTATGTTCTTCTATTTGGAAACCTTATGTGTGTTATTCCAGCTGAATTTTTCACATCACATTCTATTTTTTTAATTGTATTCTTTATTATCACTTTTTATTATGTGGGTTTTTATAAAGTAATTTTCAAATATTAAACCTTTGATAATTGAGACAAAATTTGAGGCAAAATTTCACTTTAATGGGGGTAAAATGTAACACCTGAAGATTTTTTTAAATATGTTCTTCAAATGAATTTAGTATTTTTCATATTTTTTGTTACATTAAAAACCGATTTTATATTTCACTACATGAAGCATCGATCTAAGCTTCCATTAAACGTAACACTGAATTAAACTTGTGTTACATGCAACACTGAGTTTAAATGAAACATTTATATTATTGAAATATTATTATTTAAAATGATAGTTATCACCTAGCCATTAGAAAGGAGGGTATTAATAGGATTAAACAAATTATGATAATATATGGTTTACACATGTATATAAAATAAATTCTTTGGTGACTAATTAATAAAAAAATTAAAATAAAAACTATTTAAAAATAAATGAAATATTTTTCTGAAAAAACTTTCTTATGAAAAAAACACATTTTACATCAATAAATTAATAAAATAATTTTCTTCAATGATTTTAATTAAATATTTATATATATATATTATATTCAATAAAATTTTTAACATTCATATTATGTGTTTTCTAGATAAGTGATAAGAATAAATCTAATTTTATGCATGAAAACTATATTTTCTAAAAAGTAGTTTTGTCACCTTCTTTCACACTTATTTAAAACTTATTTTTGAAAATTTTATAAAATTTATTTGAAAAAATAAAACTAATTTTTGAAATCATAATTTCCAAATTATATTATGGTTAATTTTTTTTATTCTTCTAAAAAGTTTTATTTTTGAAGAATAGTGAAAATACTAAATTTTAATTAAAAACAATATTTTTTGTTTAAATTGTGTATAAAGAAAATTTATATTTTAAATTGAATTTAAAGTAAAATTAGTTAAATAATGCAAACATTAATCTATTTTAGGTCATTGGAATTAACTTCATATTTAATTTTGATATAAAAACATTGTAAACTTTTAAACATTTTTATCTTTAAAACCCTACTTTCTCATCGCATCTATGGGGTTAATTTTAAATTAAATTACACCACTTCTGTGAATGGAATTTTTAAAAATAGATTAGATAATTTTAATAAAAATAATAATATTATCTAATAATTTCCATTTAATTTTATACCAAAATGAATTTTAAAAATAGTAAAAATTATTTACCTCGGTTAAGGTAAAAATTGGTTTATGATGGGTTTAAAATAAAAATATAAGGTGAGAAAATAAACCATAAATTTTAAAAATAGAATTTTATATCTATATTTTGAAATTATATCTTCTGGTATCTATAATTTTCCATTTTTTTATACTTGCGACATGAAAAAATGTGAGGTTAGAATTCTTTCTTTCAAAAAATTACATGTGTGTCACTCACATCACTTATAAAAGGCCACCCCTCCTCTTATCCTATTCACACTGTAAAAAAAATTATTAGGGAAATAAATACCCAAATAACTTCCAAAATTCCCAAAACGCATACTTAAATTCTTATTTTTGACCAAAAATCAACCTCTGAAGGCATTTGGTGAAAACCTATGGAGGATACCCAAAGAAGAGGTGACATTCATCACGGACCATTTTTGTTTTATTTATTCCCCCACATACATGAATTATTATTATAACATGATGATATAATAAACTAATTATATTAAATATAATTATATTTTTTATTTTAAAATAATTGCCTAAAACCATCTCCACTTCCATCAAATGGTTTACAAAATCAATGTTTGTGTGTACAGAGGACTATCACCTCGCGAACTGATGTTAGTAGTTCTTCCATTACCACCTCTCACGGTTGGGTACGATGATGGATATAAAGTATATATATGATATTTATAATATAATTATACCTTTTTAGTTATTATATCATATATATACCTTTTTACTTTCCATTTTATATGGGATATGGTAACGTCGCTCGTTTGTACGGTGGACTACCGCCTCGCGAAGCGATGTGATTCATTCTTCTATAACTCTTTAAATGAAAGATAATAAGGATAAAAATATTTGATATACATGAAATAATTATGATATTAATTAAATATTTATAATTATTAAAAGATAATATATCATTTTATTTCATAACTTTTCCCTCACTGAAATATGATAACGTCATTCGTGTACGTGTGGACTACCACCTTCACAAAGTGATGTGACTCTCCTTTCATCACAATACCACATGGATGTTATGTATAAGTATATTTAAATAAATATTATTTAATTTATGATATAATGATAATTTTTTAAATATAAGATATTACTTACCTCTTTTCCATAATGATCATTGAAAATGGTAATATTACTCATGCGTATGTATAGGATACCATCTCCATGATCGTAACATACTTAATTTCACAAAATCATACTTAATGATTGGTATTAAAAGTATAATTTATATATAAATATGATAATTATTTCATGATTATTATTCTGGATATAATAGAACCATAATTAAACTAAGAGGACCATAATGTAATAAATCAAAACATATATGAAAAACAAAGTGGTTATTACCTGAAACATGAATTTCACATGGAATTGTTAATAAATGGGTAATAAAAGGAAAAAATTAAATAATATATAATATGATATATATATATATATATAAGTATGGTTCTTTAATATATGTATAATAAACATACATTTATTTTACAGGAGGTTCGAATGTGTATAAAGGAAGTTGATACTTAAAGTAAGGTATTTCTAGTTTCTCTTTTATTCCTATGAGACATAAGAAAATTCACCACTTGTTTGTTTTTACAGTGTATATTATAACCCTTTGACATTTTATATCATGAGTCCCATTAATTTTATTAATATTTAAACTTTCATTGGATTTTTTTTATTGGGTCTTACAATTCAAAATATTACTAAAGCAGTAAGGGATTTCTATCTCACTTTATACTTTCATTAGGCACATGTCATATTCACCATATATTTCATTTATTTGGTGTATAAACTTCCCATTAATGTATTTTATTATGATTATACATAAAACTATGTGGATTTACATATTGATTTTAATCTCTCACTTTAATTGGGTTTAAGGTTCAAAAGTTACCAAAGTAATACAGGGTTTTTGTCTCAATTTGCCTTCTTTGAGAAAGATGTTATATTATGCACCCATATTATTTTATGAGGTGTATATACAGCCCATTTTTTATTTCATATTATGAATTTATTTATCCACATGACATTTTAAGTTTTATTTAATGTTATTACTTCATGGTACTTATGTTTCAAAGTTACCCAAGTGGTAAATATTATATGATACAATCTAAATATTTATTAAGATTATTTATGTTTATGATTACGATGATGAAATATTATGATGCATATCTCAAGAAACTCATTAACTTTCTTATACTATATTTATTTCATGAAACTATGTGTTTTTTCTTCCTTTTCCTCTCGTTATGTACTCAAAAGTTCAAAATAATGTTTTTAATAAAAGTCATTTTATTAGTCGAACACCCTTTTCTTCCAAAACCATTTTTTATAAATATGTTTTCAAAAAAAATATTGACATTATTCAAATGATTTATTAAAGATATTTTTACCCATGTTTTTTTTAAAAAAATTGAAAGGAATCTTCATGTCATTTTCCAAACAATGTCCATTTGGATTTTACTGAAAATGTGAAAAGAATATCTGTTTTTTACATTCACAACATGAACAATATTTCCTTCTATAATTAATACTAAATGATTTCAAGAATCCCTTATGTATTTTCAAAGTTATTTTCAAAGAAAATTTTTTCCTTAATATTTTGGTAAATTTTTATATTTTAAATAAATTGTTTTAAAATGAAAAGGATTTTGAAGATGTATTATGTTTTAAAAGAAAATCAAATAAGAAAATATATTTCTCGCAATAAATGTTTTAAATAATTTTTAAGGATTAAATTAAAATATTTCAAGTTTAGTTTCAAATAAAAGGGATTTTAAGATATTTTGTTTTTTAAAAATTTTATTTTTCATAAAAAAATTATTTTCCTCAAAAAAATGATTTAAATGATATTTCAATATCATTTTTATTCTAAGATGAAATACAGTTATGCTACCTATGAATTACTTGGGATAAGATCCAAGGATTCTATTATTATTCTTTCTCTGAATGGTTTATGTTTATGATGACAATTTTATTATAAAACCAATTTCTCTTCCATGGGTAATACCGTGATAGAATTACGAAGAACCCTTCTTATCATCAACTGGATATACCATGATAGAATTATTACGAAACTCAATTCTATTTTATGGGTTATACCATGATAAAATTATTATGAAACCCACTTCTTTTTCTAGGGGTTATTCTATGATGAAATGATGAAATGATTGTGAAACTTGTCTCTTTTCAAAATGTTATGATATAATGAGATGTTTATAAAAACCATTTCATTTCATGGTTTATGATAAGATAAATGTTTTATGGTATTTTGGATCACATATGTATGATCTTTATTATGTGAAAAGTGGGACATATATCCTTATCCAATACATTAGTTAATGATAAATTTTATACGAGCTCATATGGTACACTGGTGGTTATCCCAAGCCCAAAAAGAAGGGTACACATATGGTTACCTTAATACCCAAAGAGGGTATATGGGAGGTCATATCAAGTATGATATAGGTATATGGGTGGTTATTCCAAGCCTAACATGTTATGAATTTCTTGGTGGGTAACCTTGAAATAAGATTTTCTATGCTTATTTGTATGACATGGATCTATGTCATATGCAAATTTTATGATCTTATGGATCATGTTCATTGATTTCCTTATGATTCATATCCTATAAACTTCCAATATTTATGTTAATACTAAAGACTGTTATATTTAAAATGTATAGTATGGTTTTCAAATTTTATGATCATGTTTACATACCTTTATGTTCATATTATGCTTATGTACCTCCTTTTTCCCCTACTGGGCATCTGAGCTCTCCATTTACTTTTTCTCCTTTCCCTAGATTATTAATAAAGGTTTTAATTAGGGTATTCTGATAAAGAGAACTTAATGGGAAGATATTTATGGGAGAAATTAAAGATTTTTTGTAATTAAAAATATTGTATTCCAACTTTAGAAAGGAACTAAACTATTACGGTAATAAGGTGTTGGTTTGTGTAATTTAATGAATATTCATTAATAAAGATATAATATCCATGTATGAAAATTCTTGGTCACTATAAAAATAGTTTAATATATTGATTCATCATGTAAAATAATAGAGTGAGAATATATTTAAAAATTTAATAATAAACGGAAATATTTCAAGGATTTTAATAGATCCGGCTTTAAGGATTTTTTATTTTAGATAATGAACTACTTCAAAGTTGATCAAGAATAGAAGAAATAATCATTTTACAAATATCAACTCATAAATATTACAATTAAGTTTATTGGAACATATCTTAAATTTATCAAACACAGGTGTCTTTCAGTACCCACATGCTTTTTGGTCTGGCAGTGTTAGAAACTAAAGATGTATCTAACCAAATTAGTTTTACTTAAGTAGAGAAACTATAATTCAAGCTAAATAATGATTTTAAATAATTAACATTATTGAAACTAAACAAATTAAGAATTTTTAAAATAATAATCATTATAATAATTCTATTATTCTATAGTGAAATCATTTAGCAGTAGATATGACCTTATTTTTTGAACCAGGAACAAAATAATTTCCATATAATTTGGTTTTTTTCAATTAATTCTAATCTCAAGATTAGCCTTATTATTTTACTTATTTTTAACATGAATTTTATTTAAATATTTTTCTCCCATTATAATCATAATAGATGGTTTTTTTAAAGTATCAACTTCATCTAATAGTTCCTTAATTTTATTTCCATGAAAAGTACAATAACTTTTGAAATAATTATATCTTAAATATATAATCTATTTTGATAATAATTATTTATTAGTAGAAATATAGTGATAAGATTTTATAATTTTTATATTATATATATTTAAATATTCAAAATTCTCTTGAAGCACAAAAAAATATTTATTTAATTCATAAAAATAAAGTTTTTCGGAATTATAATTTTGGGAATAAGAAGATTGTACATCATGGGCGTGAGTAATAAGATAGATATTTTCCATTTAATTTTCATGATCAACTTTAATGTTTTTAGTGGATTAATCACTTGAATCATCATAATCACTCAAGTTAGATTTCATAACTTTAGTACCTTTTATTTTATAATTATATTTTCTTTGAACATTAATCATAAGATAGTTAGACTTTATGTGACCTTTCACCTTGCATTTATAAAATATATCTTCTTTATTCCTTTTTAATTTCTTCTTTATATTGTTTTAAAGTTTTAAAAAAATATAAAGATGTGAAATATTTTTAATTGATTCAAAATAACTTGAATCATAACATTCTTCCATAATAATTTCTAGTGCATCAACTTCCTTTTTTATCGAGATATGATTTTCAACTTATGCTTACATATCAACTTCATACATCATCAAGATTTCAATAAGTTCTTTTATATTCACCTATTTAACTGGTTTGGATTTATGAATAGTATCAAATATTCCATTCCACTTAGAAGGTAAAACTCTATGTACCTTAAATGTCTAATTTGGTTCTCGAATAGGTTCTACCAAGGTAGCAACATCGTTGACAATTTCTTTCAATATTTTATTCATTTGAGTAATGATATCATAATCATACATCTCAAATATATCAAATTTCAATTTTATAGTGTTTTACCTTAGTTTTCCAACATTATCAGTTCCTTTATAGGCAACAAAAAATGGTCTGGTAGTACATTGAGAAACTAGATTAAATTCATTAGATCTTAATCCATTTATAATAGTACTCATATATCTTTAATTAATATTATATTCTTTATCTTGAGCATTATTCCACTTCTCTATATATCCTTTAGTAATTTCATAGAGCTTGAATAATTTTAAATAATCTCGTACTAAAAGATTTTTCCAATAGATAATCATCTGTGCTTTCTAGCATCCATAATTATCACTGTTAAAATATTTTGCATGATTCATCTATATAACTTATTTAAGATCTTCCATTTGAGATTTATATTTATCTAGATATTTAACTATGAATTTTTGGATTCTAAAGGAATATAACCACTTGAGTTTGACCTTTAGATACCAATGTTTGATATTTAAAAGAAAAAATATAATCTTTATTGGTTTTAAAAAATAAATATATTCAATGAAGCACTTCCTATGATACCAATTATTTGTAATAGATAGAAATGGTATAATATTCATGGATTTTATGAAAGATAAATTTAGTAATAGATCCCTTCCTATGATACCAACTTTTATATCAGAACAGAAATGAAAAAGACACAAGGGTGGGTGGATAATGTTCCCTTAAAAACATTATAGAAACAGTACTTCCCACTTTATTTTTAATCAATTCATTCCATCTCTTGTAAATATGAGTGAGCAGTGGAAAATAAAAAAAGAAAATAACAAAAAATAATGATGTATATTGTTTTGGGGTATAACAATCCCCTAGTAAACTCCACCAAAACTCTCTCTATGTGCTTGGTGATTATCATTAAAAGTTTCTCTTATCTATAGACCTATACAACAAAGTGTAGGTAGTTGACACCTTTACAAAAAGGATTTTATATGGACTTTCTTTACTTTTAAAGTGAATAAATATATCCATAACTTAGTATGAAAATTTGAAACTCCCCCATATATAATTATGAGTATTAAACAACTCAAAAAAATAATTTATATGTACAAGTGGAATACCGGTTCATCTCATAGTTTTAGTAGAAACTAACAAATGTAGATGATCTTCAATAAATCATAGCAACAGAAAAATTATTCAATGTCAAAATTGGATTCCATTAATCATTGGTAGAGAAAACACTATTTAGATGATCAAAAAAATTATTTCTCCAAATTGTATCTATGATAGATTATTTTTCAGGATACAGAAAAATATTAACAAAGAAAGACAATAGTAACAATAGTGAGTTAATCATATAGATATGAATAAAAAGAAGTATGTATCCAAACTGTATCTCTAGAGATGATGAAATAATATTATTTTTGAACATGAATCTATATAAATATTTTAAGAAGAATAAAATCGCAGTATTTAAAAATAGACATGAATTTCTTCAGGTTAATCATCTTAAAAAATATCTCAAGAAAAATCACAATTATTCAAGTTAAAAAAATTTAAAGAAAGTCATAAATTCCCTTAGAAATAGGGTTTATTTAATTTGTTTAACATGAGCCTTTGAATTTTTCTTTAAACATATTTAAAATATATATTTAATGTAGTACTACCGGTTTGAGGTGTGTAGCCTTTTTTATGCTACTTTATGTGTTTAAAGCACATGGGATGAGTTGAAAAGAGGTTGGGAGATTTTGGAATGGTTTTGAATGAGTTTGGAGGCTTTTCTTAGGGATCACAGTTTGAGCACGGTTCGTTGAAACTGTGCGGATTCTCCAGAAAACCATGCAGGGGGAGATAGTAGGCTTCGCACGGCCTGCACATGGTTTGAAAAACCATGTGAGGCTATCGTGCAGACCCTTTCTCCTGAGATGGTAGTGTGCACACAGTTAGCACATGGTTTGCCAAACTGTGCGAGGTAAATGTGCGACCACTTAAAAATAGGGTTTTAAAACCCAGTTTCACTCGGTCCTGCCTCATTCCTCTCCAAAATTTCTCCCACTCGAGCCTCACTCAGGATTTCAGGTTCTCAGGGGTTGAGGGTGCTCTATTACTCGTTTTGTAAGGGTTTTGAAGAGGTTTGTTTGTGGTTTGAAGGTGGTTTCTCCCGGGTAAGTCTCTCCTCTTGGTTTCCTTGTGTTTTTTTCTAGATCTAAATCCCTCTCTTTCTTGGTTTTCTAGATCTACAATTGTTGTGTGTAGATCTAGGGTTTTGGTTTCCTTGGATGATGATTCTAAGGATTATGAATGTTAGAGGAAGGGATCTTGAGGGGTTTTAGTGGCGCGTTCACCAGATTTGAGGTGCAGTTGCTTGTGGGTCGATTTCTTGGGAACCCTAAAGGTAGGTGGATTCTCTCTCGACTCCACTTGGTTAGAACTAGTGGTTCTTTGTTACAATTAATTTTTTGTGCTGAAAAATTAATTTTTATTTGTTGTGGTAAACTGGTTGGAAATCCCTTAGGCAATGTTTTGGGGATTTTTAGAAAAAGGGGGTTTATTGTGAAAGGATCTTGATGTTGATTTTAAAATATAGATTTTAAAATGGGTTATTGAGATTGATTTGGTAAAATGGTTGATGAAATTTTTTTTTCAATAAAGATGTTTTATTAAAATGTGGTTTGGCATGGAAAAAGTTTTTCAATAAATGGATGATTTATTGAAGTGGATTGGTATGCGATGGAATTGGTTAATAGCATGTTGTTGTGACATTGGTGGGTTATATGATTGGTTGTGGTTGATTGAAATGTTGTGTGGAAGTGGGCGGTAAGTCTCACTATAAAAGGTGATGGATAGTGGTTGAAAGAACCACCATATGGGTAGTGGTCGGGAAGTACCGCTAGTTGTGGGTAGTGGTTGGGAAGTACCGCTAGTTGTGAATGGGTGAACGGGTTGGGTGGAAGTCCCACTGTTTTGGTTGTTTTGGTTATTTTGGTTTTTTTGGTTTTTTGGGTTGTTTTGGTTGTTTTGGTTGTTTTGGTTGTTTTGGTTGTGAATGGGTGAACGGGTTGGGTGGAAGTCCCACCGTTTTGGTTTTTTGGGTGTGAATGGGTGAACAGGTTGGGCGGATGTCCCACTGTTTGGTTGTTTGTTATGAATTTCTTTGCAAGTTGGAAATTGTTGTGCTAGTATGTAAATGATAAAATGGCTTGCGTCATGTTTAATTGGATTCCCCTTGGTTACTTGGTTTGGTTGAGATGGCTTGGTAAGGATGTGTTTGTCTTATGGTAACTGTTTCACTTGTGATTATTTTATATAAACTGTTTTATATAAATTTTCTAACTGTTATATCCTTGTGTCGTGTGTTTGGGAAGTAATTTGGGGAAATCCTAATGAGTTTTATTACTCACCCCATACTTTAGAACGTTGGTGTCTTTTCAGATGTTGTGTATCGTGACTTGGTCATAGGTAAGGCATTTCCCTCCTTTAGTGGTTCATTGTGATGTATTGGTGGAGCTTGGAGCTTGGAGCTTTATGTGGAGATGTAGTGGTGTCATGGCTCGTAGTGTTTGTTGTTTGTTTTCCACTTGTACTCTGATGTGGTGTAGAAATGTCTAGTTGTATTGGTTTTTGGTTGTATTGTGGTACCACTTGGTTGTCTTTTGGGAATGCTTGTTTGGCTGTTTTATTGACATTCATCATATAGTGGTGGTTAGTGGATTGTTTTGTTGGTTTTTTCTTAAGGGAAAATCATTTCCCAAATTGGTTCTTGAAGCCCTTGGCATTTATTTCCAGCCTTTGGCACCTTGGAACGTCGCTTAAGGCCAATTAACCCTCACCAACTCCTCAAGACAATGAGGTCGGGTGGGTTGTTACAAGTGGTGTCAGCTTGTTCAGTCCTTTGGTGCTGATCATTGGTTTTGGTGTTGACATTCGTTGTGGTATATTCCTTGAGTCAGGATGGTAGCAAGGCGTAGGAATGTCGGAACTTGGAATGTATATCATAAAAGGACATAGCTAACCCTCTTATTCTAAACTTCAAGTTACCAAGGATTTGGGTACATAAGTGTTTTGGAGACACTTATAAGCATTGGATATCTCATTATCGTGGGTCTATCCAATGAGATGTGCAGGGCATGCATGGTAGAAATGACTTCCCACTAGGATTCATATTTCATTGGGTATAATGATTTATCGGATGAATTGAGAAATGGTTTTTTAAATGTGTGAAATTGTAATGTGAATAAATTTTGTATTTTGAAAATGGTTTGGTTTTAAAAATAGTGAAACATGGAAAATGTGGAAAGGTGAAAATCCTCGTTGTGATAGTATTGTGTAATGTGATTTGAAATGGGATTTCGTGATGTCTACGGAAGTGAGACTCATGGTTGTTTGTTTTCTATTTATAGAAATGGAACCAGGTAGGCGTCGTAGAGACCAACTGAAAGTGGCCGATGATAACTTCATTCCACCTGAGCCCAAGGTGAACCAGCAGCTAGTGAAAAGCATAGTGAAAGCTTTACAACTGTGGAAAGTGGAAATAAAATGGATGAACCAAGGCATGTGGATCATGAGGTTCAGTTTCAAAAGCATAATCCATCAATCTTCAGGGTTTATTCAGAGCCAAATATGTCAGAAGCATGGTTGAATAGAATGAACAAGATATTTGAGTTCTTCGGAACACTGGTAGAGTTAAAAGTGAAGTTGGCCACGTATATGTTGGCAGATCTTTCCCTTTAGTGGTGGGATTTGGTAGTCCAAGTGGGGACGGACCAGGGTGTGATGTGGGAAGGATTTGAGGAATTGTTTAATAAAAATTCTACCCACATACGTTTAGAATTTAGTGCACGACTGATTTCTTCAGTTTGAAGCAAGATCTTATATTTGTGATGGAGTATGCAGCTAAGTTCATGAACTTAGTGAGGTTTGCACTGGAGGTGGAGGGTAGCACGTCATTGAAGGCAAGGATCTTTGAAGAGTGTTTACGGCAAGAAATTTGTTTAAATATAGCATTACTGTGTATATATGATTACATAGAGATCGTGAATATATCCTTGGTGGCTGAGCGGGATCTGTTGGGTGCTCCGGGCGGAGGAAGCATGGTGGTACCCATGAGGAATAGTGGGAACTCTAACACTGGGTTAAAGAGAAGGAGAGAGGCTTATTCCAAGGGAGGGAATATGGAATATAATATGACGGCAGGATCTGTGAATCTTCTTCCGAATCCCCAGAACAAACAAAGATGTTTTCAGTGTGTTTCGACAAGCCACATCAAGTGAGATTGTACGACACAACTGTTGAGAAAAGTATTGTTTTCAACAATACATAATAATGTTATTTAAAGGGGGAGATTATTGAAAATAATACTCTGTATCTTTATGATAATTTTGATTCTCTCAAACACCCATAATTATTTTCTAATGATTTTATTTAGTATTTTGTAGGAATTTATCATTTTATTTTACTCTTGAAATTACGGGAATTTATTGTTAAAGTATTCGTATTCAGCAAGTTTTGGAAACACTGTTCATGCGTTACTTAGTCTGAATCTTCTTTAGTGTGTCCTGGAATCACTGTTCATACCCTACATGGATAAACGTAGCGTAAGGATGAAAAGCGTGTATACTTTTTGAGATAAGAGAAAATTACGGTTAATCAGCCATACGTTATCGGCAAAGTATGGAAGAAGAACCTTACGTTAGGAAGGAACATTGCATTTGGGTTTTTAGAAAAGTATGGAAGGAGAACCGTACATAAATATTAAGCATTACATTTGTTTCTTAAAAGTATGGTTCATCAACCTTACTTTTGTAAACAACCATACGTTCTTTGTAAAGTATGGATCAAGTAAAAGTATGGATCTTTTACTGTACGTTTGAAAGTTGAAGAAAAAGTATGTATGATCAACCCTACGTTTATGATCAACCTTAAGTTTGAATAAAGTAGCATGAACCCTATGTTTATGTCCAACCTTATGTTGTCAATCCTACGTTTGGAGGCCACATCATCAACCTTACGTTTGGCGTCGAAAAGTTTGAAAGACGATATTTTTATGCAATGGTCAGTAAACTGATTGTTAGGTAGATTTCAAGCCGAATTTAAATTTAATTTTAAAATACGACTTTGATCGATTCAAATCCATTTTATCAATGGATTAAATATTGAATTAAAAGGATCTTCTTATGTCGAGACTTCAGGGAAGTTACTACTACTCTGTAAATTCAAATTTTTGAATATCGCGAATCAAAAGGCAACTTTTATGGATCTAAATGTGCAGGGGATATGCTTGGCTTTATTATATATGTTTTCTCTGAAACACCAGGCACAGGAGTGTGGTGATCAATCGATTATTCAAAAAGGTGGAAAACAGAGACTGTAAAAAGCACTCAGTTCTTATGATTCAAAAGGAGCGTCAAAGCTCTGTTTATTTAAGAAGAAGGAACTCGATAAAAGATTCACTTGTTCTACATCAAATATATACTGTGGATCTACTACTGCTGAAGTTGTGAATTATATCTCTATATCTATTACAATAAAATCGACACAGAACTGCTTCGACTTGAAAATCAATATTTCTAGAGACAACGATCCATCTACTGTCAATTGCATTCTGTTGCAATTGTGAAGATCAATTGGAAAAGTTTTTTTTCTAAAATTATTTTTATCTTGAGTAACCAGCTTCTCATACTAAGCTGAGTAGGTTCGTGTTTGAACCATAAGAATTTGTTTTTCCTTGGATTGTAAAGGTGTCAACTACCTGTACTCAGTTGTGAACCGGTCTATTGAAACAAGGACCAGATAGTGAAAATCACCAAGCTCGTGGAGTAGAGCGTTGGTGGAGGGGACTAGGGGCCTTCTATTCCCCGAACCACTATAAATCTATGTGTCCCTACTTTTACTTATTACACTTCATGATCAAATATGATAAATCATAGAGGAAAAAACTCGTTCAATCGAAGAGTTAACGAAAAATCTGAAAGACACAATTCACCCCCCTCTTGTGTATAATCTGTATATTCAAAATCCAACAATTGGTATCAAAGGTGGATCTTCTGATAGAGACTTAGCAATCTAGAAGCATTTAAAGATTATACAACATAGCATCATGACTGATACAAGAGAGTTAATGTCTATGGTAAGAGCACCGTACTTCAATGGAGAAAACTATGGATGCTGGAAGTCTCAAATTATTATCTATCTAAAAAATCTTGGATACAGAGTCTATTCTAAGATTCTAACTCTATATAAAATACCAGAAAAACCTGAAACATTGAGTGCAGCTACTGAAGCAGAATATGATATTAATTCAAAGGTAATGAATGCAATTATATGTGGTTTAGGACTTGATGAGTTTAATAGATTATCTCAATTCCCAACAGCATATGGAATGTGGAAAACTATTGTTGTTGAGTACGAAGGAACTAACAATATCAGGTAAATGAGATATGAAACTGCTAAGCATAAATTTGATACCTTCAGAATGGTTGAAGGTGAGAGTATTACTCAAATTAATGGAAGATTGACAGATATTGTCAATAACATAACTTCCTTGGGAGATCCCATTAAGCAAGCTAGTAAATAATTAAAAGTATTGAGGGTACTGCCTAAAAAATAGAATGGAATCTCTATAGAAATCAGACAATCGACACCTGTCAAAGATTTAACCATGAGAGAACTGATTGGAACATTAATGATGTATGAAGCTGGGATGGAAGATTAAGCTAATGAACATAAAGTGCTTATCAAAAGAGAAGATATTGCCCTGAAAGCATCATCACAGAGCAAAAGCAAAAAGATGAAGAAGAGAGAAGTCAAAGCTAAATTAGAGAGCTTTGACTCATCAAACTGAGATGAATAACTGGCTCAGCTAGCCAGAAAATTTAGAAAATTCAACAGCAAGAAAAGAGACATAAAAAAATCCTTTAAGAGAGATGATAAGGAAGTAAGATGCTATGAATTCAAGAAGATGGGGCATATCAGACCAGATTTTACACAATTGAAAGATGCAAAGAAGTAGAAATTATTCAAAAGAAATGACAATGATCAGAAAGACAAGAAAGCTATGAAAGCCACTTGGAGTGTATCTGAAGTCTCCAGTAGCTCTCCTGAATCATGCTCAGAGAAAGAAGAAGTAAATATAAAAGAAAACATGGGTTTCATGGAAGAAACCGATGAGGTACACTCATATTACTCCTCTAACTCAAATAATGAATCAAATTCTGAATCAAGCTACACAAATGACAAACTTGTAGCCTACTACAATATGCTTGAAGAAAGATATGACTCACTATTTAAGAAACATAATTCACTAAAGAACATACATAAAGATATTTCAGATAAAATAGATATAATGCTGAAACAACATAAGGAATTAACTGATAAATACAATTCTATTAACACTAACTATATTAATTTTGAATCAAGAATAAAAACATTAGAGGATGATGTAGAATCTTACAAACAGGATGCATTGGTTTTTACAAAAGTAGAGAATTCATTAAATTAAATTCTTGGAAAAACTATCATTAAAAAGGAGAGATTTGGAATTGGCAGTAAAGGAGAAAAACCAAAGCTATATAAAAATTATTTTATTCCTAGCTCTAAAATGGTTAATTGTAACTTTTGTGGGACAAAGGGACATATAGATAAAATTGTTTCTTAATACAACCTCAAATTTGTGGTATTAAGAAAGCCTATGTTTCAAAAGACTTATATGATTCAGCTGATTTTAATAGAACAAAGCAAATCTGGATACCCAGATCATTGCTAGATAACACCTCTGGACCCAACAGAATATGGGTACCAAAGCAATTTGTTTGAATGTCTTTGCAGGTAGCAGGCCACCAGAGTAGAAAAGATATATGGTACATGGACAGTGGCTTCTCAAGACATATGAGTGGAAACTCATTTAATTTTTCTTCACTCACTCAAAAGGAAGGAGTACTTGTCACATTTGGTGACAATTCCAAAGGAAAAAACATTGGCATTGGAACTGTTGGAGATCCAAAAACAGCCTCAATCAGAAAAGTACTTTATGTACAAGGATTAAAACACAACCTGATAAATATCCCTCAATTTTGTGATGATGGATACACTATTGATTTTACTAACAATTGTTGTATTGTTTCTAATGGTAAACTGTTTAAATTTAAGGCACCAAGAACTGATAATGTCTATACTTTGGATTTAAATTCCTTGTGTAAACAACAAGTAAACTGCTTGACTACTAAAGTAAGTGAATCTTGGATCTGGAGTAAGAGACTTGGACATTGCAATGTATATGTCTTACATAAATTATCTAAGAAGCATCTAGTTTCTAATTTTCCTAGTCTCAAATTTGAAAGTGACAGATTATGTGATGCATTCTAACTTAGAAAGCAACACAAATAATCATTCAAATCTATTAATAAAGTTGATACATCTAAACCTCTAGAAATTATCCATATAGATTTGTTTTGACCTTCTAGAGTATCAAGCTTAGCTGGTAAATTATATGTTTATGTATTAGTTGATGATTATTATAGATTTACTTGGATTTTCTTTTTGAAATTTAAAAATGAAGCTTTTACTTTATTTTAAAGTTTCTGCAAATCTATTCAAAATGAAAAAGGTTTTAATATAATCTCATTGAGAAGTGATCATGGTGGAGAATTTGAGAATCATGAATTTAATTCCTTTTACTCAAACATTGGTATTAAACATACCTTCTCAGCACCAATAACACCTCAATAGAACGGGATTGTAGAAATAAGAAATAGAACAGTTTAAGAAATGGTTAGAACTGTGTTAAATGAATATAGCCTACCTATATATTTTTGGGCAGAAGTTGTAAATACAACTTTCTATATAATTAATAGAGTTTTAATTAGACCTATTTTTAAAAAGACACCCTATGAACTATGGAATAACAGAAAACCTAAAGTAAATTACTTTAAATTTTTTGGATGCAGGGGCTACATCTTGAACACCAAAGATAATCTTGGTAAGTTCGATCCAAAATCAGATGAAGGTATTTTGTTAGGATATTCTACTACCTCCAAATCTTATAGAGACTATAATAAAAAGTCAAGGATTATTAAAGAATCAGTTCATGTGAAGTTTGATGAATCTGATCCCTTGGAGAAAAAGACAGATCAAATGGATGAACCTGACTCTAATGATAACATGAGACTTGAGAACTTAAAGAATGATTTTGAAAATGATATAAAAGAAATTCAGTCCAGTTCAGAGGGACATGATACTGAAGAACCTTTAAATTTATTTCCTAGATAGTCTAAAACCCTAAATAATCACTCTTTAGAAACTATAATAGGTGACTTAGATACAAGAATAAAAACTAGAGGAAATATAGGAAATCTTGTATAATTATCTACCTTTTATCTTCATTAAAACCCAAGACTATAGAAGAAGCTTTAGATGATGAAAGCTGGATGATAACAATTCAAGAAGAATTAAACTAGTTAAAAAGAAATGAAGTCTGGGAGTTAGTTGAAAGACCACAGAACTATCCAGTAATAGGAACCAAATGGGTCTTTAGAAATAAGAAATATGATCAAGGAATAATAACTAGAAATAAAGATAGACTTGTAGCTAAAGGATATAATCAGGAAGAAGGTATAGATTATGATGAGACCTTTGCACCTGTAGCTAGACTAGAAGCCATTAGAATCCTCTTATCCTATGAATCTCATATGAACTTTAAATTATTTCAGATGGATGTTAAATCTTCCTTTTTAAATGGTTATTTAATGGAGGAACTTTATGTTGAGCAACCTCCTAGTTTTGAAAACTCTCAAAAACCTAATTCTATTTTTAAACTTACTAAAGCTCTTTATGGCCTTAAACAAACACCTAGAGCTTAGTATGAAAGATTAAGTTCTTTTCTTTTGAAAAATGACTTTACTGTTGGATTGGTAGATCCAACACTCTTTAAGAAAACTGTCAAAAATAATGTTTTATTGGTTCAAATTTATGTTGATGATGTAATTTTTGGATCAACTAATAAAACTCTTTGTCATTAATTTTCAAAATTAATGCAAGAAGAATTTGAAATGAGTATGATGGGAGAATGAAATTTCTTTTTGGGTCTTCAAATATTTCAAAAAGATTTTGGAAATGTTTTAAATCTAAGAAAATACATTGCTGATTTACTTAAGAAATTTGGACTTGAAAATAGCAAGCCATTTATAACTCCTATGTGTACTAATATAAAACTCGATTTGGATGAAACTAAGAAATCAGTTGACAAAAAGTTATATAGAGGTATGATTGGTAGTTTTCTATATCTTACTGATAGTAGGACAGATATAATTTATTTATTATTTCTTTGTGCTAGATTTTAATCAAATCCCAAAGAATCTCATTTAACTGCTGTCAAAATAATTTTTAGATATTTAAAAGGAACTATTTTTCAATCTCTACTTTATCCAAAAACTTCTGATTTTAATTTTATTTCATATTCAGATGCTAAATTTGGATGTTGTAGATTATATAGAAAAAGCACATCAGGAACATGTCACTTTTTAGGAGAGTATTTAGTGTCATGGTCTAGTAAGAAACAATATTCAGTTTCCCTATCAATAGCTGAGGCAGAATATGTATCTACTTGAAGTTGTTGGGCACAAGTGTTGTGGATGAAGAACACTCTTATGGAATTTGGAATGAATTTTAATAATACACCTATTTTATTTGATAATACAAGAGCAATTAATATTTCAAAAAATCCTATTAGTCATTCTAGAACTAAGCACATTAATATAAGGCATCAATTTTTAAGAGATTGTGTTATTAAAAAGGATATATTTTTAGAATTTATAAATACAGAAATTCAATTATCATATATTTTTACTAAACCACTTCCCACTACAAGGTTTGATTTTATTAAGGGGGAGCTAGGTTTATTTGATTTTAAATAAAATTTTATTTTACAATACTAGTTCTTTATTTTAATTCTACTTAAAATAATTTTTCTATTTTTGTTTTTCAAACAGAATAAGTTTCTTTTAACCACTTAATATATTTTATTTATTTTTAAATATATGTATTGATTATTAAAAACACGAGAATCAATGTTGTCAGAAAACTCTTTCGACTTCTAAAACTTTTCATTTCTATCGAAACCTTTTCGGACCCGCAAACTGCACCTATGTTCGTCAACCCTAATCTTCGAACCTCTGAAACCCTAACCTTCAAACCTTTAGAGATTCTCACATAGATGATAAGAACTAAAAGAGCCAGTAAAGTCGATACAAGCAATGCCAAGAGACAATTCTCTGAAGGAAGAAACATATTATAGGGAAAGGTAATCGATCTCGACTGGTTATTTCAGACAAATCCACTATTGAAACAAGCGCTGTCGTTTTAGAACCTTGAATAGAAATTCAATAGTGAAAATATAGAATTTCTGTATAAGGTAGAACTTAGATACTTCTTCAAATCTATATAGTTTATTCTGGGAGATACTGAGGATAGTATGATGGCTAAGATAGAGGATAGGGATTTCTCAATCTCGTCAGTAGAAATTGGTCAGATTCTAAACTGCCCTCATGAGGGATTTTTTCATTTCGATTTGAAAAACATTGGAGATTCTGTGCATAAATCCGAGGACATAATGTCATTTCTTTTTTGTACTACCACTGTAAAGAAAATGTTTATCAAGGATTTGGAGCCTAATAAGAAAATTTTGGTCAAATTTGTGCAAACAGGGATTGCACCGAGGATGTCTGAGAGGGAAAAAATATTATATCCTGATATGTATATAATGTATCTTTTTCTCAGTGATGTCAAACTCAATTTTCCTAGGTATATGGTTAGATACCAAAGATATTGTTGTCAGAGTGATGCCTGAATGAACTTTTATCCTTTTGGTCGATTCATTTCCAAACTGTTACTTAAGAAGGACATGGTGAGATTAGTAGATGATTGAGTACATTTTCATCACAGTAATGTGTTTAATGATGGACCTTTAAGGAAGATTGGCTATTTCTGGAGCACCATTAAAGGAACACTTTTTCCATTCAGAGCTGAGGATGACTCAGAGAGTGCTCAGGCTCAACTTGCTAAGTCCAAGGAGGGACAAGCTGAATCATGAGTCAGCAATGTAGCAAGAAGGATCCGATTTAAAGTGGAAGATGCTGAAGAAGAAAGAAGTCAGGAGGGACTTCAATCTCAAAGAACTAGACCTGTTAATGAGGAAATTACTTCCCCTGCATTGGAAACAACAGAATCTTTATTTTCTTATACTTTTGTAAGAGAAGTTGCTATTGATAAGACCATGGAAGATGTTAGTAAAAGGACAACACCAGTAAAGGGATCAGGAGTTCAAGAAGAATATCAAAGGAAGACTCAGGAACATATTGTAGCTGATGTTGAAGTTACAATTCAATGGGAATAAGATAAGGAGGCAGAGCCCGGTGATGAAGTGACCAGACCTCAAGAAACTCCTAAAAATATTGTTATCAAAATTCTAGGGGAAGACAAAGATGCTGATTTTTGTGATGAACATCTCCCTGATCCTCCAACATAGGTACTTCAAGAGGATTTTTCTATGGAGGAGTCTGAGGACTCTAAGGAAAAATCTATGGACCAACTCACACAGGACAAAGAGAAAGAACAATCTGATGCTGACTCATTACCTTTGGTAATGCTGCATCATCCAGAGCCTGAAAATGTGAATCAAGCACAGGGTGCCTCTAATTCAAGGAAGAAGGAAGTTGAAGAACTGTACAAAAAGGTGTCTCAGTTGGAATCTGAGAATGTCACTCTGAGAAATTCCTTAGACTTAGAACATTTGAGATTTCAAAAGCTGAAGGAGAGTACAGTTTCAAGACAAGAAGTTAAAATTTTCAAGAGGATATGCTAAAAGCTGTTGCAAAATTTAAATTTGAAATGGTTATGAAGTCAAATTTCTCATATCTTAAGTTTTTTCTGGAGACACAATTTGCATTAATTATAAATAGTGCTGCTAGTGGATCAGGCACTTAACCTGATTTAATCAGAATATTTCAATCTATCACAGCTACAACGAGCAATATGAATGACAGGTTGCAATATCGTCAGTGCAATAGTGCTCCATTATCTGTTCTCTTAGATAATCAGAAATTCTTAGTTGATAAGTTAACATCCAGTGATCCAAGAATCCATTATATCTTAGAAAAACTCACAGAGAAGTTGTCTTTGTTTATGGAGAAAGAAGAAAGGATTCATGAGTTTTTCAGAGCCAATCTCATTGAAGATATTCATATGACTCAAGAGTCCAGAGATCTTATTATTAAGCTTGGTGATGGACTAATAAGAATGTTGAGAGAACAGTTAGAAAAAATAAAGTATACAGTCCAGCGAAGATAAACCATACCTATTCACTGTAAAAAACCTTAATTCTTGTGTTTATCATACTTGTATATATTTTTGATTTTTAATGAAAATATGTTCCTTTCTTTCTATTTGTTTTACTATCTTTATTTTGATATTCTAGTACTCCAGATTTAATTATTGATAAACTGTTAATAATAGCATTTACCTACAGTTCATTGCAACATTAAATGTGTTAAAATCCATGATTTATCATTCTTTTTGATATCACAAAAAGGGGGAGAAATTAGATAAACACAACATTTTATTTTAAAAACCTTATTTAAATGATTTTCAGTATATTTAATGTTTTGGATTTATACAGATTTATACTTATACAGAAAACTATTTTAAGTTATTAAAAGTTGTTTATTATATAGGGAAATTTTCTTTTACTTTTTATTCAGAGGGAGAAATTTGGATAAAACTAGAAACTTTTATTTTATTATTTACTTTTATTTTTAAAGAAATTTTATTTTATTTTCATGAATGGGGAGAAATTTTTATTTATTGATATGATTTTGTTAAAATTAAATATTGTTTTATCCTCTCAAAATTCTAAAACTTTATGTAACTAATTTTTAAAGTTAATTTCATTTAATTATTCTTATTATTTTATGGGTTTTGTGATCATAAAAAAGGGGGAGATTGTTGAGGAAAGTATTGTTTTCAATAATACATAATAATTTTATTTAAAGGGGGAGATTATTGAAAATAATACTCTATCTCTTTATGATAATTTTGATGCTCACAAATTCCCTTAATTATTTTCTAATGATGTTATTTAGTATTTTGCAGGAATTTATCATTTTATTTTACTCTTGAAATTACAGGAATTTATTGTTAAAGTATTTGTATTTAGCATGTTCTGGAAACACTGTTCATGTGTTACTTAGTCAGAATCTGCTTTAGAGTGCCTGGGAATCACTGTTCATACCCTACGTGGATAAACATAGTGTAAGGATGAAAAGTGTGTATACTTTTTGAGATAAGATGAAATCATGGTTAATCAACCATACGTTATCAACAAAGTATGGAAGAACAACCTTACGTTTGGAAGGAACCTTACGTTTGGGTTATCAGAAAAGTATGGAAGGAGAATCGTACGTAAATATTAAACGTTACGTTTGTTTCTCAAAAGTATAGTTCATCAACCATACTTTTGTAAAAAACCATACATTCTTGGAAAAGTATGGATCAAGTAAAAGTATGGATCTTTTACCGTACATTTGAAAGTTGAGGAAAAATTATGGATGATCAACCCTAAGTTTATGATCAACCTTACATTTGAAGAAAGTAACATGAACCCTACGTTTATGTTCAACCTTACGTTGTCAATCCTACGTTTGGAGGCCACGTCATCAACCTTACGTTTGGAATCAGAAAGTTTGAAAGATGGTATTTTTATGCAATGGTCAGCAAGCTGATTGTTAGGCAGATTTCAAGATGGATTTAAAGTCAATTTTAAAATACAACTTTGACTGATTCAAATCCGTTTTATCAATGGATTAAAGATTGAATTAAATGGATATTTTTATGCTGAGACTTCAGGGAAGTTACGACTACTCTGTAAATTCAAATTTTTGAATATCGTGAATCAAAAGGCGACTTTTATGGATCTAAATGTGCAGGGGATATGCTTTACTTTATTATATATGTTTTATCTAAAACACCAGGAACATGAGTGTGGTGATCAATCAATTATTCAAAAAGGTGGAAAACAAAGACTGCAAAAAGCACTCAGTTTTGCTGATTCAAAAGGAGTGTCAAAGCTCTTTTTATTTAAGAAGAAGGAACTCGATAGAAGATTCACTTGTTCTAAATCAAATATCTATTATGGATCTACTACTTCTGAAGTTGTGAATTATATCTCTATATCTAATGCAACCGGATCGACTCAGAACTGCTTCGACTTGAAAATCAATATTTCTAGAGACAACGATCCATCTGCTGTCAATTGCATTCGGTTGCAATTGTGAAGATGAACAGGAAAAGTTTTTTTTCCTAAAATTGTTTTTTATATTGAGTAGCCAGATTCTCGTACTAAGATGAGTATGTTCGGGTTTGAACCAGAAGGATTTTTTTCCTTGGATTGTAAAGGTGTCAACTGCATGTACTCAGTTGTGAACCCGTCTGTTGAAACGAGAACCAGATAGTGAAAATCACCAACCTCGTGGAGTAGAGCGTTGGTGGAGTGGACTAGGGGACTTCTGTTCCCCAAACCACTATACATCTATGTGTCCTTGATTTTACTTATTCCGTTGCATGATCAAATCTGATAAAGCATAGAGGACAGAACTCATTCAATCGAAGAGTTAACGAAAAATATGAAAGACACAATTCACCCCCCTCTTGTGTATAATCTGTATATTCAAGATCCAACAACAACCTCGAGCATGTCATAATTATAAGAAGATGGGGAATCTATAGTGTTATTGTCAGAATTCTCCAAGTTCGGGTGCGTGTGACACTCCTCAGGGATCACAGACGTCGTATGCTTCGACCGGACGGGGACGGCAGCATACCCCTCAGCAGTAGAGTAAAGTGGGTCATGGTGATTCTTGTAATACCATGACGCCTCAGCAAAGCAATAAAGAGTCGAGTGTGGCAACAAAGGCATTGTACGGAGCTAAGCAGTTTGTAGTGGATGATCAGTCGGGACCATCCATAGTGCAATGTAATATTCTTTTAAATTCTACCTTGATGCAATTGTTGTTTGATATGGGTGAATCACACTCTTTTATTGCTGCACATATGGTTGAGTTACTGGGTTAAAGGGTAGAAATTATTCCTTCAGTTTTGAAACTTCAAACTCCTCTGGTTCGGAGAGAGTGTCAAGCCTTCTTGTGTTGATCATGTAGTATTGTTGTGGGAGAAGTTGAGATAACCTAAAATTTCTCAGTGCTTGAGATGGATGGGTATGATGTAATCCTGGGAATGGATTGGCTAGTGGCGTTTAAGGCCCACATTGATTGTATTGCACAGACAGTGGATTTTACGACACACGATGGCGTTAGAAATCTCTTTAGAAGAGATATTCATGAAAAGAAGGGTGCAATGGGATTTTTGGCACCAGAAGTGGGCACGTTATCATATCAGTTGGCGGTGTTGTCGTTGGGATTGGTAGAGGGTTTTAAACAAAGTGTTCTTCCGACATTGGTGGATCAGTTCATGGATGTTTTTCCTAAAAAAATCTCCGGGTTACCTCTTGTAATAGAAGTGGAGTTTATGATTGATCTCCTTCCAAGGACCAGGCCTATCTCACTTTCGTCTTAACAGATAGCCCCTACTGAATTGCGGGAATTGAAATTCCAGTTGGAAGAGTTAGAAAACAAAGGGTTTATCTGGCCTAGCACATCTCCGTGGGCAGCGTCGATGTTGTTTGTGAAAAAGTTGGATGGAACTTTGAGGATCTATGTTGATTATCATATGATTAACCAAGTTACGATAAAGAACAGATATCCACTTCCATGAATTGATGATTTTTTCGACTAGTTTAGGGGAGCCCAATGGTTCTCCAATATTGTCCTAAGATCAGGATATCATCAATTGCGGGTGAGGAAGGATGATATTCCTAAAACATATTTTAGAAGTAGATATGGCCATTATGAATATGTGGTTATGACCTTTGGTCTAATGAATGCACCAGCGTTGTTCATGGAATTGATGAATCAGATATTTCAGCGATATCTTGATTCATTTGTGGTGGTGTTTTTAGATGATATTCTGGTGTATTCAAAGACAAGGGTGGAGCATGAGCAGCACTTGGAGACAATGCTGGGGATCTTGAGGGATCAGTGGTTGTATTCCAAATTGTCAAAGTGTAACTTTTGGATACAGAAAGTTTGTTTTCTTGGACATGTGATTTCTGAAAGAGGTGATTCAGTAGATCTGAAAAAGGTAGAGGTTGTTACCTTATGGAAACCACCAAATACTATGTTTGAGGTACAGAGTTTCCTCAGTCTAGATGGGTATTATCAGTTTTTTTCATGATTTTTCACTTTTGGCTTCACTGATGACAGCTTTGACAAGAAAGAATGTTCCATTCCAGTGGAATGAACAGTTTCATCAATGTTTCGAACAGCAAAAGGGTCTCCTTACATCAGCACCAATATTGGTTTTTCTAGAACCAGGAAATTTGTATGTGGTATATTGTGATGCATCAGGATCAGGGTTGGGGTGTGTTATCATGAAAGGTAATCATGTGGTTTCTTATGGCTCACGAAAGTTGAGGGTATATGAGAAGAACTACCCAACTCATGATTTGGAATTGATAGCAGTGGTCCATGCTTTGAAAGTGTGGCGTCACTATCTCTTCGGTGAGAAATTCATGGTATATACAGATCATAAGAGCTTGAAACACATTTTCTCACAAAGGTATTTGAATTTGAGGCAAATGGGATGGATGGAATATCTCCAGATGTTTGATTTTGACTTGATGTACACACCGGGTAAAGTAAATTCGGTGGTGAATACATTAAGTATAAAATCATATGCTCATGTGGTAAAACAGGCATCAGACCAGTGGAAGTAGATGTCGGTTATAGCAGACATGCGGTTGGAATGTGAAGACCAGGGAAATAGAGGTGTCTTCTTCCCAGTTTTGTTGATTCCTAACTTGGTTGGACTAGTTAAAGAGGCACAGATATCTGATTCTGAGTGTGTGACCATGAGGTTGATATTCAATATTGGGGAGACCATAGAGTGTTGAAAACTGAATGGAGATTCAGTTTTGTGTTTTCAAAATTAGATGGTTGTACCAGTTTCTTTTTAGGAGGATATTCTCAGGGCATATCATCATTCCAGGTGGGTTGTTCATCCTAGAATTCAGAAAATGTATAAATCATTAAAAGTGCAGTTCTGGTGGGATGGTATGAAAAGAAGTGTTGCTGAGTTTTTTTCGAGATGCTTGACTTGTCAGCAGGTCAAGGCAGAGCATCAGAGGCCAGTGGGAATGTTGCAGTCTTTACCAATCCCTGTATGGAAGTGGGAGCAAATAGCGATGGATTTTTTCACAGGTCTCCCAAGAATGGTCAGAAATCATGATTCCATTTGGGTGATAGTGGATCGACTAACGAAGTCATCCCATTTCATCCCGATTCGTGAATCTCATACGGTGTAGGATCTATCCAAAATCTATATCTGGGAGGTGGTAAAGAGGCATGGTGTTCCAGTTTCGATCGTATCCGATAGATATCCGAGGTTTACATCTCATTTCTTGAAATCCTTACAGAAAGCCCTTGGGACACAATTGACGATGAGCATAGTGTATCACCCTCAAACAGATGGTCAATCCCAGAGGACGATACAAAATTTGGAGGATATTTTGCAGGTTTGTGTCATGGATTTTGGTGGCTCGTGGGAGGATCACCTGTCATTGGTTGAGTTCTCATATAATAACAGTTATCAGGCATCCATACAAATGGCTCCATTTGAAGCGTTGTATGGGAGGCCATGTCATTCTCCACTATGTTGGGTGGAAATGGGTGAGTCCTCGATGGTTTGACCTGTTAGGTCGGAAGAAGGCCCCAAGGAGGGAATGATGGCAAGAGGGGGGGTGAATTGCCTTTTAAAAAAATTGATTAACAAATTAAAATCAAAGTGAAAGATGCAGCGGAAATAAAGAAGGCAAAACACAAGAACTTGATAACGGAGTTCGGCCAAAACCCGGCCTACGTCTCCGCTCCCAACTCAACCGTTGAGAGATTCCTACCGCTTGCTTTTCAATGGTTTTAGCAAGAAACCCACTAGGCTTTGAGGTAGCACTAGGACCTATTACAGCTTGCTTTTATTGGTTTAGCAAGAACCCAATGCTTTTAATGGTTAAGCAATAACCCACTAGTCTTTTTACGGGTGAAGACTAGCTCACCGATCTCAAGCTTTTTAAAGGAAAAGCTTGTGAACCTCTTCACACCTTAGTGGTGGTGTGAGAACCCAAAGAGAAAGGGGGATGAGAAAAGGGTTTGGGGTTTGTAGACACAAACCCAAAATTAAAGCTCAAAAGAGATAAAACAATAAAACCCGTAATGGAGGAAGTCTTGGGCGCCTTTGATTGATTGGAGATGTTGAAGGCCGCTTCCAAGCTTCTTGGGTGGAGCTCCTTGGATTTGGAAGTTGTTGGAGCACTTGAGGTTCCTTTGAAGGAAGTCGCCGGTGGTTGGCCAATTGATGCAAAATATGTCCGTGGGCTTCACAATAGTTCCGGTAGATGTCCGGGGCTTCACAATAGTTCCGGTAGATGTCCGGGGCTTCCTTGGCCTTTATTTATAGGCATGGAACCCTTGGGGAGGCTTCGGAGCCGTTGGAGAGGCTAAAAGAGCCGTTGGGAGCCAAGTGGGCAGGCTGGTCAACAGCCCAACGGCTAGTTTGACTGTGTCCACCGGCTGGCCGGTGCAGGGCCACCGGCTGGCCGGTGCCTTGACAGTGGCTGAGAAATCTGGTCCAGGCTCTACCGGTCGACCGGTGGAGGAGCCACCGGCTGGCCGGTGGTGAGGCAGTAGCCTTCACTATTGGGGCTGGGTGCCACCGGCTGGCCGGTACAAGGCCACCGGTTGGCCGGTGTGGAAGCAGTGACTTCCCTTCGAGTGCAGGTGCCACCGGCTGGCCGGTGGTGTGCCACCGGCTGGCCGGTGGTCTGGATTTCAGACCAGTTCTGCCTTCTTTCTATCTTGGCCCAATTCCTTGGCCACCTGATTTGATTCCTATCAATCAAAAACACTTGAAACAATGTTAGAAACATAAGAGGGTGATTGTGATCATGAAAATTAAACCTCGAGGGGTTTGAGAGGTACAACATGACCGAGCCTTGTCCAGGAGACTATGGAGAAGATCAAGTTAATTAGGAAGAGAATGGAGATGGCTCAGAGTCGTCAGAAATATTATGCGGATCATCGTCGACAGTCGTTGTCGTTAAAGGTGAGTGATCATGTTTTCTTGAGGATCTCTCCTAGGTTGGGACATCATCGGTTTGGGAAGTAGAGAAAGTTATCTCCAAGGTATATTGGACCTTTTGAGATTATTGAGCGGGTTGGTGAGGTGGCTTATCATTTGGATTTTCCACCTGAGTTCATTGCGGTGCACGATGTGTTTCATGTGTTGTAGTTGAAAAAGTATTAGTCAGATTGTGACCATGTGATTTGATGGGATCATGTTGAACTAGAATCGGATGCTTCGTTGGTGCATGTGCCATTGTGGGTTATGGATAGGCAAGAGAACGTCTTTCATGGTAAAAGCATCAGTTTAGTTCATGTTTTGTGGCAACATGGTCAGATTCAAGAGGAGACTTGGGAGTGGGAGAAAGAGATGGCCGAGCAATGGCCTGAGCTCTTTTGGCAAAGGATGGTTTCACTACTTTCTGAGGACGGAAAGACTAATGGTGGGGAGAATTTAGTACCCCCCGGTTTGAGGTATGTAGACTTTTTTATGCTTCTGTATGTGTTTAAAGTGCATGGGATGAGTTCAGAAGAGGTTTGGAGAGTTTGGAATGGTTTTGAATGAGTTTGGAGGCTTTTCGTAGGGAGCACGGTTTGAGGACAGTTAGTGGAAACTGTGCATATTCTCTAGGAAACCATACAGGGGGAGATAGTAGGCTTCGTATAGCCTGTGCGTGGTTTTCCAAACCGTTCGAGGCAACTGTGCGGACCCTTTCTCCTGAGATAGTATCATGTGCACGGTTTGCGCACGGTTTTCCAAACTATTCGAGCTAACCATGTGACCACTTAAAAATAGGGTTTTAAAACCCGAGTTCACTCGGGCTTGCCTCATTCCTCTCCAAAAATTCTCCCACTTGAGCCTCACTCAGGATTTCGGGTTCTCAGGGGTTTAGGGTTATCTTTCACTTGTTTTGGAAGCATTTTGAATAGGTTTCTTGGTGGTTTGAAGGTGGTTTATCCCGAGTAATTCTCTCCTCTTGGTATCCTTGTGTTTTCCTCTAGATCTACATCCCTCTCTTTCTTGATTTTATAGATCTACACTTGTTGTGTGTAGATCTAGGGTTGTGGTTGCCTTGGATGATGATTTTAAGGCTTATGAATGTTAGGGGAAAGGATCTAAAGAGGTTTCAGAGGTTTGTTCGCCAGATTTGAGGTGTGGTTTCTTGTGGGTCGATTTCTCAGTAACCCTAAAGGTAGGTGGATTCTATCTCAACTGCACTTGGTTAGAAATAGTGGTTCTTAGTTACAATTAATTTGTTGTGCTGAAAAATTAATTTTTATTTTTTGTGCGAAATTGGTTAGAAATCACTTGACTGATGTTTTGTGGATTTTTGGAAAAAGGGGTTTTATGGTGAAAGGCTCTTGATATTGATTTTAAAATAGAGATTTTAAAATGGGTTATTGAAATTGATTGGGTAAAATGGTTGATGAAAAATGGTTTTCAATAAAGATGTTTTATTGAAATTTGGTTTGGCATGGAAAATGGTTTTTAATAAATGGATGATTTATTGAAGTGGATTGGTATACGATGGAATTGGTTGACTGCATGTTGTTGTGACATTGGTGGGTTATGTGCTTGGTTTTGATTGATTGAAATTCTGTGTGGAAGTGGGTGGGAATTCTCACTATAAAAGGTGATGGATAGTGGTAGTAAGAACGACCATATGGGTACTGGTCGGGAAGTATCACTAGTTGTGGGTAGTGGTCGGGAAGTACTGATAGTTGTGAATGGGTGAACGGGTTGGGTGGAAGTCCCACCATTTTGGTTGTTTTGGTTATTTTGGTTGTTTTGGTTGTTTTGGTTGTTTTGGTTGTTTTGGTTGTTTTGGTTGTTTTAGTTTTCAATGGGTGAATGAGTTGGGCGGAAGTCCCACCATTTGGTTTTTTTTTGTGCATTTATTTGCAAGTTGGAAATTGTTGTGCTAGTATGTAAATGATGAAATGGATTATGGAATGTTTAATTGGATTTCACTTGGTTTCTTGGTTTGGTGAGATGTCTTGGTAAGGATGTGTTAGGATTATGGTAATGGTAGAACTTGTGAATATTTTATATAAACTGTTTTATATAAATGTTCTAATGTTTTTATCCTAGTGGTGTGTGTAGGGAAGTCATTTGGGGAAATCCTACTGAGTTTTAGTACTTAGCTACATCTTTGGCATGTTGGTGTATTTGCAGATGTTTCGTATCATGACATGGGCAAAGGTAAGACATCTCCATCCTTTTGTGGTGCATTGTGATGTCTTGGTGGATCTTGGAGATTGGAGCTTGGTGTGGAGTTGTGGTGGTGTCATGGCTCATAGGGTTTGTTGTTTGGTTTCATCTTGTACTCTGATGTGGTGTAGACATGTATGGTTGTATTGGTTTTGGTTTGTATTGTGGTACAACTTGGTTGTATTTTGGTAATGCATGTTTGGCTGTTCTATTGACATGCATCATATAGTGGTGGTTAGTGGATTGTTTGGTTGGTTTTGTCTTAAGGGAAAATCGTTCCCCAAATTGGTTCTCAAATCCCTCGGCATTTATTTCCATCCTTTGGCACTTTGGGAAGGTCTCTTAAGGCCAAGTAACCCTCACCACCTCCTCAAGAAAATGAGGTGGGGCCGGGGTGTTACATTTAATTACGGGGAGACATTTTTAGAAAACATGGAAATAACCCATAATTCAAAACTCTATAGTTAACTGAGTTAAACGTAGGATTTCTCTACATAGATATCAACTTTGAAATAATAGTTGAAAATGTATAGTTGATTATAAAATTATGGATAATGAACCACATGTTTGTTCCTAAAATCTAGGGTTTCTTATAAAATTAGTATTCTTGGTCCATATGTTCACTCTAAATGTAGGGTATGAAAGTATAGATCCTTACTGAAATTAGGGTTCAAAAACTATATTTTCCACTTAAAAATTTGGGTATAATGTTTTTTCTAAAATACATTTTAAAAATTTCTATAATACTTATACTTTGATAAATAAAAAGAATCTTATGGGATTAATGTCTAAAAATGATTCAAAAATAAAATAAACATTTCAGTAATCACATTATACTAAAATTCACTTAAAGTAAATTCAGTAATAACATTGATTTCGATGTTTATAAGAATTAAAATAAAAAATAAATTAATTAAATTTTTGGATCAATACATTCCCAGAAAATGATTTATAATAAATTTTATAAATTAAAGAATCAACTTTTGACGAATTCATTTTTCATTTTTAGATCTTACAATGTCTCTACATCGTGTCATAATTGCATCATAGGAATAAAGTTTAGATTTCTTTTAGAAGTGATCCACACATGCTCTATAAACCTTCAAATGTAATTGTAATATTCTTTGGATGCTAGTGTGGTAGATCATAATGCTTATGCCATTCATCTTAGATCGCCCCAATAATTTCATGAATGAGGATTCTCTTGGATATCTCTATAATCTATAGTGGTGTAAGTGGAGGATTTCTCTCTGTTCTTGGGAGTTTTCTTAGATAATGATCTCTCTAGGTCTTTTAGAGAATTCTCCGGGTGCTTTTGTGCACAAAAAAATGAAAACTACCTGTAAAAAAATATAATTAAATTTATCTACTAATAGGGTTACAAAATAATAATTGCACATAAACCCCTAATATTACATTAATACCTACAGAACCCCATGTAAATAATAATAATAATAATAATTCTTAACATGCACAAATCTTGTGAATTGATAAAATATTATTTATTTAAATAATATTTTATATATATTTCTTCTCATCGAAAAATTTAAATCGGTCTTCCATTCCTTCATAATATTTATCAAGACTTGAATAATGACTATTTATTTAGAAGTATATATCATTTCCTTATTCACCAATAAATATATAAATACTATATTCACTAAATAGAAAATAAATATATATTAAATATTCAGCCCATAAAATATTCTCTCGAATAACCAGTGACGGAATATATGTTGTCAAGAAAACATGAATAATTATTAAACCATATGAGGGAATAATATTTACTCAACATGTTAAATAATATTTTTTTAACTTAACTTCTAGATACACTTAGTGTGTGACCCTATAGGACTCTATATCAGTGGAATTAGGTGAAGTAACCCAAAATCCAAGGTTAGAATCTAGAAACATTCCAAGGAACCCATAGAGAAACAAGTTAATGTCACAATGACAAAAAAACTCATATATATGCTTACTCTATAATATAATATTTTTTCCATGATACCTTTAATCAAGAAGTTTTCATGTTGGTGCCCTCAACCTATATGCTTTATTTCTCTTTATTTGAATTTATAGAAATTGAAATTTCCTATAGAACACTATGGTTATGGGTTTTTTTAGGTTGTATTATTTCTATCAAATTTCATAAGATATCAACATCCATTGAAGAACATAATTTCAAAATCCTTCTTCATATTCTTCATCAATGAAATATTACCCGTAATGCACCCAACATATCATACATCATTGCAAACATATTTCATCATGGTTTTAATCAATATATCAAATTATTTGACTCATAATGTCCATTAATAATAATCTTAAAGTATAAAGATAAATAAAAAAGTAGGTATATTAGAATATCTAATAACACATATAAATGTGGGTTTCCTACTAGCATGTCTCATCCTTATAATCTTATACACGAGAAATTACCAAGGGAATACACCATGAAAAGGTGCCTCAAATTCAAATGAGTATCTACCCATGAAATTATATATAATTTGTTTCCCTCAAATGATTTCATCCAGTTATAGATCATGTATTTAAGAATATATTTTTGGCACTTCTAGGTTCTCATCATAGCAGGGAACTGTTATGACCTTTTAGTGTGAAAGCTAATCTTAGAACATTATGATATACTATTGAACATTGAAGAGTAATATTGATGTGATAATTATTTTATTAATATTAAAAATTATTAACATAGGTAATCATAAAGTACATGGAATTTTATTATAGGGAACCAACTCTAATAAGACCGACCAAACATAAACATACCATAATTAATAAATGATTATGGTTCGGAATGTGGTTTGTTTTGGGAATAATATTAGTTTTATAGAATTGTAATGATATTATTTATATATTTATATGGTTTTGAAACATATTTTAAGTGGTTTTAATAAATAAAAATAAAACTAGAAGAAATAATGAGATAAGATACTTCGAGGAGGTGATAGTCTACAAAATACATGGTTATTATTTTTATTTATTAAAGAATGATAGGGAAAAAAGGTGGATTAAAATTTTTATATTAATAGTCATAATTATATTATATAAATCACATTTATTCCTTAATTTCATCCTTACTATCAATGAATAATGGGGGTGGTCAAAAAATAGAAGACATCTCTTTTTGGAGGTGGTAGTCTGTACAACACATGAATATAAGTTTCATTTTTCTTAATAGAAAAGGGGAAAAATGGTTAATAGTTATTACCTTAGAATCAGTAAGATTAAATATAAAATAATAATAATTTCATTATATTGGAATTAGTAAATTTTAATTTAAAACGTAATATATAAAGGTAAATAATTTTGGGAAAATGAGTAATCACATTGAAATATTTGAGTTTTTCTTAGAGTATTTCTCATAAACAGAGTTATTAAGTTGATTTCTTGTGAAACAATTCTCAAGGAAAATGAGAAATATTTTAAAATATAGAAAATTGGTATATTTTCAAGTGGAAACTTAATTCTTTGAATAGTCTTGAAGGGGTAGTGAGAGAGCCTTTTATAAGTGGTGAGAATATCATTTTTGTAATTATAACCTCTTAATATAAAAAGATCACATGTTAAACATGTAAATTGGATAAAAAATTTAAAATAAGGTATTTTTAGATGGGATAAAGTCGGTAATCTCTCAACCGTTCATTTACACACATGTTTTTAATTCCTTTAGTCTTAGGATTTTCAATTTTATCATTTTTGGTTTTACCATGGTAACTAATTTTTACCTAAGCAAATCATTTTTTATGACTAAATATATAATTTACCATATTTAATAACCGTTACATACATATTTTAAATATGAAACAAATTTTATCATATAATGTTTATATGTGAAATAAAAATCAATTTTAACATTATCTCATGTAATGCATAAAAACCCATTTTTAGAAAAACTGTATTTTTAAGCTTAAGAGTTATATGTTGGGTAAAATTATAAATGTAATTTATATTCATGATATAAATTGTTTTATTATAAAACAAATAATGTATTTTAATCCAATCTAGAACCAAATATTTCGAAAAGAGTATTTTATTACAAGAAAATACAAGAAACAGTTTTTATTGGAAAATATTACCAAAGTTCCTAAAATATTAAACATTGGTTTTCTAAATTAATAATTGTATTTAAAAAATTATAGTTTTACTCTATAAAAATTTATTTGATCAATTAAAAATTTTATAACCTGTCAGGTCTTGATTAAATAATATAAAGTTATAGTTATATTAAAAATGGTTTTTTCACTATTCACCAAAAACCTTTATTTTAGAAAAATGAAAAAAAATTATCCTAAGATAATATAGTTATTATGAATCCAAAAATTTAGTTCATTTTTTTAATTTCAAATTCTAAAATTTTATAATTTAAATTTTAAATATAATCATAAAATATAATGAAAACTATTTTTATATAAAAATAACTTTTCAAAGTGTTACCCATTCTTATTCTTATTTTTTATCAATTACTAATAAAATTAGAGTTAATTTATTATTCATATAAAAATATATATTATTCATATTAATTATATTCCATATATATAATATATTTAGTTTCTAAAAATAAATAACATTAAAATCCAATTTTAGATGAAAATATATTTCTATAATAAAATGATCTTACTAGTTATTTAGTCACAATAATTTTATCAATGAATTGTTATTAAAAATTAACTTTATTTTATTTACTCATTTATTTCATAATTCATATAACAATATTTCTACCCATAAATTCAATAGGTATATTTCAATGGTTATATATTTTTTTCTAATTTGTTTTTGTTTAGTGTTTCTGGTTAAGTAAGATATTGAACACATTAAGTTATAAAGAAAAATATATAATTTAAAAATCATAGGGTGTAACATTATCATCCCATTAAATAAATTATGTCCTCATAATTTAATTATAACTCACTAATAAGATTAGTTATTGTTATCTAAAAGATAATCATAACTCCAGATATAATTTCTAGAGATATATCAACCCTGGTAACTTGGGTAAGTCTAATAAATTCTTCTATTCCTTCATAATATACATATCCCAATATTGGGTTTATTTCTAAACATTTAATCTAAATACTCTTCACAATTTTGGTTAAGGAACATATGATGGAATCAATTTTACTATAAACTTCATCATTATCTTTATTGTGATAAGTGATCATAAGTTTATTTGAGATATAAAATATAGTCTCTCAATTTTATTACTAAAGATTATATGTGGAGATATTTAATGAATTTAAAAAACATAAAATTCATCTAAATGAAGTGTAATATTATTTTCACAAGGTACTTTCCCATAAACGTAAACAGGGGATACAATAATCATATCATTATAATTTTTATTTAAAATTCAACGTCTAGTAATCTAGGAGATGATTTGAAGTTCATAGAAAAAATAATAGGTAAAAATTAGTGTGTTATAAAAGATGAAAATAAAAAACTCATAGTTCTTGAGTAGATAATCGATGTTCCCCACTCCACCTCGTTTTCGGAGCTGAATTCAATAGTTGTGGTTGTATAAGATTTTCCTTATTCTCCTATATTTGAAATTTATTATTGTTAGTTGTCATATTAATCCCTTAAATAAGTGAACTATTTTTTATAGTACCAAAATTCATCACATATAAAACATTAAATTTCTATTGGATCATTATATAGATCATTATTTGTTCCTATCATATTAGCTAAAACTCTCTTTTTTCATGATAGCTTGTTACTTGATTTCCACCTTTACCACATATCAAACATTATCTAGTTCCTTTGAGGCATTACCATAGGTTTCACTTCCCATATTTTTTATATAATGGAGGTTGAATATTTTTTACTTAATCATCTTCATCACTTTTTCCTCTATGAGACTCCATACTTTACTTTTTTTGTGTGTTTGGAAACTCAACTAAGTCCACATTGTTAATCATAATTCTTGATAGTTATTTTGGCCTAATCACAAGGTTTCTCACTCCATATTTTATCCCATTAGGTTTATTGTTGGTAAAATCTCCACATTTTCCATGGAATCCATTATTAACATGATTCCTTTAGGATTATCTCTTACTTAAACTAAAAGGGGTTAATGTGAATGATGATCAATTGGTATAAAATTATTCTAAATGATCTCATAAAAACTCAACATCACAATTTCTTACTCTTGAAAGTAATCAAATTGGATTTCAATCCTACCTAAATAAATATTGGTTTAATCTATGTTTATTTATGTTAGGTTCTATCATAAATCATATATTAATTTCTTAACATAGTAAATACTTCATAATGGCTCATAAATATAATGTGATTGACCAAATAATAACCCCCAAGAGTATCAAAATAGGTGTGTGATTAATCTTATTTTTCATGCTTTGGGTGACGAATAAGTTAATACCTAATACATCACTTTTAGGGTTACTACCCCTACATATTTCTATGCATTTTCATATACTCAAATTTAGTACTTATATAGGGATGTATTTTCTTGAAAAACTATATAACCTCAACTTTACAAAAATTTCGGGATATTATCCTATAATTATACTTATCCCTTAAACTTATCCTTAGGGATTTCACTAAATTTATCTAATCCCCATCAACAAAAAAACAAAACTATTCCTCATAAATAACTAAAACCTCCATTAATACCAACTAAAGTAACATAAGATAAAAATATATTTATCTTACATTGTTACCAAAAGATAAACTTATATCACCAAAAAAATATCAAATATCTTAAAGTGACTTTTTTTTAGTGTCTTTGAGGACCAGTTACATAATAAACTTATTCTTTGAAACTAGTGAACACTTCTCCATAATAAAACTCTTGAAGACCCCATTATATAGTAATCATAATTTATACTTATCTTCATAACCTGAGGAAAGGAAATATATGAAAGGGGTTATCTTAAATGCTTATTAATGGGAAAACTTATCAAAATTTCATCAAGGGTTAGATCATAATTATATGATAAAACATGAGAATGGATAAAATATTATTAAAAATAACATGGGAAAATAATAATTTTCCAAAAATTATGAAGTAGGAACATGTAATCTAAAATAAATAAACATGTACCACGACATAAAAGATTCAGATTAGTATGGAAACATGGAATAAGAAAATGATATCATAAGTTCAAGGAATCATAAATATTTGGAAACAACATAAAACAAAAAATAGTAATCATAAGTGAAGAATCACTTCCAAGACCATCATCACATAGTGTAAAAATTTCTAGAGTGGATTAGGTTCACTATCCAATCCCGTACATAGTATTTCATGAGATTTAAAGATTTACCCAATGTATTTTATGGATATATAATTTTACACCAACCCATCACATAACATAGTATTCCTAGTCTAACCAACTATGCACCATACATGGAATATTATGAGATGAAAAAGTACCCTATACAATAGAGGTCAAAATAATTTTAGTCCCACTCATCACATAACATAGTGTTCTTAAGCTAAACGCTTGTGCACAACACATAGAATATCATGAGACAAAAATTTACCCAATACATTGGATGGTAATATAATTATGGTTCCACCCATCACATAATTAAAATCATAATATATCCATGCATATGTGTTCCATGTGATTAAAATAAACCATACATATAGAATAAGTATGATAGAACCCAAGAGGAAGAAGTGGTTTTAAAAATATTATCTAAAAGAATGATTGAAGGCTATATCATAAGGATTCCAAAGAGAAGAAGGAATTAAATAATATTGGAAATTCATATATTAATAAATAAACATTGGTATTGAACATTGATTTTTGATGTTTGGAAAATCATGATAAGTATTAAGTAGAAGTAATGATAAAAATAAACCACATCAGTGATGATTTTTAAAATGATCATAGGATATTTTAACGAAGGAAATATATTATTATTTACATTTAAACTAGAATTGAAATAATATGTATTTTAATAAAATAATTATTTTTTTTATAATATATTCATGGTAAAATAAATTTTATGGTGGTGGTGGTGATTATTTTATTGAAATGAAAAGTTATAAAGTTCCCTTAAATCGAGTTTACTTAAAATTAGAAATTTTGAATGGAACTAAAAACATGTGTTAACCACCATCAAAGAAATTTATATTAAACTAGGTATATATGTAAGGAACATATATACAGTTTTTTATGTTATTATTGGTAATAATATAGAAAAAAGGAATAAATATGAATGAGAATCTATAATCCAAAATTAACGAGGGTGGTTTCAAAAGATCCCTTTTTATGTTTTAAAATACCTTTGTAGAAATACAAAATCATACAATGGATAAAGAAACTTTATTTTGAAAATATTTTAATTTAAAGATGAATATAAACTAAGATAAAACATAATTATGTTTTCAATAAAAAATGGATAACATTGGTGTTAAGGGAAATTATTGACAATAAGGGGAAACCATTATTTAAGAGGATTAGAATTATTCTTAACATAGTTTCATTTTCAATGATGAATAAAACTCATCAATAATTAATATTTTAATCAAAATTTACCTCTCAATATATAAATAGGGTATAACATATTAAATGAAATTAAATTATCAAGGATAAATATTACAACTCAAGAAAGTAGAATGAGTTATAAAAACTACTTATATTTTAGGGAAAATATCAATCTTAGCCCACTTAAAGGAAGAGAATGAATAGAAGTAAAGTTTATAAAATTATTAATAATTTATGATATTATAAGTCAATGGGTTAGTATTTACTATATAAAAATGAATATTAGTCCAAAATATAAAATATTCCTTGATGTAGGTCCATTGAGATGATAACCCTTTCCTTTTATATTGATTTCCCCAAACATGATATAACCTCATATATAAAAAAACATAACTATATTAATCACTTATTTCATAAAATTATTCAAAAATGCAACCATTTATACTCTGAATTTATTTTTATTCTCTACATATATATTAGTTAGTTTTTACCAATTATTAACATTGGGTGTGATTAATCTTGAATATTTTGAACTAGTTTCATAATAGTGTTGTAAGTATTCATTATTCTCCAAAATTTCATCATTATGAGATAATTAATGGTAATTTAATTTTTTATTTATAATTATTTATAAGTATATTATTCCATTATATGGGATTTTTTTATGATCCTTGAACATGAACTCAGTGATAATCATTTTTTGATGGTTTTTAACAAATGAGTGGTGGTATTTAAGTGAATGGTTTTAATTTTAGTATTACCATTATACAAAAAAAATAAAATATTTATTTGGTTATTTATATCAATTATTATCACTAATTAATTTCTTATATTCATCCAATATATTATTTTATAGCTTTTTTAAAGTAGGTGGTTAGATCGACCAAACATCAACATACCATAATTAAGGGATGATTATGATTATGAATGTGGTTTATTTTGGGAATAATATTATTATCATATAATAATAATTATATTATTTTGATACTTTTAAGGTGTTGAATCATATTTTAATAAGTTTTAATTGATAATAATGAAACTATATGAAAAAATGAGATATGTTACTTCATGTAGGTAGTGGTCTTTACAACGCATGGTTAAATTTTTCATTTCTCAAAGAATGAGAGGAAAAGATAGTGTGTTATAATTTTTTGTCATAATAATAAAATTATATTATATTAATCAAATTTCTTACTCAATTTAACCCTTATAATCCGTGAATATAGGAAGTGGTGAAAACAGTAAGTCGTCGCTTCGTGTAGGTTGTAGTCCACCAAACACATGAATGGCATTTTTTTCCTTATTAAAAAAGAGGAAGGGTGGTTAATAGTTATTAAATTTGTATAATAAATTTTATTATACAAAAAATAATTATTTAAAAATATATTAATGATAAAATTAGAATTGAAAAGTTAATATAGAAAGGAAAAGAAGTTAGGAAAATTAAGTACTTGTGTTGAAATATTTGTGTTTTCCTTAGAGGATTCCTTAAAAAATGAAGTATTAAAAAACATTCTTATGGATAGAGTCTCAAGTAAAATAATTATTAAAAATGAAGTAAAATTGGATTATTATCAAATGTAAACATAATTCATTCACTAGTCTTAAAGGGGTACTAAAAGGCCCCTTTTAGAAGTGGTCAGAATGGAATTTTTGTAATTGTAATCCCTTACTATAAAGGTATAACATGTTAAACATTTAAATAGGATCTAAAATATATAATAATGTATTATATATTGGATAATATTAACCATACTTCAATAATCCATTTTAAAACATGTTTTTAATTCCATTAGTGTTAGAATTTTCAATTTTTCCATTTTTTTACTCTGTTAACTAGTTTTACCTTAGTAAACCTTTTTTATGAATAAAAATATAATAGAACTTGTTAAATTATTTTTAACAATAGATTAAATTTTTTAATTATATTTTATCATAAAAAAATTATATGTGAAATTAAACTTTATTTTAACATTAGCGCATATAACACATACAAACCTATTTTTAGAAAAGGTGTATTTTTAGGGTTAAAATTTATGTTCAGGATAAAATTATCAATTTCATTTATTTCCAGGATATAAATTTATTTATTATAAAACAAATAAAATTTATGTGCCTTTAAAATCAATAAAAAAAATTCCAAAATATTTTTTAATTACAAGAAAAGATCAAAAATAGTTTTTATTAAAAAATTGCCTAAGTCCCTAAAATGATAAACATAGGTTTTATAAATTAAAAATGGTGTTTTAAAAGGTATATTTTTACTTATTAAACAAATATTTAATTAATTAAAAGTTTTATAAACTTCTAGGTTTTTCTTATATAATTATAAAGTTATAGATTTCATAAAAACGGTATTATCACTATTTAAAAAAATAATAATTTATTTTAAAAAATAAAATAAGAATTATACTAATACAATATGTTTATGTTGAATCCAAAAATTTAGTTCATTTTTTAAATTAAAATTCTAAAATCTGATAATTTAACTTTTAAATAAACCATAAAATATAAGGAAATATTACTTTTATAGAAAAATCATTTATCAAAGTGTTAGCCATTATTATTATTATTTTCTATCAATAAAAAATAAAATTAGTTATAATATATTATTAATATAAATATATATATAATTCATATCTACCATATACCTTATCTATGATATATTTAGTTTCTTAAAATAAAATTCATAAAAATCTAATTTTAAAAGAAATTGTATTTTTAGCATAAAATAATTTTTTTAGTTATTTTTCACATTAATTTTATCAATGAATTAGTATTAAAAATGACCTTTATTTTATTTATTCCTGATTTCATATTGTGGTTATCACTATTTTTACCTTCCAATCCAATGGATGCATTTCAATGGTTATATAATGTTTTGTAATTCATTTTGGTTTAGTGTTTCATGCGAAGAAATCTACTAAACACATTAGGTTTTAAAGGAAAATATATAATTCAAAAATATCAGGGTGTTATAGTGGTACAATACCCAAAAATAAAAACTCATTATTTCTAGTGTGTAGAGTGAGTAAACCTTATGAGGATATGCATTCTCATTAATAAATATTATAGAATGTCTCTAACTAAGAGTATTTATATAATCAGTGGTGGTTATTCATGACCGTTTCATGACCCGTATATAGATATGGGTAATTTAGGTTGATTTCATTTTTTCCTATGCAATTTGTTTCCCCTAATATGGAAGTGAACTCCTTTGGTTTTCAACTCATGGTAGTATTATTTTCTTCCTATTTATCCACTTAACTCCACACACATCACTTTGCACCATAGTTTTTATTTATTTTTGTTAAAACTCTCAATCAAGATCACTAGTATCACTATACCTATGTTTGAACTATAACTATAGAAAAAAATTATTTATTATTAATTATAAATTAACAAAAAACTGTTTCATGGTCAAAGACAGTTGGTTTCTTATACCTTTTAGGAAATAAAAAAATATATAAAAACAGTAAAACTATAAAAACTATAAAATCAGAAGACCAAAAACAAATAAGAACTTCACTAAAATACATTTTAAAGAAAAAAAATTTATGGTTCTCATTACTTATATATTGTATCATTTTACTTCACTAAATATTACTTCACTGTTATATTTGTTTTTATAAGAAATATAAACACGTTGGATTGAAGTTACCAATAAGATATATCTTATGAAATTTTTTATAACACTATACATCAATTTGGAATTGAAATAGATTGAGGTAGAGGAAACCCCCACCCAAGTAAGAGGAACATAATGATCTTGACTCTAACACAATGAATTTGAGCATCAAAAAAATCAATGAAATAAAATAATACTAAGAAATAGGGAAAATTGAACCAGAAGAACTCACTCTTATCTAGGTTAAGATAAAATAATATATAACAATGCTCATAGATCAAAAAATTGAAATACATGAGCTACAATAATAGGTTTAGAACATAGAATAATAAATGGAAGATAAACAAGAGCATGAAAAAGAGATGGTCAAACCTATAGATCATATGTAAAATATGGATAAGGATATTCATAATGGATAAGAATGGGATAATTCCACACTATAAGTGGAAATGGGTTATGAATATCAATATAACTCCTAGGATAACATCCCCGTTCAAACACCATCCTCCCTAATCCTAAGTCAGTTTACCTTTATCATAGAGTAAGTGGGTTATTTGTTGAACTATACTAGAAAAGGGAATCTTTAAGTGTGTTATTATCTTATATATTATGTTTTTATACTTTAAAGTTATTTATATATATTTGTGTTCAGTTATATCATTTATATTTTGGTTGTATATCAATTTCAGGTTGATATTAGATAAGTTCATCCATATATTTTTTGCTTTATTAGTTTTAATTTCCTACCCATAGCCCATTAGAGGAATAATTGGGGTGGCACACTCAGCTTACCATTTACCTAGGTGGGTTTTAAGTAGGTATATTCATGTTAATGCACATAAACTTTTCTTTAGTGTCTAGATATTGTTTTCAATATGGTCATCTATTTTAGGGTGGAATAAAGTATTATATCATAACTAAGAGCCAAAAGTGTATTGAATACCCTTAAAAATCATGAGTTAAAAAAATGATTATGATTAGATTTGACCATCCTCAACACCCCATGATTACATTCAATCTCCTCCACATATATCCTTGACAAGTAATCCATCGGTATTGACTCACTGATCACCATAAATTAAAATATTCCATTAACCAATCCAAAATCACCCATAAAGAATCACATCATCCTTATGCTCAAGTAAAATAAGTAATTAATTCCATTGATATATCCTAACACTTTCTACAAGAATCATCCAATGGAAATCAAAGACCATCTAGAATATAATGCTCAAACTTTACTTTCTAAAAAACAATCTTCAAGACACAAACTATATTACTAAACACTTTATACCTTACCACCATAACAAACTCCTTAGAGAATGATATATCTTGGATATTCCAGAATACATTATCAAAGTTAAGTTATGAGACTCATAAAGAACCAAATCTTTCACTCGATATGGAACAAAAAGATTCCCCTGAAACAACACCCAATGTTGATTATCCTCTGACTATCCCTTAAGAGAATCTCTATAAACCGCTTGATTTTAAATTATCTCTACCTTAGGATATCCTGAATGAGACTCCTCCACTTGATGCACCAAGTATTACTATACATTCATTTAAAATAGAAACTTTTTCCATGAAATTACTCCATATCAAGATAAAAACATACAACATCCTTGATTAACCTCCATATATCTCCAAACTCCCAAGAAGTATCACTACACGACTACCTTTTCAATACAGTATCTATCGCATCACCCTTCCCGGGTGTTTAGGATATATCCAAGTCATGATATTGTAATAAATTCATCCACCATCCCCGATGTAGATTCAAATTTTATTGAGATAAAATAAAAATTATGATCATATAATCTATAAAAACCACAAGACACTCTCTGATAATGTAGTTAATCCGTAACTTTAAGAAACAAAACAGAAAAACCACTAACTCAAGATCATGGGTAGACTATTTATTGATAATAGTGATTTTCATGAACCTACAATCGATTTTATATCCCCTATAAATATATTATATAAATCCCAAAGATTTTTTCTCTAGGAGTTTACAACAAAGTTCAATACTATCACATTTTTTTCTATTTTTAAAATGAGGAATAATATTAAGTATTTGATTAGTTTGTGTGGGATTTAAATAAAACTAAATCAAGGTAATAAAAAAATTAGTGATTGTTTAAAAATAAAAATCATATTTTATTAAAGAAAAGTGTGAAATCGTATTTGATAGAAGAGTCAGCATACAAGTTTCAACTTTTATAAACACCCTTCTTCATTATTAATAAGGTATCCAATTATAATTTCTCAATGTACTCTTAAATATTTAAAACTATACATCTAGATATTTCTAAAAATCATACCAAGACCTTAGTACGGATGTTTTTTCTCTTATTAGAGTGATTTAATTACTCAAATACCTTCAAATAATTAAACATATTTTAACTCACTGAGCTTTTAAACAAGGCCTTACTTAATAAATTTAAATTGTGAGAATGAATACATTACTTTCACGAATTTAAAAATAATCTAGAACAGATTATAAGATAAATATATTCCAAATAAAAATAAACATATTTATTCAAGAAAATAATTTCCATAAAAATTCAAACGTGATACGATAAATTTCAACACTTATAAGGGATGTATGTGTACATCCCCACTACTAGAAACTACCTCAAAGTTAGTTAAAAATTTCCAAAATAAAATTATGGGATACATTCCTTCCTACTTCTTACTCCATGATTTATTAGTCGCTAAACTTAAACTGAAACTTTCCCCTACTATTCAATTACTATTTTTTTGTTCTCTTTGTTCTTTATATCTGTACTTATATTCTTCATAGTGGAGGAAAACAACTTTAAAATGGTGGTTGGATTTAATTCATTCTTGGGAAAATTTTATACATGAGTCAATCTATTCTTAATTTTCTTCTAGTTGGTAGTACAAATTTATTTTTCTTTTAAATCCCCCCATGACTCACTACCTATTCATATTAACCATTTATTTTCAAGATTATTTGATACAGTCATAAATTTTTAATTTAATCATGGAACAAGGGTTTCGAGTAATGAATGTGATTCCTAAAGTTTCAACTTTCTTAGAACACCTCAACCCTTCTTTACATTTCTGAGTCCTTCATGGAATAATCTTATAGAATTTTCTTTAAAGTATTTTGATTTTAGAATGTGTGAGTTTCATTTTATAGATGAGAAAATAAAATTAATACCCCTAGAATGAGGAATTTTGGAGGCTCAGTTTCTAAGGAATACAAGGGGTGATGACGTGGAAACAACTAATTTTCTATTCTTTAAAATTTATATATTATGTTTTGAAGGGTGTGTAGGAATCCAAATAATAAAATGATGGTTCACTATAAGATACACTAGGATATGTATCTATTAAAATAATTGAAAGAAGGTGAATATTTGACTAGAAGGTTGAGTTGAGGTAGTGGGAAACTTTGACCAAATAATGTTTTCATCTATGTATCTCAAAGGAGGTGGGATTTATCCATCAAATTTAACAAGGTTCTAGAAACTAGGATCAATAACTAAGAACTTATATAAAACTAGGGTATAATCACATTTTGGTAGAGAATAGGATAATCTTGGTCATTCATTGTAACCATCCTCCTTATTAATTAAATTGGAAGCACCATTCCCCCATAGATTAGGACACAAGTGTGAACCAAATAATTCTCTTGTGTTTTTATTATTCTTTTTTTCTTTCCATCCATCATAATAGATAGTTAATGTCTATGTATTTTTGAGGGTTTACATTGAAGTGCAATAAATTGGGTGTGCATGCCTTCTATGATTCAAGAATCATGGCATGGTGTTCATTATAGATAATTTATTTCTCTAAATTTAAGTTTTGGTGGAGTTTATTCTATTGGTTTGAATAAAAAGTGATCCTGGACCCAACAAGTGGTATCATATCCCTTGGTTGTTGTGTTTCTAGAAGACTAGGCCATAGTGAAGGTGTTTCATGGATCGATTCAGTAGAAATATTCATCCCTTTTCCATATAGTATGATATTAATAATCAATTCCTAAACTTTCACTCTACATTCTCTATAAGTAGTTCAATTTTACAATTTTTGGTGAGATAGTGTTGGAGGAGAGTAAGGTCCATGTGGAGAAGTTTTGTGGGTTGAATTTTGGGTTTCCTAAGACATTTTGGAGGATTTCCTTCTACACAATGACCTTTATCTTCCATTGACTAGTTATAATATTAAATTAATGAAAAATAAATAATGGGAGAGTTTTGATAACAAATAACTTAGGTCGATGTGAATTTCACTTTCTTGGAATGTGGTGTACAACATCTAGGGAGTGAAAACAGCATCAAAACTCATGAATACCCTTACTAAATTATATGATAATGTCATAATGATGAACAGGGTGTTATTTATAAGGAGACTATCTAGCATGTGTTAATTAAAAATTAAGTTGTATATTAATTATATAAATGACTTCAATGTCATCATAAGTCAAGTGGAGTTAATAAAGGTGAAATTCGAAGACCATGATTAGGCACTGTTGTTACTCTCTTCACTACCTAAATCTTGGGATTTGATGGCGACCGTTATTAGTAATTATATAAAAATGTAATGCTTAAAGTTCATAGACATTGGATTCTTCGTCTTGAGTGCGGAGATTCATTGGAAGGATATTTAGGTATCTTCTAGTAATGTATACAACACATAAGTAATAGGACACACAACTGGATAGAAAATTCACCAAAAGTGTAATTTAAGGAGGAGTCATAATAGGAGTAGAATTGTTGATAGTGCTCCCTCGGGTGTTATAATTTTGTGAGAAAATATCACCTAAAGAAATATTTTATTAGAAGGAGGTATAACTCTAGAAATTATTCATTTAGTATTCTAACTTTAAATCATGTATCAAAATATAGAACTGTCTTGCTCCTAAGTTTATTTAGTTCATTAGGGTCCAGTGTGATAGACTTTAGATCTTTATTCCACTCAACATCTAAGAAGGGGGTATGGTAATTTAAATACCAAAAAGGTTTGGGAGGGTATATATGGAAAATAATAAATCTCTTGAGATAATGGGGAAAGGTGATATTTTGGTCCAGGCAAGGAACAAAAGAACATCTAATTTGAAGGAAACGAAACACATTTTGAGATTAAGTAAAAAAATTAATTTCCATTAGAAAAATAACTGATACGTGTTTTTTTACTATGATAACATATTTAATATGGAATATTTTTCATGGATATATGGTCATTAGAATAGGAGTAAAGGATAGGATACTCTACTTTATGGGATTTAACTTCCATGAAGTTATGGTATGACTATTTAGGTCACCTTAGTGAGAAAGGGATAAAATCCATATTTTATAAAATATTTTTCAAGGTTAAAATCAAGGTGTACATAATTTTTAAAGATTAAATTTTGGGAAATCAGTTGATCATTTCATTCTAGAAAAAAGGTAAAACACAAAATCATCAAAATTTTAAGTTCATTCATAGGGCTATTTGGGGTCCATATCTACTGTGTTATCATAGAGGATCACTTTTATATATCATATTGATTGATAATTCCACATGAAATGTGTAGGTGTAATTTATAAGTAAAAAAGTTTCATGTATTTGGTATGTTTTTCAAATATAGGGAAATGGTGTAGGAGTATAGATATAAGTTCAAATTCATATGATTGGACAATGGTGATGAATATGGAAGTAGGGTGTTCCATAGGTTTTTTCTAAAGAAAGATGATTCAATTTTAGAAGATTATTCTAAGTACATTAGAACATAATATAGTTATAGAGAGTATGAATAAGATATTGGTGGAAAAGGAAAGGAGTATATGAATTCACATGGGGTTCCCCAAGTTATTTTGGAAAAATTGTGTGAATTTTGTGGAATACATAATCAATCAGAGTCCATCATTACCAATTGGGAAATAAAATTGAACACATGTTGGTCCAAAAGAAAGGTTGATTTCAACCACTTCAAATTCCTCAATTCACTCACCTATATACATATTTATTCTATGTAATGAGATAATTTCGAGGCTAAGTCCCCAAAATTATAATTTTTTGTCTATAGAGATGAAGATATTAGTTTTTAAATCAGATATAACAACTCTTAAAAGCTCATAAGAAGTAAAAATGTGATCTTTAATGAAGCAATTATTTGGAAGTATCATAAAATTTTGTAAATTTATGATTAAATAAAAGTATAATTAGAATTTTAGTTTTAATTGGATTAACCTCTAGAATTTGTGGATATTTGAAAAAATATAAAGATCATGATATTTTAAAAAACACAAAACCATTCAATAGAGTTATCATAAAATTCAGTTCAAGTTATGATAGTGTTTCACAAGCAATAGGTACTAAAGATTTTAAGGGTTGTGAAAGCTCAAGTACCAAAATTTATAACTCTGGAAGTTTTAGTTCTAGAAGGAACATAGTTTCATGGATAACTTTAGAGATATACTAGGGAAATACAATTGGTGAAAATGTGTGGCGATATTTTACACTACTTACTTCTTACATACAATGGAGATACTCAGATATAAAAAGAGGCAAGGAGTTTAAAGGACTTGAAACAATGGGATTTAGTAATGAGGTATAAACTTAAGTCCCTCCATATTTTTAGAACATGGTCGTTAACTAAGATACCTAATGGGAATAAATTCATGAAAAACAAATGGGTTTACTAATTGAAGGAAGATTAAGGTGGTAGAATAAAGTACAAGTACATTATATTCATGAAATGTTTTTAGCAAATGGAAGGTATAGATTTTTTCAAGATATTTTCAATTTTAATTAAACCCATGACTATATAAATGTTGTTGAGTATGGTTGTGTTAGAGGTACTTCATCTAGAGTATTTGGATGTGTAGATAGAATTTCTTTCTAGGGACGTAGATAAGGAGATCTACATGGAGCATCTAGTTGGTTTCAAAGTCCACTATAACTAGAAACTTATAGGAAATATCAAATACATCCTTTATGATTTCAAAAAATCACTGAGTAATTGGAACTAAAATTTCAATTAATTCATAAAGAAGTAAAATTTTGACCAAATAAATTTTGATCATTTATATTACTAGAATAAGTTTGGTGATGGCAGTTTTATTGTCCTACTTCTCTATGTCGATGAGATGGTGGTTATAGGTTCGGTGGAGGAAATAATCAATAAGATAAAAGATAAGTTGGAAAGTTGTTTCAATATAAAGTACCTTGGTCCTATGAAGTGTATTTTATGGATGAGGATTATTATAATACTATGTTTTGTTACTCTACACCTAATTCAGGTAGACAATATCCTAAATATAGTAGAGTGATTGTTTTAGAAGATAAATCAATATCCACACCCATGACTAGTCACTTCAAACTTATCAGGGATAAGTCACCTCAAACATAATCTAGGTTCGAGTATATAGTGAAAGTTTCATATGCATCAGTGGTAGAAAGTTTTATGAACTCCTTGGATTGTACTCATATGAATATTTTTTAAGGAGTGGGAGTTGTCAATATGTTCATATTGAATCTCAAAAGATAAAATTGGGATGATTTTAAATGGATCCTTTTTTAATTTAAGTTTTCTAGAAGCAAGGAACTTTTCCTTAGAATATATGATCCTTTAAAGGATTTGCAGACTCAAAATTCAACGGATATTTAGATTCATGAAAGATCACATCTGGTTATGTGCTTAAATTTGGTGGAATGATGGTGAGATATATGTTTAAGCTTCACCCAGTAGTAGTACTCTCAAAAATTAAAGTTGATTATATATATTTAATATAATATATGAAAGGTATTATATGGTTGAAAGTCTTATTAGAGGATCACTAAAAGAAGAAAATTGGTGGGGTTGTCTTTTGTGATTCAGAAAGTGTGACTAAAAAATTGTGATTCACTTAGTGAAAGTGATGACATTTTACTTTTGAAAAAACCACATTCAAATTAAATATCATTTCATTAAAAAAATTATAATATGTAGTGTTAGACCTATAAAATATTGAAATAGTTCAAAAATTAATGGACATGTTGAGGAAGGTTATTTCCTTGGAACTAATAGGGTGATTTTTCACATCATTTGGATTGGGGTGATTGTAAATTATGGATAGTGAACCATGTAACTTATTTTCTAAATTTAAAAAAGGATAGAAGGAATTATGTATGTTTGATGGAGGACTTAGTCAAAAAACAGGGAGAATAGATCTCAAGTGGGAGATTTTTGAGTGGTGTGAGATTCATTTTTAGAATGAGGAAAGAAAATTAAGACCACTAGAAGGATGAACTATGAAAGCCTAATTTCAAAAAACTATAAGGGGTGATGAAGTATAAGGGGTTGAGGCACAGTTCTTTGAAAGTTATAGATGACATCTAGGAAGGTGCAGTGGTAATCAAATCATCATATAATGGTTCATAGGAAGATATGATATAATATTTATCTATATGAATAACCATAATAAGCTGAAAATATGACTAGTAGGTCAAGTAGAGTTGGTGGAGTGTTTTTACCAAACAAAGGGTTATTTAGTGTATATCATAGGAGGTGGAATTTGGACCTCAAATATTGAAAGGTGTTAGATATTAGGAGAAATGAATGGGAACTCATATAAAAATAGGGTGAAATCATAATATGGTGGTGAATATACTAATCTAAATAATTCATTTTAATCATCATTTTTACTTCTTGAATAAAAGTAAATAATCATTACCCCATCAAATAGGAAGAAATTATAAACCATGTAATTATCTTGTGTTGTTCTTATGACCTATTTTCATTCCATTTGTTACAATTGATATTTCTTATATACATATTATAAAGGGTTTAAGTTGTGGTATGACAACTTGGGTGTGTGTGTCTTTCATGTTTCCGTAATCACAGTGTGAGGTTCATTATGGAGCTTTTGTTTCCATATATTTAAGTTCCAATAGAGTGTCTTCTAGTGGTTTTTTTGGAAGGTTTCCATTAACCCAAATTTTTATTAGGAATACATTGTGGAACTACTCATTATTCACGGTGTGGTAACATTTAATCTGGAAGTATCACTCCAATTAACCAAGGTCTCTTCATTGCGTAACTCAATACCTTATGGAAAAAACTCAGTTTCATATGATATCAATAATTTCATAAATTACAAAAACTATATGGATCTATATATATAAAAACAAACTCAAACATAATATAATGAATATATTACATGATACATAAGATATATCACTTATAAATATCTCAGGTTGACTTGATATATACAAAATTTAATTTATCATAAGTTTTTTTAAACTCTAACTGATACATAATTTTGTTTAGTTTTCTAACATACTGTTTCAAAGAGATAAATAATAAATATTTTAAATTTGTAAGAAAAATAAATATATTATGAAATTTATAAGATAAATTTTCCATATATATGAAAAAATAATCCAAATGTAACATTGTTTACTTATCTAGATTCAAACTACATCCCATGAGTAATATTTTCAATATATTACATGATAAAAAAGATGTGGTACTTGGCCATATTTTAAATTCTTTTCTAACCAAAATATTACACTTTCTATAAAATATTAAAATTATATTCTGTATCTCATCACTTATTCAAATTCCATTGAGCACGGAATATTGCATATCAGCTTCCATTAGAAAAATTATATTATGTATTCTTCTGTTAATTGATTTATCAATCTTCTTGAGAATAAAATGTTATGTATTCTCTTAATAAAACCAAGATGTTTCCATTTATAAACTTCTCTTAAAAATATGTTTTTTATCATGGATAATGGATTTAAAAGCTTATCCAAAATTTTTATTTTTAGTCCAAACTGATCCTTCTTAAAAATATTTACCAAAACATAAATAATAGTGTGGATTTTCCCAAAACTTCCATTAATGAATAAAAACATTCAAAATTTATGAATTGAACCATTTTGAAAATAAATACTGACATATTATTAAAACTATAAATGATATTATTTTTGTTAAAATGAAAAAATTATGGGGATTAATTCATTCAAATTCAAATTAAAAGTGATGAAAATATGATCTTTATCAATTCCCCCACACTTAAGAATTGAACTCCTGGAAAAGTAACCATAAAAAGTAGTCAACAAGTAATTTAAAAATATATATAATGAGAGTCGCCAAATTTAAATCCAAGGAGACCGAACTCAACATACCTCATCAATGTAATTTTTTCAAATTTTTCCTTAGGTACATTAAATCCATTCTCACTTAGTTCATCCTCTCATTCATAGAAACACCTACCTCACTATAAATATTTTTCTCATCATACAAATTTGAATTTATGAAAGGTTTTTCTAAACTAAAAACATTCAAGGGTAGTATTAATGAGCTCCTAAATCTCTTTCGTATAATTTATGGAATTATATTAATCATGATGTCTCTCTAGGTTTCTTCAATGGTCAAGGATTGGTATGTTTTAAATATTAAAAAGTAAAAGGTGAAATAAGTACATTTGGTTATTTTTGAAGAAAAATGCATGATTTTAGTTTTATATTCAAGAATCGAATCCTCTTTACTCCCCAAGAAAAAATTATTCTCCTAACATCTTGAAATATTTGATAGATAGTTCAAATATTTAACACTTGATCATCAAAAATGTATTCACTCAACTTCCGTCAACATCTTTACTATTCTATTTTTATTTCCAAGTTCTATACTCATTTATAAATTTTGAATGTTGAGAGGGTTATTTGGACTTAAATTAATGGTGTGAAATTCCTAGCCTAATTATTTAATTATAAATATTCTTCCATCTTCCCAAACTTGATGTTTATTTTTTATATAAATTATTACATATCAACTTCTTGACACAATTTTAGCTCTCAAAATTTCTCTTCAAATAGATTTATTCAATGAAGATTTAAAAAAACTTCTCATCCTTATATTTTCTTTCCAAAGTAGACTCAATTGATGTAAAAAAACACAAAATAGAACCCTCCCCCACACTTGAGTTCAACTAGGATCGTGTAATCTACTTCTAGAGTGGGTTGGATGGGGATTATGGTTTATAATGTGTCTACTTAACAAGGTTTTTCATGGATACCATGGGATTAGGAAGGTAAAATAGAAAATATAGTCCATAATAATAGTTTTATTATAAAAATTGATTTAATTAAAACATTTGTTAATCATATTCAACATAAGATCCATAAATCTACATGTTTTTTATAGAAACAAAGAAATGGATAATTAACCATGAATTTCTTGGTTCACTCAATAAGTGATATTATTGTGATTAATATGTAAAGGGGGTGTAGAATCCTCATAGGTAAATGATTTAAAATTTAAATAATGATCCATGGCATGGGATTCAAAAATTTAGTAATCTTTTCATGAATTTACCTAAATTTTGAATTTGAAATAAATTCTATTTTGATATTCATTAAAATTAAGTTACATAGGTAAAATCAGTTAACACAATAGTATTGGTTATAAAATTTAAAAATGTATTAATTTTGATCTCACAAGGTTTAAAAAATTAAAAACATTAAAAATAAACACATAAAAATTAATGAAAAATAAAAATACAAAAAAAAATTATAATCTAAAAAAATGATATCCCACACACACACACACTTATTTTATTAAATATCCTCATTATGAAATCATTCATATTATTAATTAAAATCAATAATTATATACATAAAAAATAAGTGAGAAGGAAGGTCACAACCAATCCCCAGTTGTATTCAATAGCTTAAAGGTGAGTCTCCTCTTCTATAGGATCTAGAAAACTCTCTCTAAACTACATAAATTTGTGACCATTTATGGTAAATTGTTCTTATTTCACTATTTCTTTAATCTAGATAACACCAAATAGGAAAAATAGTAATATTAATGGGTATAGACCATTTAGAATTAAATTTACCTAGAAATAGCATGACTCTAGATTCAAAAGGTAACACTTTATCACCTTATTTTAACTTATTACTTAGGATTGATTCATCATGGAATGATTTAAATTTATTTTTTTACATCCTTGAGTTTTCATAAGGATTTTTTCTAATTTATTCTAACTCCTGTAATTATAATTTTATTTTTTTTCAAAATTTAAAAATATTCATGTAGCAACTTTAAACATCCCAAAAATCTTTATGTTGCATCTCCTCAAGTAAATGAAAATATTTTCCATGCATTGGTATAAGAGTTAAAATTATAATTGAAGTATTAAAAGTAGTTCAATAAGCCCAAAGAGAATCATCCAATCTCAAACTCCAATATTTTCTATTTGGGTGGAAATATTTCTCTAGAATATGTTTAATATCTCTATTTTACAACTCATTCTTTTCATTTGTCTAAGGAAGATTGGTTATAGAACTCCTATGATGAAATCCATACTTCTTCAAAAGAAATTCAAAGGTTCTATTGAAAAAATTGGTTCCTTGGTTAGTGATGATAATCTTTTTTATCCTAAACCTATAGAAATATATTTTTTCTTATAGACTTAGAAACTACTTTATCATAATTATCTCTATTGGGAATATATTCTACCCACTTGTACACATAATCAATAAAAATTAAATTATAATGGTACCTAAAAGAATTATCAAATAGACTTGTGAATTTCATACCCAAAATATCAAATACATTACAAAAAAAGAGTGGTTGTTAAGGAATTTAATCCCTATTATAAATATTCCCTTAAAATGAAAGGTTTTCACTACTGGAAATGGAGTTTTTCCCAACAGATATATACCAATGGTTTCTTCAAACAGTTTTTATACTGTAAAAAAAAAAGGTAACATTTGCTAATGGTTTGTTCAAACCATTGGCAATGTGTTAATATAGTTAATATTTCCCAATGGTTTGACAAAACCGTTGGGAAATATTTAGTTCCTCTAAGATATACTAACAATTTTAATAAACTGTTGGTATAGAGAGTCTTTACCAATGGTTTTTAAAACCTGTTGGGAAATTTTCCCCCAAATATATATCACCCCAGCCCCCACTTTTCCCAATTGCAGACCCTAATCCAAATCTCCTCCTAAAGTTTTATCGACCGCAAAACTCCTTCTATCTATAAATACATCTTAAATAAATAAATTTTTTATTTCTACACTTCAAACTAGTAATTGTTACCTTAGTTTTAATGTTATCCCTCTATTTTTTTCTGTTTTATATTTTGGTTTGGGCTAAATTAGAGTTCCTGTGGTCTGTGGCATACTGAACCCTTTTATTTGTTTTCTATTTTTTGTTCTACACTTCAAACATGGTAAAGGCTTCGGTTAGTGGGGTGATATGGTAGTTTCTATAGACTTTATTTTAGTTGGAAATTGGATTTAGATCTTGTATTTATAGTTTTTGTTCAAGGAATAATGGGAAGGATATTGATATTGAGGATGAATTTGATGTTGGTTGGGTGATGGGTTTGAATTGTGATATTGGTTTGATTGGGTATAGGTAATTGTTAAGGTATTATATGGGTATTTCCACGCCTGAACACCCCCACCCCCACCCCCACCCCCCTGGACACCTCCCACCCCCTGAACAGCCCCCCCCACCACCCCCCTAGACACCCCGCCCCCTTGGACACCCCCCCACCCTTTGGACAGCCCCCTCCCCCCACCCCTGGACACCCCCACCCCCACCCTCCTTGGACACCCCTCACCCCCCATGGATAGCCACCCCCTAGACACCCCACCCCACCCCACTTGGATACCACCCCCCCACACACACACACCATTTAGACATCCCCCCACCCCCTGGACACCCCCACCCCCACCCCCACCCTCCCTATACACCCCTCACCCCCCCCCCCCCAATGGAAACCCCACCCCCCCCCCCCCTGAACACCCTCCACCCCCTTGGACACCCCCCTGATCCCCTTAGAAAACCCCCCTGGACACCACCACATCTCATAGACACCACTGAACCTCCTAAGTGCTTGGCCCAATTTTTAAATTGAAATTAACAATGTAGTTGATTTCCCCTTTCCCCAATGACATTTCCTAAGTGACCCATAAAGACTTATAAATTGAATTTGTCATGTTTTGATAAATTGAATTTTTCATGTTTTGATAAATTGAATTTTTCATGTTTTGATCAATTGAATTTTTCATGTTTTCATAAATTGAATATGTCATGTTTGGATAAATTTAATGGGTTGTTTGGAATGAAATGGCTAACGCATGATGGTTTGCATTAATAAATGAATAAAATGATTTTAAATAAAATTACCCTAAGGAGGGATGCAGGAGGGGTAGGGGGTTGTCTAGGTGTGGGGGGATATCTAGGTGGGGGTGGGTTCTCCAGGGGTAGGGACTGCAGGGGGTAGGGGGATACAGGGGTGTGGGGGAGGGGGTATGGGCTACCCAAGGTGGGGTGTGGGCTATCCAGGGGGGTCAAGGTGGGGTGTCCAGGTGGGGGAGGGGGTGGGGGATGTCCTGGGGGTGGGTTGTCCAGGGGGTGGGGGTGGGTTGTCCAGGGGGTTGGGGTTGTCCAGGTGGGGTGGGGGGATCTTTCCAGGTGGGGGTGGTGGGGGTGGTGGGGGTGGGATGTCCAGGTGGGGGTGGGGGATTGTCCAGGTGGGGGCTGTCCAGGGGGTAGGGGGCAAGCTGTAGGGGATGGGGTGGGCTTGTATAGGTAGGGGGTGGGCTGTCCAGGGGGGTGGGTGGGATATCCAGGTGAAAGAGGGGTATGGTCTATCCAAGGAGGGGGGTTGTCCAGTGGGGTTGGGGGCATGGGATATCCAAGTGAGGGTGGGGAGGGCTGTCTAGGGGGGGCTGTAGGGGGGTAGGGGCTATATGGGAGGGGGTGTGGGATGTCCAGGTGGGGGAGGGGTGTGGGATATCAAGGGGGTGGGTTGTAAAAGGGGTGGGGGTTGGGCTATCCAGGTGGGGGAGGGTGTGGGTTGTCAAGGGAGGAGGGGTGGGATTTCCAGGTGTGATGGGGGATGTCCAAGTGGGGTGGGGGGCTATCGGGGTGGGGGCTGCAGGGGGTAGGGGTTGTAGGGGGTGTGGGGGGGGATGTGGGATGTCCAGGGAGGGGGGGGGTTCCACTCCGATACTATACAAAAAAATAGGAATCACATATAACCAATGAATATTTTCTTTCACGCATTAAGAATTTTCTTGAAGTTCCATACCAACAATCACTCTTACCCACCCAAGAAGAAGTGATCTCTGCAAAGAAATCTCACTTATTTTCTTATCCACTATCCATATTGATCTCATAAAAATTTAACATTCGTACAACTCATTATAACCTAATGATATAACAAGGATCATACTCCCATGAGTAATGTCCCATCGAAATATGGCTCATAAAATCTGATCCACATATGATATTTGGTGGTGTGTTTACAATTGGGTGTGTTGTGATTTATATGTATGATATTCATGGTTTACACCAACAGTCTTCCTGGTCATCTATAATAGGCTTGAAATCATGCTACAATTGGATAGAGATTGGATTTTATGCCCCTAGTTTGGGGTTGGACACCCCCACCCCCTTGGACACCCCCCCTAGACACCCCCCACCCCCCCCTAGACAGACCTTCCACCCCCATGGAGAGCCCTCCCACCCCCCGTGGACAGCCCGCCCACCCCCTGGACACCCAGTACCCCCTGGACATCACCGCCACCCCCCTGTGGATAGCCCACCCCACCCACATCGTACCCCCCTGGATAGCCCCGCCACCCCCTAGACAGCCTTCCCACCGCATGGACACCTCGTACCCCTAGAAATCCCCCCTAGAAAGCCCACCCCCCCACACACACCCCTAGACACCCCTGACCCCCCTGGAAGGCCCTGTCACCCCTGTGGATGGGCCCGCCCACCCCCTGGACACCCCATACCCCCTAGATAACACCCCCCTGTGGACAACCTGTCCACCCCCCCCCCCCCCCCCCCGGACACCTTCCCACCACCCCCCGAACACCACCCATCCCCACGTACACCCCCCACCCCTGAAATCCCCCCACCCCATCCCCTGGACACCTCCGACCCCCCCTAGACAGCCCCACCACCCCCGTGGACAGCCCTCTCACCCCTCATGGATAGCCCTCCCACCCCCCTAGACACCATGTACCCCCTAGATAGCCCTGCCACCCCCATGGAAAACATTCCCACGCCCTTAGACACCTCGTACACCCATACCCCCCCCCCCCAGCCCCACCCCTGGACACCACACCCACCCCTGGAAAGCCCCCCCCCCCCCCCACACACACACACCCCTAGACACCCCTGACCCCCTAGATATCCCCCACCCCTCCCCCCCTGTGGACAGCCCGCCCACCCCTCCTGGACACCCGCCCACCACCCCCAAACACCACCCATCCCCTGGACACCCCCACCCCCTGGAAAGCCCCCCCTCCCCACACCCTAGACACCCCCAACCCCCATAGACAGACCCACCACCCCCATAGACAACCCGCCCACCACCCTAGACACCCTGCACCCCCTAGATAGCCCCACCACCCCCATGGACAACCCGCCCACGCACCTGGACACCTAGTACCCCCTGGACAGCCCCACCCATCCCCTAGACACCCCACCTACCCCCTTGGACACCTCATACCTCCCTAAATATCCCCCAACCCCCCTAGGACACCCCCACCCTCTGGATAGCCCTACCACCCTCGTGGACATCCGCCCACCCCCTGGACACCTCGTACCCCCCTGAACAGCCCCCACCCCCCATGGATAGCCTTCCCACTTGGACACCCCGACCCTCCTAGACATCCCCCACCCCCTGGACACCCCTGACCCCCCTGGGCACCACCACCACCCCCATGGACACTCCATACCCCCCTGGACACCCCCACCCCCTTGGGTAGTGTATGTGACCACTCAAATAATCTACTAAAATATAAAATTTCTTCGATCTCAAATTTACTCAACTCCTGAATAATTCTCATCCACAAGTGTACATGATCTTGTACACTTATATATAGTTCTTCAAAGATATTTTGTTATAAATATTGTATTTTTTTGTCTTTTATATTATGATTCTCATATAGAGTAGTGTGTCAGTTATGGTTTCATATGAAGTGAAAAATTCTTGTTTACTTAAATATATTTTCGATGACACATCAATCTTATTGAATTGCTTTTGATGAAATGACTTATAACAATTTTTTTACAGAATGGATAGAAGTTGGATGTATTAAACCGATCAGATTTAAATCAATTTTCAAAACAATTTGGAGATATTTTTAGATTTTTCATTTCACAACTCTTCAGATAGTGGTCACATACACTACCCCGATTACAGTTGTGTTGGAAGACCTTGGTTGATTCATGAAGAAGTCATCTACCACATAACCAAATATGGTTTTCAATCAAACTACTCTGTGTAGTATCACAATGGGGAGAAAATGAAATCTCAAATTACTGATGATCCAAATGAGAGGAATAGATTGGAAAATTTGTTATATGATCGGTTTTTTTATTTGTCATCATGGAAAAGAAAGGATTCTGACCCAAGAATATTTCGATATGAGAACACATGATGCATCTAATGAAAATGATGATGATGTCAGGGGTGAAAAAATTGAATGATGTTTCCACGACTCCAGTATATCGACAATGCGGTAAAATTAAAAGGCTATAATTTTTAATCCAATTGTTTCATGGGAGAACTATGAATGGTATTTTTAATACTTCCATCAATTAAATTATTACCTTCTTGAAGGACTTACTTCCAGATGATGCAGATATTCCCTCAAACCACTATATGGTATAGAAGTTATTCTAGAAACTTGGATTTTCATGAAACAAAATTCATGCTTTCCAGAAAGATTGCATTTTATTCTGGGAGGAAACTGCTAAATGAAATAATTGTATAAAATGTGGCACATCCCACTGGAATCCAAAAGCTAATGGAACACTATCCCATGTGCCACCGAAAGTAATGTGTCACTTTCCATTGATCCCCAGACTCTAGAATCTTTTTTTTGATGGCATATCAATAAAAATGTGATGGAATGATACCAAGAGAAAGAAGATTAATGATGATTTGGTTCACCCCTAAAGATGGATTTCTTTGGCAGAGATTTGATGCTCGATATCTTGATTTTTCAGCTGACGTGCATAATGTGAGGTTGGGTCTTTCATGTGGCGGTTTTAGTCTATCTGGGCAGATTCTTACGTTGCACAGCACATGGTCAGTTTTTATACACATTTATAATCTTCCCCCATGGTTTTCTATAAAAAACCTTTCACTTTCATGAGTATACTCATATTTGTCCCTTATGATCCCGGCAATGATATATATGTATACATGCAACCTTTAATAAATATTTGAAACTTCTTTGGGATGTGGGTGTGCGTACATACGATGCATGTTCAAAATACATATTTCAGATGTGTGTTGCGCTTATGTGGATGATAAATGATTTTCTGGCTAATGTAATGATGTATGTATGGAGAACGAAGGTAAAAATATCATGTCCAGTTTGTATAAAGAATTCATGATCTCGAAGACTGAAACAACATTGTAGTTTCAGTTTTATGGAACATCGATGATTCCTTCCAATGGACCATCCATATAGAAATAACCGTTGAAGATTTGACAATACCATGGAGATCGATGATCCACCTTAGTGTATGTTTACAACTGATGTGATTAATGAATTGAAAGCTATTATTTTTTTCATTCGAGAAGGATCAAATGAAATCTGGAAAGAGAAAGTATGTTTCCACTAAAACATGTTACAATTGGAAGAAGAGAAGTATCTTCTTCGATTTTATTATTGGTAAACCAATTTGTTACTTCATTACTTAGACGTAAAGCATATTGAAAAAAAATATATGAGAAATGTTGCTTTCGATTATTCTAAATGTTAAGGGAAAGACAAAAGAAGATTTGCAATCTCCGCATTACATGGTGGATTGGGGCATCAAACCAGAATTACATCTTGTGCATATTAGTGAAAATAAATGTCAAGTTCCATGTGCTTCTTATGTGATGAAACCTATAAGAAAAAAGAAATTTCTAGAAGTACTATACACTATTAAATTTCTTGATGGCTATTCATGAAACATATCTAAATAGGTCAACAGAAGAGAGCTGAAGCTAAAATATTTGAAGACTCGTGATTATCACATCCTTCTACATGAGTTGATTCCAATATCAACAATTCATCATATTTTTTCCAATAATGTAAGGGTGGATATTATTCAGTTGTTCCATTTGTTTAGATATCTTTGTGCTAATAAATTGTCTAAGTCTTTCTTGCAAAAATGTTGGCATATTCCCCACTAATTTTGTGTGAGTTAGAGAAAAATATTTTCTCCATCATTTTTCACATGCATGATGCATTTGACTATCCATATTTCAATTGAAATACTTTTTGGAGGACCTATTTATTTTATTTGGGTGTATCCAACTGAATTAAATATGTACACATTAAAGTCTTATGTCTGTAATAGGAATCATTCTGAAGGTTCTATCATGAACGGTTACTTGGCTCAAGAATGTATGGATTTCTACTCGATGTATTTGTCTGATCTCACTACAAGAATGAACAAACAAGGAGAAATGAAAAGGAATAGTATGAGAAAATTGAACCCAGATTTCATCACTTCCTCAAATAGGAGGAATTCCTGAATCATATACATTGACAACATTAAGCCTTGAAGAGTAGGAGATGGCACATCGCACAGTTTTTTTTAACTGTGATTTGTTGATGATTGCATCTTGTAAGTAAATTGAATATGTATATTATATATATATATATATATATATATGTTAAACTATTTCTATTTTTATCTATAGGGAACATAAATCAATTATAGATAGAAAACATCGTTCTTTATCTTTGAGGAGGGATACTTTGCATAGAAAAGACTTTTCTGCTTGGTTAAAATTGAAGATCCCATTAATCATAGCTACCCACTTAATTGCCTACTGGGATCCTTGATCACCAATAAAAAATAGTGGATGATATTTTAGAAACTCCCATGCATAATCAATGATCAGAGAAGAACATGGATATTCCACTTCCACAAGAGTTTGCATAGAGACCAAGACTAGGAAGACAATAGATGGATCATAAGAATGACTACCTGAGATTTCTCCTTATTGACTTTTTGATTCATTTATAGTGGTAACATTCTAAATAATTATAAAAAACAAAACCTTTATTAAAATAATATGATGTTCTAAAACAAGGGACACAAAATCACAAATCCTATAAGGATACATTATAAATAATTCTTCATAAAACCATTTCAAAATCACATAATAAAGACTTATATCTAATAAAACTCCCTAATGGTTAATCAAAATCCATTTTAAGGTTCCATTTCAAAAATCATATAGTATTATTTTCCCAAAATAAAAATGTAATCCATTTCCTAATAACTAAATCCCCCTTCCTACCGTACACACCAAAAGCATTCATTTTTTCCTAAAGAAACACATACTATTAAAATAAACACTATTCTAAAACCATTTTAAAAATACAATGATCTTAGAATACATGAAATTCATTCCATTAAAACTATTACACCCCCACCTCCCCTAGACACCACCCCACCACCTGGACACCCCCCTGGACACCCCCACCCCCATGGACAGCCCCCCACCCCCTGGAAAGCCACCCCACCCCCCTGGACACCACCCCCACCCTCCTTGGATAGCCTCCCTACCCCCTAGACTGTCCCCACCCCCCCTGACACCCCCACCCCCATGGACATCCCACCCCCCCCCCCAACCCCCTAGACGGCCCCCACCCCTCCTAGACACCACCCCACCACCTGGACACCCCCCTGGACACCCCCACCCCCATGGAAACCCACCCCCCTAGATACCACCCCACCTCCCTTGGACATCCCCCCCCCCCGGACAACCCCCCCCCCCTTGGACACCCCCCACCCCACCCCCCTAGACACCCCCACCCCCACCCCAGGACACCCCCCCCCCCCCACCAACCCCCTGGACACCACCCCACCCTCTTGGACACCACCCCACCCCCCCTGGATTCCCCCATGGACACCCCCCCCCCCACCACCACCACCACCTTGGACAGCCTCCCCCTGGACACCCCCCATTCCCCTGGACACCCCACCCCCCTAGACACCCCCTACCCCCTTGGAGCGCCACCCCAACCCCCTGAATAGTCCCCCCCAACCCCCTGAATTCTGAATTGAATTATTTATGTATTTAATTAACTTATGAATTATGTGTTAATGGTGTATGGGTATACTTGTTGTATGGGTATACTTGTTGTATGGGTATACTTGTTGTATGTGTATGCTTGTTGTAATTACCTTATGAATTATGTGTTAATTCTATATGTGTGTAGAGAGTAATTAAATATAGAATTGGAGGTATTTATAATTCTGTATAAATTATGTCTTGTATGAATTCATACAGAATTCTGTATGTATTCTACAGGTATTGAGAATTGTGCACGTATTCAGAATTGTGTATGAATTGTGTAGGTATTCAGAATTGTGCAGGTAATCTATATGAACTACCCACCCAACCCATTGTATGTATTCAGTGGGTATTCTTAATTGTGTATGAATGTTTTAGGCCTACTAGTGGAAGCCGGTGAAATTGTTGCAGGTTCAAAGGGGGAGGCCATGTCTGGCTTTCTGCTGCATGTACATAAAGGCTATGCCAATAGTTTACAACCGTAGGCATATCTATAAAAGAAGAACATATACCAACAGTTTTATGTAAACCATTGGTATAAGTATATACCAACGGTTTGTAAACCAATAGCATAGATATTTTTACCTGATATTTACCAACATTTTTTGGGAAACCCATGGTAAAATTCTATACCAACGGTTTATAAAACCGTTGGTATAAAGATCATTTTTACATTTATACCAACGATTTCAATAAACCGTAGGTATATACTCAATTTTTCAGACATATCCCAACGGTTCTCATAGAATTGTTGGGATATGTCTATACATACAGCTCAAGACCCAATAGTTTGGATAGCCATTGGTATAGTTTATATCAACAGTTGTCCAACCTTTACCAACGGTTTTAAACCGTTGGTAAATATGAAGTTTCCAATAGTGTTTACATGTAACGACCCAAACTTTTATCAATCAAAATCACCTTCTTATAATTATGTTATATATAATAAATAACATAAACATCACATAGAAAACATAATAAAAAATTTATACATGATGAATAAATTAAATAAGAGTTATTTTTATAAGTTAAGGAACATATACCAATAGAATAGTCACTTGACCTTTGGAATAGTAATGTGACATTTATGAATAGTAAACCAAACAATAGAATAGTAAACTCACAAACGAAATTATATATAAAAATTATGTCTTATAAATTAAAATATGATATAATTATATCATAGTATAAGTAAATAAATGTTTTTAAAATCTTAAATTATGTATTGATATTTTTGTGAAACCTATTTGTTTATTTACAATTTTTTCATTATAATGATTTAAAAGAAAATTTATTTTCATAAAATAGATTCATGAATTATTATTTTGTTTTCTTATTATTATAATATAATTTTATGAGACCTTCATTAATTTTTCAAAATTTTGTAAAATCAGTTGTAATTTTAAAATCAATATTTTCTAAGTAAATGATGATTTTAATTAAAAATTAAATTTATTATATTTGGGAAATTATTTTCATAAAATTGAGTTCATTTTTTAATTCTAAAAGTGGAAAATTGGTTAGGGTGAATTTTTTGGTATTTTTCAAAAATACTTGATTTATTGATGAATAGTAAAATATGATAATTTACAATAAAAGCTAAATACATAAATTATAGAGCTATAGATGATGTATGGATGATTTAAGATCAAATTATGGAACTATAATTCATTATTTTAATATTTTTTGTGATAATTCTCAAACTATTCATAGTCTTGATCCAAAATAATAAACTAATGAATAAAATAATGAGAAAACACCTCTCTCCTCCGCTATAAATACCACCTCTTCTCCTCATACATCTCAAGCTTTAAAATGGGGCTAAATTATGCTCAAATATATTCCCAATCCCCTCCCCCACATCCAATAGACTTTGGTATCAAAAAAATACCAAAACCAATCCCCCTAAGGTTGTTCTCAAGAAGAAGGATTCAAGAGGTAAAATTCTCATTCTTTTCTTTTAATTTATTTTCAAGTTCTTTTCTTTTCTTATTCTCTCCTCACTGCCCCTCATCCAAATGGTATGATAACTCCAGTACCTTACATATAATATAATTTTATTATACTAATTTAATAATCCATAATCATTTCTTTCTCCTTCCCTTTTTGTTCTAAAAATGAAAACATCATCTGTTGTGTGCTAATTTATCGCATTCAATGACGAAAGGTTTTCAATTTCCATTAATACCTTCATGGCTAGTCATAAAACCATTTTTATGTTTAAAGAAATTATAATATATTTATTACAACCCATTTAATGCTTTTTAACTATTTTATATACATAATATTAATTAACAAAATAAAACTAGTTTGTGATGATCGAAAAACGACCAAAATAATCTAAATGATTATCACTAACGTCTTATCTAATGATTCATCCCAATACCATATTACCAAATGAATTATATAATAATTTAATCTTATATATATTAATTAATAACATATAACTTCAATTCTGGACAACCATTCTCATTTTACTTGATTTTTCTTACATGTATACAAGTAAACCGATCATGAAAACCAAGGAAACCAATACTCCTGAATGATGAAATTGAATATCATAACCCATCAAAAATACCATAAATAAACTTAATAAATTATAATAAATATATTACATATATAAAGGGTTATTAATTAATTAATTAATGGATTTAATCTAATTATAAAGTACATTAAGATCAATTTCATAACTATTTCGGACATAAGGTAAGGGATTCTACCCAAACCTCCATTTTTCTCCTTCGAGTTACTCTTTTTATCTCTTTACCCTAATATAATGATTATTTATTTTTGTGAAATTATTATAAATTATGTTTATATATTCAAAACTCATGTATCCAGATCATATCATCCTTGTTTTATATAGAAATACATGTTTTAAAAAGGTTCCCTTCTCAATTCTTCATGATAAGCAAGCCCGATTAAAGGGAAATTCCATAATTCTTACCAATTTTCAAGTGCACTCCATAATATTATTTAAGATAAAATTATTTTTATAAAATCACTCATTTTATCATGAAAAACTATCTTGGTTAAATTTTGTTTTTATATAAAATATTATTCCTTTTCTTATTTTAATTCTCTTTAATATTTTCTTTAAACCGCAATAAAATTTTTATTTATGAATTTTTATAAACAATATTTTTAAATTTTTTCACTCCAATTTAATATAAATTATCATGATATATGTCTATTTTACCATATTAATTTTTACATATTATTTAAATCTACTAATTCATGGGAACAATTATGAAATTCCCTTTTTTTATGAGTTTTGACATGGTTATGATACCCAATTATTTCTATGGGAACCCTTGTGTTTAAGATTGATTACCTATGTATGATAATTCATATGGAACATGTATTCATGAACATTTTATGATGAGTTCACCCATATAGAACTCAAATTCATTGATTAGTGTTTAGTCTCATGATATGTCATGTGAAATGGTCTTGGTGGTTAAACTTGACTCATGATCCATGTGCAACGGCCTTTGTGGTCAGCCTTAACTCATGTTCCATGTGAAATGGTCTTGATGGTTATACTTGAATCATTCTCCTACATGTGAAATGAGACTTGACCCATTCTTATGTCATGTTGTATGTTTCTTCCACATCTCCTATGATGCTGTGATTATATATGTTTTCTTCCTTATGTATATTCATGCCTTTTTATGCCATCACGTTATTCATTTTAACCCATGTGTTGTAATTTAATCTTATTTTTATTACCTTACTAGGTTTTTTTAGCTCATCCCTTTTTTCATGTATTCCCCAAGTTATCCTATGCAGATGTAATGGATAAAATGAAGTTACTATATCTTTATGAAGATTAAATAAAATATGTTTTGTTTGGGTTTCATGTTGTTTAATTATGTATATAATCCTCCAAAGACACTAAAATTTATGAACCTTGGATTCTATTTTAATGTTTAATTATGATTAAAGACATGTAATAATATATGTAAAAGGATAGGTCCATTATAGTTGGTATCAGAGTATGGCCGAGTTAGTTTTGGAGATTAGGACTAGATCACTCTAGTAAGAACCATATGGATAATTCTACCACCATGGTTTACCTAGATTAAAACCTAAGGAATAAAAATCTATGAAATACTTTTACTTTATAAGTTTTCCCTTTTATGTTAAATGTTTATTTTTTAAATTCATATTATCTAAGTATTCAAGCCCCATAATTGTACTTTATTTCTTATTTAATGGCTGTAAATCGGAGAACTTGTGCCAAAAATAAATGATATAGAAAATATGAAAATTTCCCGAATGAAATTCCAAATATGATTAGAACGGGTTCTCAAAAAATCATGACAGTACTTACTAAACTAGAAAAAGTTATGAATAATAACTTTAATCATGTGTAATTCCCTCCTTATCTAAAGAAAGAGCAAGTTTTCATAGAATCCTTTATGCGACAAAGGTATCCCATGTTTAGTGGTTCTTCTTATCCCCTAATACTAGAATAATGGATTAACTCCATTTAAAAGATATTATATATCCTCAATTGCATAGAATAAGAGAAATATGTAATGTTGGTTTATCATTTTTATAGGGAAGCTGATTAGTGGTAGACACCGATCAAGAACACGATGTCCAAGGAGAAAATTGATTCTATTAAATGGTAATATTTCAAGAAAATATTTTTCAATAAATATATTCCATGAAATATTAATATTAAGATGGAAAAGGGAGTCCTAGGATTGAGGAAAAATAAAGATGAGTACATCAAGGAATATAAGGAAAACTTCACAAGGCTTGCATGGTACACCTTTGGCTTTATCATGAAAACTGAAATCATAGTAGATCGCTTCTTTAGTGGACTAAATATGAGTCTATGAAAATAATTAGAAATTCGAGACTTTGATATCTATGAAAATAATGTTTTTTGTGCCCTAAAGGTTGAAATTGAGATCAAATACTCTTAGTGGTCTCATGGTCCTCATAATAAAAAGAGGAAAATAGAGACTAATATGGGAGGATAAATAGATAAATCTCATTATGGAAATCTAACCCAATATCCCATGTGTCAAAATTGTGGGAATAAGAATCATGGGAACTATCTAAGGGGAATCGAGAGATGCTTCAAATATAGAAGAGATGGGAATCTAGCAATTAAATACTGAAATGATATGAAGAATCACAAAAATGTGGAAGAATAAAGGAAGTTTCATATCAACACTCATCATGTAGTGATTTTTTTTAACTAAAAGGAACATGGACATTATATGAACCATTTTTTTATGCCAATGGTGGTTGGAGGAAATAAAAAATAAACTCCAAGGTTTAAAGTAAGGATATATTTTATCACTAATTCTAAGGTGGATCTCAATAATGATGTGGTGACATGTACGCGGGTAATTTATTCAAGAATAAAGAACATACTATTTGATTCTGGTTCTACTCATTCTATCATATCATTCAATTATAATAGAAATATTCAAAAACTACCTCAAAATATGGTGGTTGATTTATCTGTGAGATTAATTATTGCATCCAAAGTATATAACTCCTCCCCGGTTAATGTTTTTGGACTGAACCTCTATAAGGACCTGACCTTATTACATTACATAGTCTTTAATTTAGTCAAGAAATAACTTCCATTAACATTAAGGATATTTTCAAGTTTATATCTTAAAATAATTGGTACATAATACATCTATAACATTACACATTAATACATAGTGGATACTATAAAAAAATATTCATTTCTTCCAAAATATAAAACTTTTCAAATAAAACATGATTTCTTTGAAAATTATTCAAACATTTAACTTAGATACCATATTTGTATTAAACATCTTTATAACCTGTGAAAATTATTTAAAAACTTGGTATGATCACAAAAAACTCATTAAGGGATATAAAAATAATGAAATAAGACATTAGTCCATGAATACTTGTAACGTATGAAATCATTTTCAAAAGACATACTTGTCACCCATGCATACTTACTTTGTGAAACATGATATTTCCACAAGATACCCAAAAAACATAAGAAAAAAATAGAACCATAAAGTTATATTGAAGAATTAATTACATAATCTTGAAATTCTCTCAGCTACCTTCCAATTTGTAACCCTAACGGCTACCTTACAATTTATATAACCATCATAGTTACACTTGGAGAAACCATACATCCAACCACCAACATATAAATACATAATTAATTGGAGGGAGATATATTTCCCAAAATTCATCATAAATAATTCCCAATAACCAGAATATACACATAAAACATGAATAATTTCTTAAAAACGTTGCTTTTGAATTTTGTAAAACATAATTTTAAAATAGGATTTTAAAAGAAAATCCCCTTAAAAATATCATATAATTCAAGTGAGACTTAATATTGTGGATGGAATATGTATATAATCTGTAAATACACATAATTGTACATAATAAAATCATAATTCATCACACAAAAAATTTAAATACCGCATAAATAATGAAGTATAAGGTTAACCCAAACGATGGAAATCGGGTTAAGAATTCCCTTACCTCGGGTTTGTCTTACTTAAAATTGATTAAACCTTAAGTATAATGGTTAAAATAGTGTTATTAATATCTTAAAGAAACATATTCATGTTTATAATACCTTATATGATCATTTCATTACATCATTTCTCCCTTTAATTGTTATTATTGTGTTCATTCGATTGTTTTTGGTATGTTCTTTACATGATTTCCATGATCGGTTCATGATGGATATTCTTGTCGATTGGAAGTGAAACCCCAGAATTGGAATGGATTGTTATTTAAAATTTTAAAAAACAATAAATTATAACTTTTATAATTTTGAATTCTTACATGAGGGTGATTCATAAATTAAAGCATTATTGACATTTGTTTAGGTCATTTTGGTGATTCTTCGATCATAAAAAACTCATTTTGTTTTATAAATTAATAACATGTGTACAAAATAATTCCAGAACATTATATAAGTTATAATACATAAATTATAATATTTTTCGACCATAAAAATGATCTAATTAATAGTCTGAAAGGAAGTAAAATAAATTGAAATGACATCGTCCAAGATGTCGGTAATTCAATACATCACAGACGGTGTATTAATTTCTTGAATAAGTGGGAGTGGAGAAGAAATATAATGGTGAGTATTCCATAAAAATTATGAAATATCTAATTTTTAAGATACTATATTATTCATTCCTCTAGGATAAGTGGAGGTGAGGAAAGAAGAATAACAGAAATGAAAATTAAAGAAAATAAATAAAACAAAAGAGAATGTTTACCTCTTGATCTCTTCTCCTTAAGATCCTTCTTAAGGACTTTGGTTTTGACCTTTTGGTGAGACCAACATATCTAGGAAATGCGGAATATTATTTGGAGGATTATTTTTCAGAACTTAGGTAAGGATCAAGGCTTGATAGGTGTGGGAGGAAGAGGGGAATGAGGGTGGTATTTATAGTGGAGGAGAGGAGGTATTTTACATTATTTTAATCATTATTATAATATTTTTGCTCAAGACTATGAGTAGTCTTAATTAATGTGACCCCAAATAGTAATAATGGAATTTTAATTCTAACTAATTGGGCTTACATCACTAATGAAGTCATAAATAGTGTATTTAACTGATAATTTGAATATACGGTATTTTACCGTATTTCACTATTCATCAGAAATTTAAGAATTTCAAAAAAATATCAAAAATTTACCATAACCCTTTGTCGATGTGTAGAATTCAAAAAAGAACTCCATTTTTTGAAAATAATTTCCTAAATATTATTAATTTAATTTTTAAATAAAATCATAATTTATTCAAAAATAGCAATTTTAAAACTATAACTGCTTTTATATCACATTGAAAAATTAACCAAGATGTAATTATATTAAAGACTTAAGAAAATAAAATAATAATACAATTTACTATTCATTAGGTTCATATTATTATTCATATTGCTATTCATAAGGGTATGTTACTATTCACCAAAAATTAGTTTGCTTCTATTAAACTCTAAATAACTTACTGAACACAATTGTAGATGGTCGTTTTTCAAAATTCAAAACATAGAAGTAGAAAAATTATTTTTAAAGGATAGTTATAAATATATACATAAAATAAAGTTTCATTCATTTCAATTTATATTTAAAAACTTGGGGTGTTACATTATCTCTTCCTTCTAGAAATTGCATCCTCGTAATTTTATTTACTTATTAAACAAGTGAGAGTACCTTTCCCTCCTAGCATTTTCAGACTCCCATGATGCTTCTTCAACCATGTGGTTTCTCCACAAAACCTTTACCTAGTGTATTACCTTATTCCGCAGTACTTTTCCCACTAATCAAGAATCGGAACTGCTTTCTCTTCATAATAAAGTTTCTCTTCCATCGGAACTGCTTTTGGGCTCAAAACATGAGTTGAATCTGGCACATACTTTCTCAACATCAAAGTATGAAAAACATTATTTACCTGAGACAAACTTGGAGGCAAATCTACTCAGTATTCAACATCCCAACTTCCTCTAGGATTTTAAAAGAACTAATAAATCGCAGACTTAGCCTCCCTTTATTACCAAAATGCATCACACTTTTCCAAGGAGATATTTTAAGGAAAATAAGGTCACCGACCTCGAAAGAGAAGACTTCCCTTCTGTTATATGCATAACTTTTCTGCCTACTCTGAGTTATCCCCATGTGTTGTTGGATCATCTTTACTTTCATAGCCACTTCCTCTATTAATTCTAGCCCCATCAACTTTCTTTCACCGACTTCATCCCAAAATGTAGGAGTCTGACACTACTTCCCATAAAATACCTCAAAAGGTGACATCTTTATAATGGAATAAAAACTATTATTATAAGAAAACTCAACTAATGAAATATGTTGATCCCAACTTCTCTGTTTTTCCATTGAATAAGCTTGAAACATATCCTCCAAAGTCTAAATCGTTCATTTTGACTTCCCATCTGATTGATGATGAAAAGTTATACTGAAATTTAATTTTGTGCCCAACAACTTCTTAAGGCCCTTCCAAAAGTTATAAGTGAACCTAGAATCCCAGTCAAATACAACGGAAAAATGAAATACATGTAACCTTAAAATCTCTTTGAGGTACAATCGAGAAAGTTTATCCAAAGACATTTTATATCTAATAAAAAGAAAATGAGAATATTTTTCTAGTCGATCAACAACAACCCAAATCGCATTGTTACCTAGAGATAGCTTAGGTATTCCCACCACAAATTCCATGGATACATTCTCCCATTTCTACTCTGGAATTAGAAAATACTGAAGCATCCCCTTCAGTAATTGTCACTCTTCTTTAACCTGTTTACATGTCAAACATTTCATGGTAAAATCAGAAATATCCCTTTTTATTCCATCCCATCAGTAATACTTTCGAATGTCTCTATACATATTAGTACTTCCAGGATGAACTAAAAATGGAGAACTATGAGCTTCACGCAACAATTATTTCTTCAACTGGGAATCAAAAGGTACACACAACCTTTTACCAAATCTTAAAACATAATATTTATCAAGGTTAAATTCCAGAAACTTACCCATTTTAACCAATTTTACCTTTTTGTAGATCATGGTCTTCCTTCTGCACTTGAATAATTCTATCTAATAACAATGACTACACTAAAACCTAAAACAAAATAGTGTTATTTTCTTCACCAACAACTTCTAAGCCCAAATTTAACAAATCATTAATCAAGGTATTATGTTCCAAATTTAACATGGTTAATGATGCATGATGTTTTCGACTCAAGCCATCTTCCACTTTTTTTGTTTTTCTTGGATAGTAATTGATTGTGCAATCATAATATTTTATCAGTTCAAGCCATGTTCTCTGGCTCATGTTTAATTCCTTCTTAGGGAATATATAATTCATAATTTTATAGTTAGTATATATTTTAAATTTGGCTCTGTATAAATTATGCCACCAAATTTTCAAAGAAAAAACCATAGATGCCAATTCCAAATCATGTGTGGGATAATTTAACTCATGAGGTTTTAGTTGTCTTAAAGCATAATCACTTACCTAATCATTCTACATTATAACACAACCAAGTACCTTTAATAAAGCATCATTGTAGATGATAAACTCACCATTTTGGGAAGGTAAGTCCAAAACTAGAGCATTCACCAATCTCTTCTTCAGTTCCCAAAAACAAACATCACATTCTTCTGTCCAAATAAATTTAACCCCTATTCATGTTGACTTAGTTAGCGGGCTAGATAACCATGAAATTTTTTTAACAAACCTTCGGTAATAACCTACTAATACCATAAAACTATTAATCTACATAACATTTGTGGGTATTGGCTATTCATCAACCACTTTTGTATTGGCATGATCAACTATTATTCCATCCTTATTTACAATGTGCTCAAGAAAAGAAATCGGTTGCAACCAAAAATCACACTTACTGAATTTTCCATACAGTTTCTTTTCCTTTAAGGTTTTTAAAACAACCCTTAGATGTTTTTCATGCTCCTCTTTAATCTTAGAAAATACCATAATGTCATCAATAAACACAACCAAGAATTTATCCAAGAACTCAAGAAATATTCTATTCATAAGATCCATGAATACTGCAGGTGCATTAGTTAACCCAAACGGCATAATAAGAAATTCATAATGACTATATCTAGTACAAAAAGATGTTTTCAAGATTCCATCATCCTTCGCCTTCATATGATGGTATCCAGATCTCAAGTCAATATTAGAAAAGTATTGATCTCCTGATAGCTGATCAAAAAAATCATCTATATGAGGAAAAGGATAATTTTTTTAATAGTGATGTTATTTAAAGCTCTATAATCAATGAAAAGTCTCATGGAACCATCTTTCTTTTTAACGAACAAAATAGGGGCACCTCATGGTGAAGTTCTAGGATAAATGAAGTCTTTATCAAGTAAATCCTGCAACTAATTTTTGAATTCAAGAAGTTCCATTTGAGTCATACAATATGGGGGTTTTGAAATTGTCTTAGTATTAGGAACTAAGTCAATTTTGAATTCAACTTCCAGATCATGTATGACATCAAGTAACTAATTAGGAAAAACATCAAGGTAGTAATTTACTACTGGAAAATAATTAATCTGTACAGTTCCCTTTTTTCAACAATATGAGAAATATAACTTTCATTTTCATCTTTCAATAGTTTCTCAGCTTCCTAATATGTTATAAATTGTATGGGTTCTTTATTTTATAAAAACTAAAACTATTTCTGAAAAACAACTTCTTTAGCTCTACAATTAGTCTTTTCATGATAAACAAAAATCCAATCCATTCTTTAAATGACATCAAACTCTACTAAGGGTAAAATAACAAGGTTTATAGGTAACATATTTCCACATACCACAATATAAATATTATTATAATTCCTATTTACTATAATTTTTCCCCTTGTGTTTTAATAATAAGTTATGGTCCCATTTTTTTAGGTGACATTTCCAATTTACCAGAAAATTCCTCATAAATAAAGGAATGTGTAGACCATGTATAAAATAAACCTTTTAGAAAAATCTGAGTAAACAAACAAAGTACCTGATATATCTTCATTGGATGGCCCGATGTCTGGTGATGGAGTCTCAAAGGATCTCACTACACCTTTCTTCTTATAGTATGGCTTCTTTTTATCATTCGTATCTCTCTTTGGGAAGGAATTTTCATATTGACTCATCTCACCACATTTAAAACACTTAACAGTTTGATTATCAAGATTAGTATTTGGATCATTTTAATTAAAATTTTGGGCCATATGTCCAAGCTTACTGCATCAAAAACACTTCCCAGTTTTGGTAAGGCATTCCCCAAGGTTCTTTTTTCCACACTTTTCAAAAACTGGAAATTGGATTTTCTTACCATCAGGTTTCTTTGGTTGATTCTTACCCATAGCTTTCCATCTAGACCTATTCTTCTCCTGGTTTTCAAAATGCATATGATCATAAAAAAACTCCATCTCTACCCTCTTAGTACATCATAGTAGTATCTCATAACTTTTGAATCCATAGGAGGTCAACGCCCTTCAATAACTTTTCTTTAATCCTATGTAAAAGTGGTTGATTTTTCTATCAAGATTTAGAATAAGATTTAGATAATACCTTTCTTGTCGGGTGAAGTTCTCTTCATACATGGCCATTGAATCTTCTTACTTTTTCTTCAATTAAATTAATTTCCTCTCCATCCTAAGTCAAAGCACCTTTGGAAAATATTTTTTCAAGGAAAAGACTTTTAAATTAATCCCACTTTAAGGAATCAAAATCCTCTCTATCCATGATATTCTTGACATTGACCACAACTGATCGGCTTCACCTTCAAAAAGATAAATTGAAATACTTAACTTTTGATTATCTGAACATCCTATAACATTAAATTTCTTTTCAAGGGATTTAATATATCCTTCAGCCACTACTGAGTCAAAGGATCCATTGAAACGAGGAGGGTGTTATCTCATAAAATGTTCCACTATTGTCATGTTCCTTTGTGTTACCTATGGTTATACTCTTGCATGGATTCTTCCACTATTTATTTTCTACATTAGCTAAGCCATTGCAATCACAAACTACTAGATTCTAATATCTACCATTTTGGGCTGCAGATTCGTAAGGATGTCGTTATGTCGGTGCCTCTCCTATTTAGTATACCCATTAATTCTATGGAAACCCATTCTAAACAACAATATCTTAGTCAAAAAAACATGGTAATATTTAAATTCTATAACAGTTAAATTAATCATAGAGTAAAAATCACTTATTTTATTCTTATTAACATCACTCTAACCCCTAAAGTTATCTAAACCATCCTCGGATACCAACTATAAGGACCTAAACTTATTACATTACATAATCTTGAATTTAGTCAAGAAATCACTTCCCTTAACATTGAGGATCTTTTAAATTTTAGATCTTTATATAATTTGAACATAATACATTTATAACATTACACATTAATACAGAGTGGATACCATAAAAACAGCATTCATTTCTTACAAAATATAAAACTTTTCAAATAAAACATGACTTCTTTGATAGTTCTTAAAACATTCAACTTGGATTCCTTCTTTGTCTTACACATCCTTATAACCTGTGAAAATCATTTAAAAACTTGGTCTGAGAAAAAAAAATCTTTTTAAGGGATATAAAAATAAAGAAATAATACATTAGACCATGAATACATGTAACATATGAAATCATTTTCAAAAGACATACTTATCACCCATACATACTTTGTGAAACATGAGACTTACAAAATATTCCCAAAAAACATAAGAACAAAAATAGAACCATAAGTCTATATTGGGGAATACCTTACATAATCATGTAACCCTCTTGGCTACCTTATAATTTGTAACCCTCACAACTACCTTACAATTTGTGTAACCATCACAGTTACACTTGGAGTAACCATATGGCTGAACTCCAACCTACACATACCCAATGCATTGTAGGTAGATATAGTTCCCACCATTCATCATAAACAATGCCCAATAACCATAACATACTCATACAACATGAATAATTTTATAAAAACATTGATTTTGAATTTCATAGAACAGAATTTTGAAAGAGGATTTTAAAAGAAAATCACCTTAAAAATATCATATAATTTAATTGAGACTTAATATAGTGTATTTAATATGTATATAATCTATAAATAAACATAATTCAATAAAAAATATAATCATAATTCATCACACAAAAAATTTTAATACCACATAAATAATAAAGTATAAGGTTAACCTAAAGGTTGGAAATTGGGTTAAGAATTCCCTTACCTCGGGTTTGTCTTACATAAAAAAAAATTAAACCTACTATATAATGGTTAAAATAGTGTTATTAATATCTTAAAGAAAAATATTCATGTTTATAATACCTTATATGGTCATTTCATTACATCATTTATCTCTTTAATTTTTAGTATTTTGTTCCTTCCATTGTTTTGGGTATGTTCTTTAGATGATTTCCATGATCGGTTCATGATGGATATTCCTATCTATTGGAATTGAAACTACAGAATTAGAATGGAGTGGTATTTACATGTTTCCATAAACATAAATTATACCTTTTATCATTTTTAATTATTACATTGGGATGATTCATAAGTTAAATCATTATTGATATTTTTTTAGGTTATTTTGGTGATTCTTTGATTTTAAAGAACTCATTTTGTTTTATAAATTAATAAAATGTGTACAAAATGATTACATAACCTTATATAAGTTATAATACATAAATTATAATCTGTTTCAATCATAAAAATTATTTCATTACCAGTATTGAAGAAATTAAAAGAAATTGAAATCACATCGTCCACGATGTTGATAATTCGACACATCACGGACGGTATTTTAATTTCTTGAATAAGTGGGAAATGAGAAGAACTATAATGTTGATTATTCCATAAACATGATCAAATAAATAATATTTAAGATATTGGATCATTCATTCCTCTTGGATAAGTGGAGGTGAGGAAATAAGAAGAATAACAAAATGAAAGAAAAGAAAGAAAACAAAAGAGGATGTTTACCTCTTGATCTCTTCTCCTTGAGATCCTTCTTAAGGCCTTTGGTTTTGGCCTTTTGATGAGAAAAGAAGATATAGAACGTGGTGAAGAGCCTTGGTAGTAGTATTGGTTAGAAATTAGGTAAGGCTCAAGGCTTTAGAGTTGTGGGAGGAATATTGGAATGATGGCGGTATTTATAGTGGAGGAGAGGAGGTATTTTACATTATTTTAATCATTATTATAATATTTTTGATAAAGACAATGAATAGCCTTAATTAATGTGACCCCAAATAGTAACAATGTAATTTTATTTCAAACCAAGTGGGCTTACATCACTTATGATTTCAAAAATAGTATATTTAACTGATAATTTGAATATACGGTATTTTACTGTATTTCACTATTCATCGAAAAATCAAGAATTTCAGAAAAAAAAACCCAAAAAATCACCCTAACCATTTTTCAATGTGAATAATTCAAAAAGGATATCAATTTTTTGAAAATAATTTCCCAAATATTTTTAATTTAATTTTTCAATAAAATCATAATTTATTCAAAATTAAAAATTTTAAAACTATAACTACTTTTATATAATATTGAAAAAAATAACCAAGATTTCATTATCTTAAATCCTTAAGAAAATAAAATAATAATACAATTTACTATTCATTAGGGTCATATTACTATTCATATTACTATTCATAATCATATGTTACTTTTCACCAAAAATTAAGTTGATTCCATTAGACTCTAAATAACTTACTGAACACAATTGAAGATGACCGTTTTTTGAAATTCAAAACATAGAAGTGGAAAAATAATGTTTAAAATCTAGTTATAAATATCTACATAAAACAAAGTTTAATTCTTTTCAATTTATTTTTAAAAACTTGGGGTGTTACAACCTCCTAGAAAATCTTATCTTACTTACTTTAGGGGATCTTGATGCAATGTTGGGAATGTATTAGATATCTTTATACAAAGCCAACATCAATTGTTAGGAAAGGGAGATCACTTTTCACATCTTGAAGCATCCTCCAATTCTTTACAAGTGTAATGAGGAATTTTAAACTCCTTAATAATTATTATCTCAACTGTGGATATTATTGGCTTATAATAAATCATATCTAGCTCAAATGATTAAGACAAAGGATAAAATCATTCTCAAATACATGCTCATTATGAGGGACTACACTTGTGTCTTCCCTCAAGAGTTTTTTGGTCTTCCTTCAGACCAAGAGGTTGAGTTATCAATTGAACTTATTCTTGGATCTCTTCCTATATCAAATACACCTTATAGAATGGCTATCGTTGTGATAGAAGAACTGAATAAGCAGTTACAAGAGAATCTAGTTAAGGGTTTTATATTCCCAAGTGTTTCACTGTGGGGTTTACTAATCCTCTTTTTCAATTATAATTATGGACCAATGCACCTCTCCATAGATTTTCATGAGATTAATAAAATCATGATAAAGAACAATTATTCTCTTCCATGGATAGATGAATTTTTCGATCTGCTAGGTGGGTCCAATTATTTCTCTAAGGTGAACCTTCGATTGGGATATCACCAATTAAAGGTGAAGATAGAAGATATTCCCCATACTTCCTTTCAAATGTTGTATGGACACTATGTGTTCATAGTGATTCCCTTAAAACTCACTAATGCTCTATAAATATTCACAGACTTAATAAATAGAGTCATTATAAATTACCTTCAAAAACGTTTTGGTAGTCTTTATCAATGATATTCTGATATACTCCAAAATAAAGGAGGATCATGAGAATCATTTGAATACTATGATGCAGACTTTGTGAAGGGAGAAAATATAAGAAAATTTCAGTAAATATTAGTTCTAGATGGAGGAAGTATAATTCTTGGGAAATTTTATAACCAAAAAAGGAATATATGTGGACGCTTTTAAGAAAAAGGAAATTGAAGAGTGGCCCAGGCCAATATCTATAACAAAGATCTGAAGTTTCCTTGGTCTATATGGGTATTACCAAATACTTTTAAAGACCTTTTCATGATTTTCAAACCCAATAACCAAGCCAAATCAGAAGGGAGTGAAGTTTTTCTAGACCAGTTACTGTGAATACTGCTTCAAAGAGTTAAAGAAGAGGTTTATCACTACACTAGTACTCACACAACTGATAAGTGGGGAATTCTTTGTGGTGTGAATAAATTCTTAAAATAATTTATTAGGCTATGTACTAATGTAAAATGATAAATTGATAGCCTATGCCTCAATGCAGTTGAAAATTCTTGAGGGGTACTATCCTACGCATGATTTGGAGTTTGCAGCAGTGATCTTTGCATTGAAAATATGGTGTAATTATCTCCATGGGTAGAAGTGTGACATATATACTGATCATAATAGCCTCAATTATATATTCACATGGATAGAGCTTAATATGTTCTAGTGAATATGGTTATATCTCATCAACAATTAAGACTACTCAATCTACAACCATCCAAATAAAGAAAATAAGGTGGTGGATGCTCTAAGTAAAAAAGGATCATGAATCTTTATCAATGATGATAATTTAAAAGTATATAATATTATTATAGCTGTAAAGTATTTTCATGGTAATCATTAAGTAAAGAACATCATCAATCCTTTCTCAAATGATTGATCAACCATCCCTTATAGAGAAAATAAAGGATGCTCAAAGTAATGATGTGGAAATTAAGAAAAGGGTGGAAGATATCAAAAATGGGAAATCCTCTGACTTAAGATCGATTCATATTGAGTCATAAGATTTGGGTCACGGATATTTGTACCATCCAATTCAGTGATAAATAAAGAGATTTTTAATGATTCACATATCTCAACCTTCTCTATTCACCCAGGGAGCACCAAGATGTATCGAGATATTTGAGAAAACTGTTGGTGGGAAAATATAAAGAATGAAATAGTTGAATATACATAAAAGTGTGTGGTATGTCAGCAACTGAAGGCTGAAAGGAAAAATTATAGAGGTACAATGCAACCATTACCCATACCAAAATGGAAATGACAAAACATCATCACGGACTTTGCCTTTGAACTTCAAAAGACATCTAGAAGAAACAATTATATATGTGTGGTTGTGGATCTTCTAAAAAATATAGATCAATTTATTACAATTTGATATGACTTCACCCTAGATTAAAAGGCATGGATATACATTAGATAAGTGGTAAGGATTCATATATTACCACTATCAATTGTATCCAATAGAGATCTGAGATTCACCTCAAAGTTCTGGAAAATTATCCAACATGCTCTAAACATTGAGATAAACTTCAGTAAGGACTATCATCCTAAAAATTATGGACAATCTATGTGGAATATTTATACATTGGGAGATATGTTGAAGGAATGTTCTATGGAATTTAAAGGAGGATGGGACCAATATATTCCTCTTGTCAAGTTCTCCTGCAATAATAGTTTCCTCTCGAGTATCCAAATGGCCCCTTTTAATGCCCTTTATGGGAGAACATGCAGAACATCGGCATGCTGGGATGAATTCGGTGAAAATAATCTTCTAGGACCTAAAACGGTCAAAGAAATTGTAGAAAAGGTGAAAACCAATCAGTAGCACATCAAGGAAGCCCGGATTTAATAAAAGAGCTATGTAGTCAATCATTGATGGGACATTGAGTTTAAGTTTATAGATATGGTATTCCTATTAAAATCTCCATGGAATAGGATCCTGAGTTTGGGAAGAAGGGAAATCCAATTACCATGTACATCAACCCCTTTGAGATTCTTGATGATGTTGTAGTCTTCGCCTATCGACTAGAACTTCAACCAATCATGACTCAATTACACGATATATTCCATGTATCCCTTATAAGTAAGTACATACTAGATCCCTCACATGTTGTGAATTCAGTATAGGTACAAATGGATATAAACTCTTTTATAAAGATCAACTAGTGAAGATCTTGGGTCGTAGAGATAAAGTTCTATATAACAAGACCACTCACCTGGTCAAGGTACTTTAGAAGAACCATAAGTATGAAGATGCAACATGGGAACTGGGGGAAGTGATGAAGGAGAAGTACATTCACCTGTTTAGTTTGTAAAATAAAATTTTTAGGGTGAAATTTCATAAGGGGGGAATAACGTAAATAAAGAATAAATGAAATAAGAGGTATTTCTATATGTTAAGGAACATATACCAATGGAATAATAACTTGAACTTTGGAATAGTAATGTGACCCTTATGAATAGTAAACTTGAAAATAGAATAGTATCCACACCAATGAAAGTATATATAAAACTTATCCATCTTATAAATCAAAATATGATATAATTATGTCATAGTATAAGTAAATAAATGGTTTTAAAATGTTAAATTATGTATTGATATTTTTTGTGAAACCTAATTGCTAATTTACAATTTTATCATTATAATGATTTAAAATAAAATTAATTTTCATAAAAAATATTCATGAATTATTATTTTATGTTCTTATTATTATAAGTTAATTTTATGAGACTTTAATTAATTTTTCAATGTGTTATAAAATCAGTTATAATTTTAAGACCAATATTTTCCAAGTAAATGATGATTTTAATTAAAAATAAATTTCTCGTATTGGAAAGTTATTTTCATAGAATGGAGTTTATTTTTTAATTCTTCCCATCGAAAAATGGTTAGGGTGAATGTTTGGGATTTTTCTAAAATACTTAAATTTTGTGAATAGTAAAATATTATAATTTACGATAAAAAATAAATTAATTAATTACGGAGTCATAGATTATGTATGGCTAATGTAATCCCAAAATATAAAACTATACATCATTATTTTAATATTTTTTGTAATAACTCTCAAACTATTCATAGTCTTGATCGAAAATAATAGACTAATGAATAAAATAAGGAGAAAACACCCCTCTCCTCCTCTATAAATACCACCCCTCGCCACCTCTTCTCCTCATACCTATAAAGGTTTCATCCTTTTCCAAATTCAATTCAAATATCTTACCAAGACCCTACCGTACATCTAGGATCTTTTTTATCAACAAAATACTGAATCCAATCCCCCTAAGGAGGTTCTCAAGAAGAAGGATTCAAGAGGTAAAATTATCTTTTTTTCTTTTAATTTCTTTTCAAGTTCTCTTATTTTCTTATTCTCTCTTAACCACCCCTCATCAAAATGGTATGAAAACTACGGTACCTTAAATATAATATAATATTATTATTTTAATGTAATAATACATCTTCATTTATTTCTCCTCGCCATTTTGTTCTAAAAATGAAAACATCGTCTATGATGTGTAAATTTATCGCATTCAAGGATGATGAGTTTTCAATTTTCTTTTACTACCTTCAAGGATGGTCATAAAACCATTTTTAAGGTAAAAACAGATTAAAATATATTTATTATATTACATTTATTTTCTACAACCATTTTATATACAAAATATTAATTAATGAAACAAAACTAGTTTGTGATGATTGAAAAACTGCCAAAATAATCTACATGATTATCACTAAAATATTATCTAATGATTCATCCTTGTCTCAAATTACCAAATTAATTATATAATAATTTAATATTGTGTATATTAATTAATAACATATAACTTCAATTTTGTATAACCATTCTCATTTTATATGATTTTCTATATATGTATACATGTAAACCGATCATGAAAACCATGGAAACTAATACTCCTGAATAATGAAATTGAATCTCATAACCCATCAAAAATACCATAAATAAACTTAATAAAATTGTAATAAATAAATTAAATGTATAAAAGGTTATTAATTAATTAATTAATGGATTAAATCTAATTATCTATTACATTAAGATCAATTTCATAACTGTTTCGGACATAAGGTAAGGGATTCTACCCAAACCTCCATTTTTCTCCTTCGAGTTACACTTTTTATCTCTTTACCCCAATTTAATGCTTATTTATTTTTGTTAAATTATTAAAAATTATGTTTATATATTCCAAACTCATGTATCCATATCATATCATCCTTGTTTTATAGATAAATACATGTTTTAAAAAGGTTCCCTTCTCAATTCTTCACGATAAGCAAGCCCGATTAAAGGGAAATTCCAGGATTCTTACCAATTTTCAAGTGCACTAAATAATATTTTTTAAGCTAAAATTATTTTTATAAAATCAATCATTTTATCATGAAAAACTATCTTGGTTCAATTCTGGTTTTATATACAATATTATGCCTTTTCCTATTTAAATTATCTTTAATATTTTCCTTAAACTGCACTAAAATTTTTTATTTCTGAATTTTTATAAACAATATTTTTACATGTTTTCACTATAATTTGACATAAATTATCATGATATATGTCTATTTCACCATATGAATTTTCACATATTATTTAAATATATTAATTCATGGAAACTATTATGAAATTTTCTTTTTTATGAGATTTGACATGGTTATGATACCCAATTATTTCTATGGGTAACCCTTATGTTTAAGTTTGATTAACTATGTATGATTATTCATATGGAACATGTATTCATGAACATTTTATGATGAGTTCAATCATATAGAACTCCAATGCATTGAGTAATGTTTAGTCTCATGATACGTCATGTGAAATGGTCTTGGTGGTTAAACCTGACTCATGATCCATGTGCAACGGCCTTTGTGGTCATCCTTAACTCGTGCTCCATGTGAAATGGTCTTGATGGTTATACTTGAATCATGATATTCCATGTGCAATGAGACTTGACCCATTCTTATGTCATGTTGTATGTTGTTTCCACATATCCTATGATACCGTGATTATATATGTTTTCTTCCTTATGTAAATTCATGACTTTTTATGCCATCAAGTTATTCATTTTAACCCATGTCCTATAATTTATTCTTATTTTTATTACCTTACTAGGTTTTTTAGCTCATCACTTTTTTCATGTATTCCCCAGGTTATCATATGTAGATGTAATGGATAAAATGAATTTACGATATCTTTATGAAGACTAAATAAAATATGTTTTGTTTGGGTTTCATGTTGTTTAATTATGTATATAATCTTACAAAGACACTAAAATTTATGAACCTTGGATTCTATTTTAGTGGTTAATTATGATTAAATACATGTAATAATATATGTAAAAGGCTAGGTCCATTATAGTTGGTATTAAAGTATGACCTAGTTATTTTTGGAGATTATGACTAGATCACTTTAGTAAGAACCATAGAGATAATTCTACCACCATGTTTAACCTATATTGAAACTTAAGGAATCAAAATCTAGGAAATACTTTTACTTTACAAGTTTACCCTTTTATGTTCAATGTTTCTTTTTTTGATTCATATTATCTAAGTATTTAAGCCCCATAATTGTAATTATTTTTTATTTAATGGCTGGAAATAGGAGAACTTGTGCCAAAAATAAATAAGATAGGAAATCTGACAATTTCCCGAATCAAATTCCAAATATTATTGGAACGGGTGCTCAAAAATTCATGAAAGTACTTACTAAACTAGCACAAGTTATGAATAATAACTTTAATCATGTTTAATTCCCTCCTTATCTAAAGAAAGAGCAAGTTGTCATAGAATCCTTCATGCAACAAAGGTCTCCCATATTTAGTGGATCTTCTTATCCCCTCATCCTAGAATAATTGATTAACTCCATTTAAAAGATATTATATATCCTCCATTGCACAAAATAAGAGAAATTTTTAATGATGGTTTATCATTTTCATAGGGAAGCTGATTAGTGGTAGACACTGATAAAGAACACGATGTCCAAGGAGAAAATCGTTTCTATTAAATGGGAATATTTCAAGAAAATATTTTTCAATAAATATTTTCCACTAAATATTAATCTTAAGATGGAAAAGGGAGTCCTAGGATTGAGTAAAAATAAAGATGAGTATATCAAGGCATATAAGGAAAACTTCAGAAGGCTTGCACGGTACACCTTTGGCTTTATCATGAACACTGAAAGCATGGTGGATCGCTTCGTTAATGGACTAAAGATGAGTCTATGAAAATAATTTGAAATTTGAGACTTTGATATCTATGAAAATAATGTTTTTTGTGCCCTAAAGGTTGAAATATAGATCAAATAATCATAGTGGTATCATGGTCCTGGTGATAAAAAGAGGAAAATGGAGACTAATGTGGGAGGATCAACAGATAAATCCCATTATGGAAATAAAACCCAATATCCCATGTGTCAAAATTGTGGGAAGAATAATCATGGGAACTATCTAAGGGGAATTGAGAAATGCTTCAAATATGTAAGAGATGGGAATCTAGCTATTAAATACTGAAATGATATGAAGAATCACAAAAATGTAGAATAATAAAGGAAGTTTCATATCAACACTCATCATGTAGTGAATTTTTTTAACTAAAAGGAACATAGACATTATATGAACCATTTCCATTATCCAAGGGAGGTTGGAGGAAATCAAAAATAAACTCCAAGGTTTAAATAAAGGATATATTTTATCACTAATTCTAAGGTGGATCTCAATAATGATGTGGTGACATGTACGCAGGTAATTTATTCAATAATAGAGAACATACTATTTGATTCTGGTTCTACTCATCCTCTTATATCTTTCAATTATAATAGAAATTTTCAAACACTACCTAAAAATATGGTGGTTTATTTATCTGTGAGAGCAACTATTACATCCAAAGTATATAACTCCTCCCCGGTTAATGTTTTTGGACTGAACCTCTATAAGGACCCGACCTTATTGCATTACATAATCTTTAATTTAGTCAAGAAATAACTTACATTAACATTAAGGATATTTTCAAGTTTATATCTTAAAATAATTGGTACATAATACATCTATAACATTACACATTAATACGGAGTGGATACTATCAAAAATATTCATTTCTTCCAAAATATAAAACTTTTCAAATAAAACATGATTTCTTTGAAAATTATTCAAACATTTAACTTAGCTACCTTCTTTGTATTAAACATATTTATAACCTATGAAAATCATTTCAAAACTTGGGATGATCACAAAAAACTCATTAAGGGATATAAAAATAATGAAATAACACATTATTCCATGAATACTTGTAACGTATGAAATCATTTTCAAAAGACATACTTGTCACCCATGCATACTTACTTTTTGAAACATGATATTTCCCCAATATTCCCACAAAAAATAAGAAACAAATATAAACATAAAGGTATATTTAATAATTAATTACATAATCTTGAAACTCTCTCAACTACCTTACAATTTGTAACCCTCACGACTACCTTACAATTTATATAACCATCATAGTTACACTTGGAGTAACCATACGTCCAACCACCAACATACACATACATAATGAATTGGAGGGAGATATATGTCCCACAATTCATCATAAATAATTCCCAAGAACCATAATATAATAATACAACATGAATAATTTCATAAAAACATTACTTTTGAATTTTTTAAAACATAATTTTAAAAGAGTATTTTAAAAGAAAATCCCCTTAAAAATATCATATAATTCAAGTGAGACTTAATATAGTGGATGGAATATGTTTATAATCTTTAAATACACACAATTAAACATAATATAATCATAATTCATCACAAAAACAATTTAAAAACCACATAAATAAGGAAGTATAAGGTTAACCCAAAGTATGGAACTCGGGTTAAAAATTACCTTACCTCGGGTTTGTCTTACTAAAATTGTTTAGAACTTATGTATAATGGTTAAAAGAGTGTTATTAATATATTAAAAAACATATTCATGTTTATAATACCTTATATGATCATTTCATTACATCATTTCTCCCTTTAATTGTTACTATTGTGTTCATTCGATTGTTTTGGGTACGTTCTTTGCATGATTTTCATGATCGGTTCATGATGGATATTATTGTTGATTGGAAGTGAAACCCCAGAATTGGAATGGATTCTTATTTAAAAGTTTAAAAAACAATAAATTATAACTTTTATAATTTTGAATTCTTACATGAGGGTGATTCATAAATTAAAGCATTATTGATATTTGTTTAGGTCATTTTGGTGATTCTTCGATCATAAAAAACTCATTTTGTTTTATAAATTAATAACATGTGTAAAAAATAATTCCAGAACATTATATAAGTTATAATACATAAATTATAATCGTTTTCAACCTTAAAAATGATTTAATTACCAGTCTGTAAGGAAGTAAAATAAATTGAAATTACATCGTCCAAGATGTCGGTAATTTGACACATCACAGACGGTGTTTTAATTTATTGAATAAGTGGGAGAGGAGAATAAATATAATGGTGAGTATTCCATAAACATTATGAAATATATAATTTTTAAGATACTTTATTATTCATTCCTCTTGGATAAGTGGAGGTGAGGAAAGAAGAATAATAGAAACGAAAATGAAAGAAAAAAAAGAAAACAAAAGAGTATGTTTACCTCTTGATCTCTTCTCCTTGAGATCCTTCTTAAGGACTTTGGTTTTGGACTTTTGGTGAGACTAACATCTCTAGGACATACGGAAGATTATTTGGAGGATTATTTTTCAGAACTTAGGTAAGGATCAAGGCTTGATAGGTGTGGGAGGAAGAGGGGATTGAGGGTGGTATTTATAGTGGAGGAGAGGAGGTATTTTACATTATTTTAATCATTATTATAATATTTTTGCTCAAGATTATGCATAGTCTTAATTAATGTGAACACAAATAGTAATAATGGAATTTTAATTCTAACCAAGTGGGCTTACATCACTAATTAAGTCATAAATAGTTTATTTAACTGATAATTTGAATATATGGTATTTTACCGTATTTCACTATTCATCAAAAATTAAAGAATTTCAGAAAAATATCAAAAATTTACCATAACCCTTTGTTGACATATATAATTCAAAAAAGAACTCCATTTGTTGAAAATAATTTCCTAAATACTATTAATTTAATTTTTAAATAAAATTATAATTTATTCAAAAATAGCAATTTTAAAACTATAATTGCTTTTATATAACATTGAAAAATTAACCAAGATGTCATTATCTTAAAGCCTTAAGAAAATAAAATAATAATACAATTTACTATTCATTATGTTCATATTACTATTCATATTTCTATTCATAAGGGTATGTTACTATTCACCAAAAATTAGTTTTCTTCTATTAAACTCCAAATAACTTACTAAACACAATTTTAGATGGCCATTTTTTCAAATTCAAAACATAGAAGTAGAAAATTTATGTTCAAAGGCTAGTTATAAATATATACGTGAAATAAATTTTCATTCATTTCAATTTATATTTAAAAACTTGGGGTGTTACACTATCCTCACCTTCTAGAAATTGCATCCTCACGGTTTTATTTACTTATTAAACAAGTGAGAGTACCTTTCCCTCCTAGCATTTTTAGACTCCCATTTTGCTTCTTCAACCATTTATTTTCTACCCAAAACCTTTACCTAGTGTATTACCATATTCCTCAATACTTCTTCCCTTTGATCAGGAATCAGAACAGGTTTCTCTTCATAATAAAGGTTCTCTTCCAACTGAACTGCTTCTGGGCTCAAAACATGAGTTGAATCTGGCACATACTTTCTCAACATCAAATAATGAAAAACATTGTTTACATGAGAAAAACTTGGAGGCAAAGCTACTCAGTATTCAACTATTCCAACTTCCTCTAGGATTCTAAAAGAACTGATAAATCGCGGACTTAGCCTCCCTTTCTTACCAAAATGCATCAAACTTTTCCAAGGAGATATTTTAAGGAAAACAAGGTCACCGACCTCAAAACAGAATACTTCCCTTTTGTTATCTGCATAAATTTTCTGCCTACACTAAGTTGTCCTCATGTGTTGTTGGATCATCTTTACTTTCATAGACACTTCCTCTATTAATTATAGCCTCATCAACTTTCTTTCACCGACTTCATCCCAAAATGCAAGAGTCTGACATTGTTTCCCATACAATGCCTCAAAAGGTGACATATTTATAATGGAATAAAAACTATTATTATAAGAAAACTCAACTAAATAAATATGTTGATCCCAAATTCTCTGTTATTCCATTGAACAATATTGAAACATATCCTCCAAAGTCTAAATAATTCATTTTGATTTCCCATCTGATTGAGGATGAAAAGTTGTACCGAAATTTAATTTTGTGCCCAATGACTTCTTAAGGCCCTTCCAAAAGTTAGAATTGAACCTAGAATCCCAGTCAAATACAATGGAAAATGGAAATACATGTAACCTTAGAATCTCTTTGAGGTACAGTCAAGAAAGCTGATCCAAAGACATTTTATATCTAATAAAAAGAAAATGATAAGATTTTTTCATTCGATCAACAACAACCCAAATCGCATTGTTACCTCAAGATATCTTAGGTATTCCGACCACAAAATCCATGGATACATTCTCCCATTTCCACACTGGCACTGAAAAATTCTGAAGCATCCCCTTCATTAACTGTCGCTCTGCTTTAACCTGTTGACATGTCAAACATTTCATGGTAAAATCAGCAATATCATTTTTCATTCCATCCCACCAGTAATACTTTTGAAGGTATCTGTACATATAAGCACTTCCAGGATGAACTGAAAATGGAGAACTATGAGCTTCACACAACAATTATTTCTTCAACTAGGAATCAAAAGGTACACACAACCTTTTACCAAATATTAAAACATAATCTTTATCAAGGTTAAATTCTAGAAACTTACCCATTTTAACCAATTTTACCATTTTTGTTGATCATGGTCTTCCTTCTGTGCTTGAATAATTCTCTCTAATAACAATGACTACACAAAAACCAAAAACAAAATAGTGTTATTTACTTCACTAACAACTTCTAATTCCAAATTCATCAAATCATTAATCAAGGGATTATGTTCCAAACGTAACATGGTTAATGATGCATGATGTTTTCGACTCAAGTCATCTTCCACTTTTTTTGTTTTTCTTGGATGGTAGTTGATCGTGCAATCATAATATTTTATCAGTTCAAGCCATATTCTTTGACTCATGTTTAATTCCTTCTGAGGGAATATATACTTCATACTTTTATGGTTAGTATATATTTTACATTTGGCTCCATATAAATTATGCCACCAAATTTTCAAAGAAAAAACCACAGATGCTAATTTCAAATCATGTGTGGGATAATTTAACTCATGAGGTTTTAGTTGTCTTGAAGCATAATCAGCTACCTAATCATTCAATATCAGAACACAACCAAGTCCCTTTAATGAAGCATCATTGTAGATGATAAACTCACCATTTCAGGAAGGTAAGTCCAAAACTGGAGCATTCACCAATCTCTTCTTCAGTTCCTGAAGACAAACATCACATTCTTCTGTCCAAATAAATTTAACCCCTATTCACGTTAACTTAGTTAGTGGGCTAGATAACCATGAAAAGTTTTAAAAAACTGTTGGTAATAACCTACTAATACAATAAATCTATGAATCTACGTAACATTTGTGGTACTTGTCCATTCATCAACCACTTTTGTATTGGCATGATCAACAATTATTCCATCCTTATTTACAATGTACTCAAGAAAAGAAATTGGTTGCAACCAAAAATCATACTTACTTAATTTTCCATACAGTTTCTTTTCCATTAAGGTTTTCAAAACAACCCTTAGATGGTTTTCATGCTCTTATTTACTCTTATAAAATACCATAATGTCATCAATAAACACAACTACGAATTTATCCAAGACCTCATGAAATATTCTATTCATAATATCCATGAATACAGCAGGTGAATTAGTTAACCCAAACGGAATAATAAGAAATTCATAATGTCCATATCTAGTATGAAAATATGTTTCCAGGATGACATCATCCTTCACCTTTAGATAATGGTATCCAGATCTCAAGTCAATCTTGGAAAAGCACTGAGCTCCCGACAGCTGAACAAAAAAATCATTGATATGAGGAAAAGGATTATTTTTTAATAGTGATGTTATTTAAAGCTCTATAATCAATGAAAAATCTCATGGAACCATATTTTTTTTAATGAACAAAATAGGGGAACCCCATGGTGAAGTGCTAGGATAAATAAAGTCTTTATCAAGTAAATCCTGCAACTGATTTTTGAATTCAAGAAGTTCCATTTGAGTAATACAATATGGGGGTTTTAAAATTGTCTTAGCATTAGGAACTAAGTCAATTTTGAATTCGACTTCCCGATCATGTATGACATCAGGTAACTAATTAGGAAAAACATCAAGGTATTCATTTACTACTGGAACATAATTAATCTATATAGTTCCCTTGTTTTCAACAATATGAGACAGATAACTTTCATTTCCATATTTCAATAGTTTCTCAGCTTCCTAATATGTTATCAATTGTATGAGTTATTTCTTTTATAAAAACTGAAACTATTTCTGAAAAACAACATCTTTATCTCTACAATTAATATTTTCAGGATAAAAAAATCCAATCCATTATTTAAATGACATCAAGCTCTACTAAGGGTAAAATAATAAGGTTTGCAGGTAACATATTTCCACATACCACAATATAAAGATTATTATAATTCCTCTTTACTATAATTTTTCCCCTGTTGTTTTAACAATAAGTTATAGTCTCAGTTTTTGAGGTGACATTTCCAATTTACCAGAAAATTCCTCAGAAATAAAGGAATGTGTAGACCCCATATCAAACAAAACTTTAGCAAAATCTAAGTAAACAAACAAAGTACCTGATACATCTTCATTGGATGGCCCGATGTCTGGTGATGGAGTCTCAAAGGATCTCACTACACCTTTCTTTTTATAGTCTGGCTTCTTTGTATCATTCGGATCACTCTTTGGGAAGGAATTTTCATATTGACTCATCTCACCACATTTTAAACACTTAATAGTTTGATTATCAGGATTAGTATTTGGATCATTTTAATTATAATTTTGGGCTATATATCTAAGCTTACCACATCAAAAACACTTCCCAGTTTTGGTAGGCATTCCCCAAGGTTCTTTTTTCCACACTTTTCACAAACTGGAAACTAGATTTTCTTACCATCATGTTTCTTTGGTTGATTCTTACCCACAGCTTTCCATCTAGGCCTATTCTTCTCCTTATTTTCAAAATGCATACGATCATAAAAAAACTCCATCTCTACCCTCTTATCACATCATACTAGTTTCTCATAACTTTTTAATCCATGGGAGGTCAACGCCCTTCGATAACTTGGCTTTAATCCTATGTAAAAGTGGTTGATTTTTCTATCAAGTTCTAGAATAAGATTTAAAGAATACCTCGCTAGTCGGGTGAAGTTTTCTTCATACACGGCCATTGAATCTTCTTACTTTTGCTTCAATTCAATTAATTTCCTCTCCATCCTATGTCGAAGCACATTTGGAAAATATTTTTTAAAGGAAAAGACTTTTAAATTCATCCCACTTTAAGGCATAAAAATCCTCTCTATCCATGATATTCTTGACCATTGACCACCACTGATCGGCTTCACCTTCAAAAAGATAAATGGAAATACTTAAATTTTGATTATCTGAACATCCTATAACATCAAATTTCTTTTCAAGTTCTTTAATCTATCCTTCATCTGCTACTGGGTCAAAGGATCCATTGAAAGGAGGAGGGTGTTGTCTCATAAAATGTTCCACTATTGTCATGTTCCTTTGTGTTACCTATGGTTATAATCTTGCATGGATTCTGCCACTATTTATTGTCATGACCCTACCTAATGGGGCACGAGCCACGACTCCCCAAGCCCGCCTCCAATAGGCCAGGGGATGGCGACCAGTGCCGAGTAGGCTATCACACACATGGGAGGCATTAGCCTAAGGTACCTGTACACATGAACACACAACACCTCCATGCAACAGCGCAGAGATATAGAAACTAAAAAGTAAATGCATGCATAAAATCTATCCCAAACCAGAGTGCAATAGCAAAAGTACAAAAGGGAAAAATAGGGCCCACTAAAAGAAAACTACAAAGTGTGTCTAACCTGCTCTGAAGAAGGGGAACGCTGCCACAAACACCCGCCGGAAAGCTCCCTCAGCACCGCACTGACAAACACCCCGGTCAGTCTCGCTCACTCAGCTCCGCCTACTCTGGGTCCTCCTGGGACTCCGTCGAAAGGCATGTGGTCTGCACAAGACACAAACATGTGTGGGCAGAGCCCGTGCATGGGTGAGTATAAACATACTCAGTAGGCACCCAAAAAAACCAAAACCAAAGAGAGAAACTGAAAAGCAACAGTCTGCTCATCCCAGCCAGAGGGAACCCAGACGAGAGAGAAACTCCATCTCATGACCATCCTCAGCTAAACACAACTCGTCATCTCAGCTCAGGTGTATTCCCATACATACACCTTGAACAATCCAAATATAATCAGCTCACGCAACAAGCCACATGAGGTACCGAACTCAACACCAGCAACTGTCCACGACCAGAAGAGTACACCACACGATCACTGTCATCCCAGATGACACTCATCCAAGATATACACTTCATCGGGTTTCTCTCAAACCTCTCAGACGCTCACCCGAGATATCACGCTCGTCGGATAGCATCATTGAGGATAACTCACCGAAACAAAATAACCACAAAACTCCTCGGATAGGGGATCACTCCTAGTGTCGCTAGGGGATACCAAAACCCACTCTGGTAGACGAAGATATCACAGATAGGGGATCACTTCCAGGATCCGCAGGGGGATACCACAACCTGATCTGGCATTCATAGGTCTAACAGATAGGGGATCACTCCCAGGATCCACTGGGGGATACCACAACCTGATCTCACGCTCGACAGAAACACTTCACTCAGATATAGGATCATCGCCCATATAAAGGTGGTAACGACGATACTGAAACCCTATCTGGTATAACTCGCGATGTAGGGGATCGAACTGACGATGCCACAACCCTACCGAAACCACGCGCTGAGTAGGTGATCGCATAACCAACGATACTTAAACCCTTCTATACACCTCATGCTAAGTAGGGGATCGTATTCCCGATGATTCCACAACCCTACTGAGCACGACCCACCGTGTAGGGGATCATAATCCTGATGATGCCACAAACCCTACGGGGTTAACTAGCTAGATAGGGGATCGTCGCCCGTGAATAAGCGGTCACAACGATAACAAGAACCTGATCTAGTGAAAAGATGCTAGAGGATCCTTATCCGGGCCCACCGGAGGGATGCCAGAACTCTAACAGTTTAAACAACCCATCGAGAGGATCACAAACCTATACGAAGGTTGTGATGCCACACGAGCCCTCGTGGGAATGAACCAAGTGAGTACCCTCAACCAATGCTGGTCCAAAACATCGCAAACCCGAGCGACCCACAACAACGCTACACTGCGCACCTCCAAGGCCAATATCGAGGCCACCATCGCGATCTACGCAGAAAAACACGCAGGATAGGCTGCTTACTCCCCCAAAACGGAGCACCAGTGAAAAAGGCACTATTCACCATAGTTAGCTCATGCAGGACTAACAAAATGATCCTGAAACCCATCGAGCAGATGATACCACGGCTATCCCCTCGGAAAAACAAGCGGAATCGACTACTCGTTCGTCCGAAACGGATACCCGGTGGAAAAGGTACTATTCACCGAAGCCAGCTTGGGTGGGTCCCATGCCTCGAACCCGAAACTCATCGAACGTATCGCACCATTGCGATCCTCTCGGAAAAACACACAGGATTGACTATTCATCCGCCAAAATCGGACTCCTGGTGTGAAATATTCGTTTCTCCGCAAACGCCAAAACTCGGTCTTGTGGGGCCCACACCCCGTTCTCAATCCCAACACTCGGAAACCATCTCAAAATGTATGTCGTACTATCAGGGTCTCAACTCCACTAAAGGAACATCATTCGGACACTCCGGGTAGAAGTTACAACGGCCCGAAGTCGTAAAATAATAAAATAATATTATTTTATACGATGTTTCTAACTCCTGGTCCATGATCCCGAACCCTTAAACCTTCAAACCCACACCAGAGGGTTCTCCTCGTCATTATGGTCGCATTACCGCAAACGGCACGTGAATCCGACTCTCGGGTTGCATGATACGGGGGTTTAAAGACCCTCGTATGACAAAAAGAGGTCGGACCAGCCGCCGCCGGCGGCCCGCCCTGGTCAGCGGCCCTCCGCTGGCGGATCTTCTGCGGACCTCCGGGGGTACCTCAATGGTCTGTTTTGCGACCTGAAGTTATCTACACAACCATCGGGACCCAATCTACACTACTACAGATTCAATTTGCAGGAAAACGCATCAAAAACGGGATCGGGGGTTAAAACTCAAATCTGCCTACCTCGCAGGTGAAACGCTGACGTTCTGCCTTAGATCCGCACTCCAGAGCTTCCGTTGCACGCTCCTAGAACGTCCTCCATCAAAATACGAGTTCGTGGGTGCTTTGTTTGCTCGATTCGGTGGATCGCAACGAAGAACGGCGAAGAACACCGAGAGGAATGAAAAGGAGGGGGTGCTGATATTTATATCAGACGCCCGCCGGCGCCAAACCCGCCTCGGACCCGACACCAGATGTGAACAAAGGTAAGGTCACCCCTAGGGTAAACGCGTCGTTCTGAACGCAATGGAGGACTCAGATTTTCCATCCTAGACTCCGTTCAGAAGTTATTCGAGCCGACACTCGCACACTAACTTCTCCATTTAATTATGAAAACACCCCTGGTGGCGTTTCTCACCGCTGGCCCGTGGCAGCAAATTTTACACCTCGCCTAGGGTAAACGGCACGTTCCGGACGCAACTGTGCCCTCGTATTCCCATTCTGAGCTACCGTTTAGGAGATATCACACCCCCTCCATGTGCATAGTATAAAAAAACTTAATATTTTTATAAAATTAATTTCGGGCACACCGGGCCTTGAAATCGCACGCCGTCTTCGCGCCTAGCTCTGGAATTATTCGTAGAAATAATCCAAAGTCTGACAGGGCCAAAAACCTAAGTCGCTACATCCTACCCCCCTTATAGCTTTTCGTCCCCGAAAATCCCTAAACTCAGGGCGAGTGACTGGACTCTCAACTGGGTCTCCCACGCCAGCGAGTTCACGAACAAACACCCCTTCCTGAACACATCAGTCAGAGGGAATAATCCACCAAAACTCGATACTATCTGCTTTGGGAGGCGCTGACTCGCCCGCATAGTTTTTAATCGCGTCACATAAACGTGTCTCGGTGGGGGAAGGAGCCCTCTTCCTCATGCATTCGAAGCACACTGAACAACACCCACACAGGGTCTTACCAACGCCCTAAACAAAACTCGAGCAAGCAACATAAAGGAATGGTACCACTAAATAGTGTCTATCAAACTACTGCAGAAAGTATAAAGGACACAAGGCGTACCTCTATCCACCCGCAGAGCCTTCGGGTCAACAGCCTCTAGGGCATGCAGTTGTCCTCACCCTCGGCCACCGGCTCCCTGAGCTTGGCGTGGACCAGCTGGGGGTGGGGGTGGTGGAATCTGGTACCGCCTACCACCTCCTCCAACTGCACCTGCTCTGCCACCACTTCTTCCGCCCTGTGGACCTCCTTGCTCGAGACACTGCCTCTGCCAAGGCGGTCCATTGACCAACTCCCTCTCAACAGCACGGCGAGTCGGACAATCTCTAGCAAGATTTCCTCGACCGTCACAAGCATAACACTGCCTCTCCTACGGCGGACCAAAATTGTCCTGCAAGCCCTGTGAGTCCTGAGACTCAGATCTTCCATCCTGGGGTCTCCTCCTGAAACGTCGGCCATATCCAAAACCCTGAGTCTGTCATCAGCTACCAGATGCCGACTTCTCATCTCTCACATTCCCAGCACTAACTGGGGGAATCTGCTCAACCAGAAAGCTCTCCACCACCAATGCTCGCTCCAGCACTCCAGCATAGGTGGGCAGGCACAAAGAAACCAAACCATCCCAGATGTCCCTGTGTAAGCCCTGCTCAAAGGTCTGAGCCCTGAAGAATGGGTCTCGAACCATATCCAGGGAGTAGCACGACAGGTCTATAAACCTCGTTGAGTACTCCGACATAGAAATTCCCTCCTACCGATGCTTCAGAAGCTCCTGGATCTGCACTGACCTCAGCATCACCAGATAGAACTCCTCCCTGAAGAGCCGCTCAAACTCTGCCCACGTGAGCATCTCCTCGTCGTGGGACTACGTCACTAGGATCCACCATCGCCCAGCAGAACCATGCAGAAGGCTCGCCGCTAGGACCACCATCTGATCTGGGGGTGTCCTCACCAGGAGAAAAACTCGGGTGACTGCCTCAAGCTAGTTATCAGCTACCTGGGGGTCTGGATCACCCCGGAACCTTAGAGGTTGCTGCCTCTGGAACTCGTGCAGCGCACTCAGACTATGCGCAACCACATCCTGCACTACTGGCACAACCAGCTGCTCAACAGGTGGCGGCTCAACTGACAGACCACCTGGAGGTGCAACCTCAGAACCCGCACCCTTCTCCACAGCCTCTTCATGGGGCGAATCGTCACCACAATCCTACTGTGGAACCCTCGCTGGCTGTCGTCGTGGAGGCATCCTGAAATAAATTCAAGATGCACCACAGTCAAAGAGTATATCTGGAGAGCTGACTCAAGAAGGGAAAGGAAAACCCAAAACCCAGTCCTATATGATGCATGTACCATTATGTCCCTGCGACTAGTGTACGAATGTCCCGAGTCGAAAGGCTAGTTATCAGAGTCCTGGTGTATGGATACGTTGGTTGCCGCACCAACACTGGAGTCTCTGGCCAGAAAACCAAGCTCGAAACACCCTAACACTACTGCTATGCAACCCAAACCAAACTCACGGCTAGACCAGCTACGCTCTGAGATCCCAAAGGGGGAACCTACTCTGATACCACTCTATCATGACCCGACCCAATGGGGCTCGAGACATGACTCCCCAAGCCCGCCTTCAATAGGCCAGGGGATGGCGACCAGCGCTGAGTAGGATATCACACACATGGGAGGCATTAGCCTAAGGTACCTGTACACACGCACCCACAACACCTCCATGCAACAGCGCAGAGAAATAGAAACTGAAAAGTAAATGCATGCATACAATATATCCCAAACCAGAGTGCAACAGCAAAAGTACAAAAGGGAAAAATAAGGCCCACCAAAAGAAAACTACAAACCGCGTCCAACCTGCTCTGAAGAAGGGGAACACTGCCACAAACACCCTCCGGAAAGCTCCCTTGGCACCGCACCGGAAAACACCCCGGTCAGTATCGCTCACTCAGCTCCGCCTGCTCCGGGTCCTCCTGGGACTCCGTCGAAAGGCCTGTGGTCTGCACAAGACACAAACAAGTGCGGGCAAAGCCCGTATAGGGGTGATTATAAACATACTCAGTAGGCACCCCAAAAACCCAAAACCAAAGAGAGAAACTGAAAGGCAACAATCCGCTCATCCCAGCCAGAGGGAACCCAGATGAGAGAGAAAATCCATCTCGTGACCATCCTCAGCTAAACACAACTCGTCAGCTCAGCTTAGGTGTATACCCATACATACACCTTAAACAATCCAGATATAATCAGCTCACGCAACAAGCCATGTGAGGTACCGACCTCAACACCAGCAACTATCCACAACCAGAAGAGTACACCACACGATCACTATCATCCCAGATGACACTCATCCGAGAGATACACTCCATCAGGTTTCTCTCAAACCTCTCAGATGCTCACCCGAGAGATCATGCTCGTCGGATAGCATCACAGAGGATAACTCACCGAAACAACATAACCACCAAACTCCCCAGATAGGGGATCAATCCTAGATTCTTCTAGGGGATACCAAAACCCCCTCTGGTAGACAAAGATCTCACAGATAGGGGATCACTCCCAGGATCCGCTGGGGGATACCACAACCTGATCTGGCATTCATAGGTCTTACAGATAGGGGATCACTCCCTGGATCCGCTGTGTGATACCACAACCCAATTTGGCGCTCGACAGAAACACTTCACTCAGATAGAGGATCATCGCCCATATAAAGGTGGTCATGACGATACCAGAACCCTATCTGGTATAACTCGCGATGTAAGGGATCGAACCGATGATGCTGAAACCCTACCGAAACCACATGCTGAGTAGGGGATTACATAACCAACGATACTTCAACCCTACTATACACCTCATGCTTAGTAGAGGATCGTATACCCAATGATGCCACAACCCTACTGAGCACAGACCACCGTGTAGGGGATCGTAATCCTGATGATGACACAAACCCTACAGGGTTAACCAGCTAGATAGGGGATCTCCACCCGTGAATAAGCGGTCACAACGATACCAAGAACCCGATCTAAGGAAAAGATGCTAGAGGATCCCGCTCCGGGACCACCGGAGGGATGACACAACTCTAACATTTTAAACATCTCATTGAGAGGATCAGAAACCTATACGAAGGTTGTGATGTCACACGAACCCTCGTGGGAACGAACCAAGGGGGTACCCTCAACCACTACTGGTCCAAAACATCGATAACCTGAGTAACCCATAACAATGCCACACTGCGCACCTCCAAGGCCAATACTGAGGCCACCATCACGATCTACGCAGAAAAACATGCAGGATAGGCTGCTTACTCGCCTGAAACGGAGAACCGGTGAAAAAGTAACTATTCACCATAGCTAGCTCATGCGGGGCCCACAGAAAGATCCCAAAACCCATCGAGTAGATGATACCATGGTGATCCCCTCGGAAAAACAAGTGGAATCAACTACTCATTCATCCGAAACGGACACCCAGTGAAAAAGGTGTTATTCACTGAAGCCAATTTGGGTGGGGCCCATGCGTCAAACCCGAAACTCATTGAATGGATCGCACCATTGTGATCCTCTCGGAAAAACACACAAGATTGACTATTCATCCTCCAAAATCAGACTCCTGGTACGAAAGTTGCGTTTCTCCGCAAACGTCAAAACCCAGCCTCGTGGGTCCCGTACCCCGTTCTTAGTCCCAACACCCAGAAACCATCTCAAAAGTTCCGTTGTACCATCAGGGTCTCAAAGCCACTGACGGCACATCATTCGGACGCTCCGGGTAGAAGTTACAACGGCCCGAAGTCGTAAAATAATAAAATAATATTATTTTATATGACGTTTCTAACTCCTGGGGACACGATCCCGAACCCTTAAACCTTTAAACCTGCATCATAGGGTTCTCCTCGTCGTCAGGGTCACGCCGCCGCAAAAGGCACGCGAATCCGACTCCCAGATTGCAAGATACAGGGGTTTGAAGACCCCCGTATGACAAAAGGAGGTCGCACCGGCCTCGACCGGCCAGTCCGGCCGGCCTGGACCGGCAGCCGCCGGCGGCCTGCCCTGGCCGGCGGCCCTCTGCCATGCGGCGCACAGTGCCGCCGCGCTGCACCGTCGCCGGGGACATGCCGGCGGATTTTCTGCGGAACGCCGGGGGCACCCCGGTGGTCCGTTTTGCGATCCGGATACGTTTACACGACCCTCAGGACCCGATCTACACTGTTATGGCTTCAATTTGCGGTAAAACGCAACAAAAACAGGATTGGGGGTTAAAACTCAAATCCGCCTACCTTGCGGGCGAAACGCCGACGTTTTGCCTTAGATCCGCACTCTAGAGCTTCCGTTGCACGCTCCTGGAACGTCCGACGTTGAAATCCGAGCTCATGGGCGCTTCGTTTGCTCGATTCAGTAGATCGGCGGCGAAGAACGGCGAAGAACATCGAGAGGAATGAAAAGGAGGGGGGTGCTGAAATTTATATCAGCCGCCCGCTAGCGCCAAACCCGCCTCGGTCCCGACGCCCGATGCGAACAAAGGTAAGGTCACCCCTAGGGTAAACGCGCTGTTTTGAACGCAACGGAGGACTCAGAGTTTCCATCTGAGACTCTGTTCAAAAGTTATTCGAGCCAACACTCGCACACTAACTTCTCCAATTAATTATGAAAACGCTCCTCGTGGCGTTTCTCACCGTAGGCCCGCGCCAGCAAAGTTTACACCTCGTCTAGGGTAAACAGCGCGTTCCGGACGCAAGTATGCCCTCGGATTCCCGTTCTGAGCTACTATTTAGGAGATATCACACCTCCTCCATGTGCATAGTATAAAAAAATTAATATTTTGATAAAATTAATTTGGGGCACACAGGGCCTCGAAATCACACGCCGTCTTCGCGCCTAGCTTGGGAATTTTTCGTAGAAATAATCCAAAGTATCACAAGGCCAAAAACCAAAGTCACTAAATTTACTTTCTATATTATCTAAGCCATTGCTATCACAAACTACTCGATTCTAATCTCTACCATTTCGGGCAGCAGATTCGGAAGGATGTCGTTATGCTGGTGCCTCTCCTCTTTAGTTTCCCCATTTCTTATATGGAAAACCATTCTAAACAACCATATATTAGTCGAAGAATCATGGTAATATTTAAATTCTATAACATTTAAATTAATCATAGAGTAAAAATCACTTATGGTATTCTTATTAACATCACCCTAACCCCTAAAGTTATTTAAACCATCCTCTAATACCACCTATAAGGACCTAACCTTATTTTATTACATAATCTTGAATTTAGTCAAGAAATAACTTCCCTTCAAATTGAGGATATTTTCAAGTTTAGATCTTTATATAATTTGGACATAATACATTCATAACATTACACATTAATACAGAGTGGATACAATAAAAACAGCATTCATTTCTTAAAAAATATAAAACTTTTCAAATAAAACATGACTTCTTTGACAGTTCTTCAAATATTTAACTTGGACTCCTTATTTTTCTTACACATCCTTATAACCTATGAAAATCATTTAAAAACTTGGTCTAAGCAAAAAAATCTTATTAAGGGATATAAAAATAAGAAAATAATACATTAGACCATGAATACCTGTAACGTATGAAATCATTTTCAAAAGACATACTTATCACCCATACATACTTTTTGAAACATGAGACTTACAAAAGATTCCCAAAAAACATAAGAACAAAAATAGAACCATAAATGTATCTTGGGGGATTACTTACATAATCATGTAACCCTCTTGGCTATCTTATAATTTGTAACCCTCACAACTACCTTACAATTTGTGTAACCATCACAGTTACACTTGGAGTAACCATATGGTTGACCTCTAACTTACACATACCCAATGCATTGGAGGTATATATAGTTTCCACCATTCATCATAAACAATACCCAATAACTATAACATACTTATACAACATGAATAATTTTATAAAAACATTGATTTTGAATTTCGTAAAACAGAATTTTAAAAGAGGATTTTAAAAGAAAATCCCCTTAAAATATCATATAATTTAAGTGAGACTTAATATAGTGGATGTAAAATTTATATACTCTATAAATAAACATAATTAAACATAATATAATCATAATTAATCACACAAACAATTTAAATACAACATAAATAATAAAGTATAAGGTTAACCCAAAGGATGGAAATCGGGTTAAGAATTCTGTTACCTCGGGTTTTTCTTACATAAAAAATATTTAAACCTATTGTATAATGGTTAAAATAGTGTTATTAATATCTTAAAGAAAAATATTAATTTTATAATACCATATATGATCATTTCATTACATCATTTCTCCCTTTAATTGTTAGTATTTTGTTCCTTCCATTGTTTTGGGTATGTTCTTTAGATGATTTCCATGATCAGTTCATGATGGATATTCCTATCGATTGGAAGTGAAACTCCAGAATTGGAATGGAGTGGTATTTATATGTTTCTATAACCATAAATTATACCTTTTATCATTTTGAATTATGACATGAGGATGATTCATAAGTTAAATCGTTATTGATATTTTTTTAGGTCATTTTGGTGATTCTTTGATCGTAAAGAAATCATTTTGTTTTATAAATTAATAACATGTGTACAAAATGATTCCATGACCTTATATAATTTATAATAAATAAATTATAATCTGTTTCAATCATAAAAATTATTTCATGACCAGTCTTGAAGAAATTAAAATAAATTGAAATCACATCGTCCATGATGTCGGTAATTTGACACATCACGGAAGGTATTTTAATTTCTTGAATAAGTGGGAAATGAGAAGAAATATAATGGTTATTATTCTATAAACATGATGAAATCTATAATATGTAAGATATTGGATCATTCATTCCTCTTTTATAAGTGGAGGTGAGGAAACAAGAAGAATAAGAAAATGAAAGAAAACAAAGAAAACAAAAGAGGATGTTTACCTCTTGATCTCTTCTCCTTGAGATCTTTCTTAAGACCTTTGGTTTTGGCCTTTTGATGAGACAAGAATCTCTAGAATGTGGTGAAGATCGTTGGCAGTAGTATTGGTTAGAAATTAGGTAAGGATCAAGGCTTTTGAGGTGTGGTAGGAAGGGCGGAATGACGGTGGTATTTATAGTGGAGGAGAGGAGGTATTTTAAATTATTTTAATCATTATTATAATATTTTTTCTCAAGACTATGAATAGTCTTAATTAATGTAACCCCAAAGAGCAATAATGGCATTTTATTTCAAACCAAGTGGGATTAAATCACTTATTATTTCATAAATACTATATTTAACTGATAATTTGAATATACGGTATTTTACTGTATTTCACTATTCATCAAAAAGTCAAGAATTTCATAAAAAAAAACCCAAAACTCACCCTAACCATTTTTCGATGTGTATAATTCCAAAAGGAACTCAATTTTTTGAAAATAATTTCCCAAATATTATTAATTTAATTTTTAAATAAAAACATAATTTATTCAAAAATAACAATTTTAAATCTATAACTGCTTTTATATAATATTGAAAAAATAACCAAGATGTCATTATCTTAAAGCCTTAATAAAATAAAATAATAATACAATTTACTATTCATTAGGGTCATATTACTATTCATATTACTATTCATAAGCATATGTTACTTTTCTCCGAAAATTAAGTTGATTCCATTAGACTCTAAATAACTTACTTAACACAATTGTAGATGGTTGTTTTTTGAAATTCAAAACATAGAAGTAGAAAAATAATGTTTAAAATATAGTTATAAATATCTACATAAAACAAAGTTTAATTCATTTCAATTTACTTTTAAAAACTTGGGGTGTTACAACCTCCTAGAAAATCTTGTCTTACTTACTTTAGGGGACCTTGATGCTATGTTGGGCATGTATTAGATATCTTTATACAAATCCAACATCAACAGTTAGGAAAGGGAGATCACTTTTCCCATCCTGAAGCATCCTCCAATTCTTTACAAGTGTAATGAGGAATTTAAAACTCTTTAATTATTATCATATCAACTGTGGATATTATTGGCTTATAAGAAATCATATCTAACTCAAATGATTAAGACAAAGGATTGAATCATTCTCAAAGACATGCTCATTATGAGGGACTACACTTGTGTGTTCCCTCAAGAGTTTTTTGGTCTTCCTACTGACCAAGAGTTTGAGTTATCAATTCAACATATTCTTGGATCTCTTACCATATCAAATACACCTTATAGAATGGCCATCGTTGTGATGGAATAACTGAAGAAGCAGTTACAGGAGAATCTAGTTAAGGGTTTTATATTAACAAGTGTTTCATTGTGGGGTGCACTAATCCTCTTTTTCAATAATAATTATGGATCAATGCACCTCTCCATAGATTTTCATGAGATTAATAAAATCATGATAAAGAAAAATTATTATCTTCCATGGATAGATGACTTTTTCGATCAACTAGGTGGGTCCAATTATTTTTCTAAGGTGAACCTTCGATTGGGATATCACCATTTAAAGGTGAAGATAGAAGATATTCCCCATACTTCCTTTAAAATGTTGTATGGACACTATGAGTTCCCTTAAAACTCACTAATGCTCTATAAATATTCCCAGACTTAATAAATAGAGTCATTATAAATTACCTTCAAAAAAAATTTGGTAGTCTTTATCAATGATATTCTGATATACTCCAAAATAAAGGAGGATCATGAGAAGCATTTGAATACTATGATGTAAACTTTGTGAAGGGACAAACTCTATGAAAATTTCAGTAAATATTAGTTCTATATGGAGAAAGTATAATTCTTGGGAAATTTTATCACCAAAAAAGGAATATATGTGGACGCTTTTAAGAAAAAGGCAATTGAAGAGTGGCCCAGGCCAATATCTATAACAAAGATATGAAGTTTCCTTGGTCTATATGGGTATTACCAAATACTTTTAAAGAAATTTTCATGATTTTCAAACCCAATAACCAAGCCAAATCAAAAGGGAGTGAAGTTTTTCTAGACCAGTTACTGTGAATACTACTTCAAAGAGTTAAAGAAGAGGTTTATCACTACAATAGTACTCACACAACTGATAAGTGGGGAATTCCTTGTGATGTGAATAAATTCTTAAAATAAGTTCTTAGGATATGTACTAATGAAAAATGGTAAATTGATATCCTATGACTCAATGCAGTTGAAAGTTCTTGAGGGATACTATCCTACGCATGATTTGGAGTTGGAAGTAGTGATCTTTGCATTGAAAATATGGTGTAATTATCTCCATGGGTAGAAGTGTGACATATATACTGATCATAATAGCCTCAAGTATATACTCACATGGACAGAGCTTAATATATTCCAGTGAATATGGTTATATCTCATCAACGATTATGACTACTCAATCTACAACCATCCAAATAAAGAAAATAAGGTGGTGGATGATCTAAGTAAAAAAGGATCATGAATCTTTATCAATGATGATAATTGAAAAGTATATAATATTCTTATAGTTGTAAAGGATTTTCATGGTAATCATTAAGTAAAGAACATCATCAATCCTTTCTCAAATGATTGATCAACCATCCCTTATAGAGAAAATAAAGGATTCTCAAAGTAATGATGTGGAAATTAAGAAAAGGGTGGAAGCTATCAAAAATGGGAAATCCTCTGAGTTAAGATCGATTCATATTGAGTCATAAGATTTGGGTCATGACTATTTGTACCATCCAATTCAGTGATAAATAAAGATATTTTTAATGATTCGCATAGCTCAACCTTCTCTATTCACCCAGGGAGCACCAAGATGTATCGAGATCTTTGAGAAAACTATTGGTGGAAAAATATAAAGAAGGAAATAGTTGAATATACATCAAAGTGTTTGGTATGTCAGAAACTGAAGGCTGAAATGAAAAATTATATAGGTAGAATGAAACCATTACCCATACCAACATGGAAATGAGAAAACATCATCATGTACTTTGTTTCCGAACTTCAAAAGACATCTAGAGGAAACAATTATATATGTGTGGTTGTGGATCTTCTAAAAAAGATAGATCAATTTATTACAATTTGATATGACTTTGCCCTAGATTAAATTGCATGGATATAAATTAGATAAGTGGTAAGGATGCATATATTACCACTATCAATTGTATCCAAACGATATCTGAGATTCACCACAAAGTTCAGGAAAATTATCCAACATGCTCTAAATATTGAGATAAAGTTTAGTAAGGACTATCATCCTCAAAATTATGGCCAATCTATGTGGAATATTTATACATTAGGAGATATGTTGAGGGAATGTTCTATGGACTTTAAAGGAGGATGGGACCAATATCTTCCTCTTGTCAAGTTCTCCTGCAATAATAGTTTCTACTAGAGTATCCAAATGGCCCCTTTTAAAGCCCTTTATGGGAGAACATGTAGAACATCGGCATGCTGGGATGAATTTGGTGAAAATAAGATTTTAGGACCTAAAACAGTCAAAGAAATTGTAGAAAAGGTGAAAACCATTCAGTAGCACATCAAGGAAGCCCATATTTGACAAAAGAGCTATGTAGTCAATCATCGATGGGACATGGAGTTTAAGTTTATAGATATAGTATTCCTATTAAAATCTCCATGGAATAGGATCCTAAGTTTGGGAAGAAGGGAAATCCAATTACCATGTACATCAGCCCCTTTGAGATTCTTGATCATGTTGTAGTCTTCACCTATCAACTAGAACTTTGACCAATCATGACTCAAGTACACGATATATTCCATGTATCCCTTATAAGGAAGTACATACTGGGTCCCTCACATGTTGTGAATTCAGAAGAGGTACAAATGGATATAAACTCTTTTATAAAGATCATCCAGTGAAGATCTTGGGTCGTAGAGATAAATTTCTATATAACAAGACCAATCACCTGGTTAAGGTACTTTGGAAGAACCGTAAGTATGAAGATGCAACATGGGAACTGGGGGAAGTGATGAAGGAGAATTACATTCACCAGTTTAGTTTGTAAAATAAAATTTTGAAGGTGAAATTTCATAAGGGGGGAAGAACGTAAATAAAGAATAAATGAAATAAGAGGTATTTCTATATGTTAAGGAACATATACCAATGGAATAATAACTTGAACTTTGGAATAGTAATATGACCCTTATGAATAGTAAACTAGAAAATAGAATATTAACCACACCAATGAAAGTATATATAAAACTTATCCATCTTATAAATCAAAATATGATATAATTATGTCATAGTATAAGTAAATAAATTGTTTTAAAATGTTAAATTATGTATTGATATTTTTTTTGAAACGTAATTGCTAATTTACAATATTATCATTATAATTATTTAAAATAAAATTAATTTCCATAAAATATATTCATGAATTATTATTTTATGTTCTTATTATTGTAAGTTAATTTTATGAGACTTTAATTAATTTTTCAATGTGTTATCAAATCAGTTATAATTTTATGACCAATATTTTCCAAGTAAATGATAATTTTAATTAAAAATAAATTTCTCGTATTGGAAAATTATTTTCATAGAATGGAGTTTATTTTTTAATTCTTCCCATCGAAAAATGGTTAGGGTGAATTTTTGGGATTTTTCTAAAATACTTAAATTTTTTTGAATAGTAAAATATGATAATTTATGATAAAAAATAAATAAATTAATTACGGAGTCATAGATTATGTATGGAAAATGTAATCCCAAAATATAAAATTATACATCATTATTTTAATATATTTTTTGATAATGCTCAAACTATTCATAGTCTTGATCAAAAATAATAGACTAATGAATAAAATAATGAGAAAACACCCCTCTCCTACCCTATAAATACCACCCCTCGCCACCTCTTCTCCTCATACCTATAAAGGTTTCATCCTTGTCCAAATTCAACTCAAATGTCTTACCAAGACCCTACCGTACATCTATGATCTTTTTTATCAACAAAATACTGAAACCAATCCCCCTAAGGAGGTTCTTAAGAAGAAGGATTCAAGAGGTAAAATCATCTTTCTTTTCTTTTAATTTCTTTTCAAGTTCTCTTATTTTTTTATTTTCTCTTCACCACCCCTCATACAAATGGTATGATAACTACAGTACCTTAAATATAATATAATTTTATTATTCTAATGTAATAATACATCTTCATTTCTTTCTCCTCACCATTTTTTTCTAAAAATGAAAACATCGTCTATGATGTGTTAATTTATCGCATTCAAGGACGACAAGTTTTCAATTTCCTTTACTACCTTCAAGGATGGTCATAAAACCATTTTTAAAGTAAAAACAGATTAAAATATATTTATTAAATTCCATTTATTTTCTATAACCATTTTATATACAAAATATTAATTAATAAAACAAAACTAGTTTGTGATGATTGAAAAACTGCCAAATAATCTAAATGATTATCACTAAAATATTATCTAATGATTCATCCTTGTCTCAAATTACCAAATTAATTATATAATAATTTAATCTTATGTATATTAATTAATAACATATAACTTCAATTTTGTATAACCATTCTCATTTTACATGATTTTCTGTATATTTATACATGTAAACCAATCATGAAAACCATGGAAACCAACACTCCAAAACGATGAAATTGAATCTCATAACCCATCAAAGAGACCATAAATAAACTTAATAAAATTATACTAAATCAAATACATGTATAAAAGTTTATGAATTAACTAATTAATGGATTTAATCTTATTTTCTAGGAAATTAAGATCAAGTGCAGAACCATTTCGGACAAAATGTTAGGGATTCTATCAAAACCTCCATTTTTTCCTTCAGGTTACTCTTTGTCCCTATTTACCCTAATGTAATGTTTATTTATTTTTGTATAATTATTATAAATTATATTTATATGTTCCAAAATCCTGTATCCAGATAATATCATCCTTATTTTATGGGTGACTACATGTTTTAAATATGTTCCCTTCTCAATTCTTCCTGATATGCAAGCCCGATAAAAGGGAACTTTTAGACTTCTTACCCCTTTTCAAGTGCACTCCATAATCTTTTTTAATCCACCACTATTTTTCTAAAATCAGTAATTTTATCATTAAAAACTATTTGGGTTCAATTCTAGTTTTATATAAAATATTGTGCCTTTTCCTCTTTAAATTCTCTTTAACATTTTCCTTAAACTGCACTAAAATGTTTTATTTCTAAAGTTTCTTAAACACTCTTTTAACATGTTTTCACTTCAGTTTGTCATCACATATCATGATATATAACTAGTTTCCCTTATGAATTTCCTTTTATTATTTAAATCCATTCTTTCATGGAATCCATTATGATATTCCTTTTTTGTTATGCTTTTTAACATGGTTATGAAACCCAATTATTTCCAAGGGTAACCCTTATGTTTATGTTTGATTCATTATGTATGATTATTCATGTGGAACACACATTAAAGAACATGTTATGATAGATGTGCCTATATATCAATTCAATTCATTGGGTAATGTTTAGTCTCATGAGATGTTGAGAGTAACGGCCTTGGAGGTTAACCTTGACTCATTCTCCATGTGCAACAGTCTTTGTGTTTAGCCTTGACTCATGATCCATGTGAAATGGTCTTTGTGGTTAGCCTTCAATCATGCTCCTCCATGTTCAAAGAGTCTCAAATAATGATTATTTCATTTTTTAGGTTGTTTCTACATCTCTTATGCTATTATGATTACATATGTTATTCTTCCTTATGTATATTCATGCTTTTTTATACTATCATGTTATGCCTTTTAACCCATGTGTTGTGTAATGACCCAAACTATTATTAATGGAATTTCATATTGATATAATTAAATGTATTATTATGTAAAATTGTTATTTACCATATGAACTTACTTGGTTTTATGGTTTTGGGTTTTAAAATTCCATTAAGAATTGTTATCTTTGCTAATATATCCATTGAACAGTGATCAAATTATTATTATAAATATAGGTGTTTAACAAATCCAATTTACTCAAAGAAAGGAAGTGATGGCATAATCTAATAGAATTTACCCATAAAAAGCCCATTTTTTGGAGATCGGAAATGAGGTAGTGTCACTAGGATAGTCTCTTGACCAAGCCCAAACCGAGCTTCTGTAACACCCCAAACTTCCATGGTATGCTTCCTTTTTAAATAATTCAATAGCGTGTGATGTAAACAACACCGAGTTCAGATGCACCACGACCTATCAACCTAGCCTTTTAAAAAGTGGTTATGAATATTATTAACCAAATTTTAAATTTTATATATCCCATATAATTTTAAAATTCATCTTTTGTGTTTCTTATACATAATATGGGGACAAATTCAATTTTTTTTAAAATAAAAGAAGTATTTTTCAAAAATGAAGTTTTTCAGCCTTTTAATGGAGAACCCTTTTGAAATCCAATATTTAACAGTTTTACATATTAAATTTGATGAAATTAAATTATTCTTTATAATATAGACATAAAAAATTTAGTTTGGATAAATTTTTGGTACTTTTCTGATAACTTTAATATTTTGATGAATAGTGCAAATACTAAATATTAATTAAAAAAAACTTTTTTAATCAAAATAATTTGTAGTGTTAAATTATACATATGAGTGGTTTTAAAGTATAATTAGATTATATTTTTTTCATTTAATATAATTTAGGTCATTAGAAATATTTTTACATTTAAATTGGACGTAACCACATGTCAATCTTTTGATAGTTTTTACTTCTTAAAAACCCACTTTTTTGGTTTGGACAATGGGATTTAATTTTAAATTAATTACTTCAAAATATTTGTTTTGAATTTGGAAAAATTGATTCAATATTTTGAATCTGAATTTACAAATTTTTTGAATAGATACATTTTAATTTTTGGACATTATGAATAGTAATTTCAGTAATTATTTTATTTACCATGATTAAAGGGTAAATCATGTAAATAAGGGAAAAAAATAATATTATAATAATATTCAACTACCCTAACACATGATCTAATTTTATTGGATGAGATATGTCTTTTGGAACCCCATGGAGCCACTTGGATGTGAAAATGAAACTTTATAAGAATTAATTTAATGTGTAGAAAAATATAACAGAAATATGTATCTTTCACTAAAATAATTTTTATATGGGGTTATATAATTGAACTCTTAGACTATAAATATTAATTAGAAACATAAAAATATTTCCTATATAATGGTATTTTATTTATAATTTTTAGACATAAAATAAATAAATTTATTTTTGACACAATAATGATGCATTATTTTCCTTATTAACTAAAGAATCAAATAAATGATATTATAAATATTAAAATAAATATAATTTGATTATTTTTATTCCATAAACTAATTTTAGAGATGAAATTGACATATTAGGTATAATTTAATGCCTTTTTATCGAATTAATCAAGTTTTTCTTACTTTAAAAAAATCAATTAATAAATAGTGTTGAAATTGACATAAATGAGTTTTTAAAAAAACTACTATTTTATTAAATGATATAATATTAATAAAATTATAAGATTTAGAGAAAGGACTTATATAATGTTATAAATTTCATTAATTAACCACTTGAGGTTCTATAGGCATTTTATAGTAATGATATTAACCATGTAGTATAAAAATACAAGACAACATGGTAAGAGATAACTTATTTTACAAAGGGTTAAATCTAAAAGATAAGGATAATTTTATGAACTAAACATGTCTAAAACCTATTGGTTGAGAAAATTGAGATACCTACCCCACCTTAGCCTCTAAATAAACCCATTTTTATCTATTAGAAACCGAAAATAATTTTATAATAAAATAATATTTCAAGATTTTCCTAAAGTTCCCCTCACCTCTATTATAAAAGGGTACTTACCCTTCACTTATATTCACACCTCCAAAGCCATTTGGCTCGGAAAACCCCTAAAAAAATCTCCTTGAAACTACTCAAACTTCATCCTAGAGGACTTAATTTGACCAGAAATCCAACTTAAGGAGTCATTTTTTTGAAAATAAAAAGGAGACACCCAAAGAAGAGGTAATCATTTTATCCCTTCTTTCAATGTTCACTTCTTCTTCTAATTCCTCTTACTAAGTTGTTACCATAATAAAATAATAACTCCAATATTTACTATATTATGATATGTTGTTATGATTATAGGACAACCATATTCCTCTTTTACCCATCCTATGAAAAACAATATCCCCATGTGTGCGTATGTATGACTTATCATCTTCATGTTGTGGTGTACACAGTTTTTCATCTATAGTTTATTTTGATGGGTATAATGATGAATAAAAATGCCTTAAATAATAAATATAAAATGATATTATTTATTTAAAATTAATATTCCATCCAAATCCATACCATTTAACAGTTAATGAAATGATATCGCCGCTCGTGCGTACGTACGGCTTACCGTCTCCATGACGCGATGAGACTCATCTTCCATGTTAACCATCCAAGAATGATTATAAGAATAAATATTATTAATAAGTATGAAATATATTACATAATAATTCTAATGTGATGATATATATATACACACACATATATTTCATTCACTTACTTCCATTCAATACGATAAGAAAATAGAAACAACATTCATGCGTATGTGCGGACTACCGCCTCCATGAACAGTAGGTTATATTTTATTTATATATCTATTATATATATTTAAATATAAAATATATATGATATATAAATCATATTTTACATTCTAGAAGTAAGTAAATTATTATCTAAGTAATATGATGAAGAATAACATGTCAAAACATGTACGATAAACAAAGCTATTATTACCAGAAATATTGAATTAAATTAGAATTGTTAATAAATGGGTAATATAAATTCATAAAAGAATAATATATGATATAATAAATATTATTATGACTCTTATATAAGTTAATAATATATTTAAAAACATTATACATTAGTTTCAGACACATATGGAGAGTATCAGACCTAAGGTAATGGTTAATTCCTCAATCTCATTATTATCCGAGATTGTTTATATGTAAGTATTTACTAGAAAAAATTTATAATCCATGTCCATGTTTCATAAAAAAGTTTTCAAAAGTAATATTTTAAGGTTTTATGGAAGGTACTCTTTAACTAGATCATCATTTTAAATTTTTTGAAGATTTATTTTTCTAAATCTATTTAATTAATATCTATATTTTCAAAATAATTTTAAGGATTTATTTATATAGAAATGATTGTTTTAAAATGTTAATTCCCTTCAAAAGTTTCAAATTGTTATGGGAAACTTTGATTCAAAAATATCTTTTAAATTACTTCCATTATAAATTGTGTGACTTTTAAATGATTTAATGAAAATAGGATATTTCTCTCAAAGAGTTTTACTGATCATTTTCAACTATGTCAACACCATTACTGGATATTATTCTTGATTGAGGTTTATTTATTATAATAAAATATTCCATGTTGTATTGAATGGGTTATGATATGTTTGACTGTGGATGTGATATTTCGATAATATTCATGGTTTATGGTTAAAGTATTGACATTTCGTATGGTAGTTTTAATATGAATGATTATGTTATGTTTCACCCTTTTCATATGAGGAATGAATTGGAGTTAGTAAGTGACGGTCAGGGCCCGCTATAGCACCTCGATGCATCAGTAGGTCTCATGAGACAAGCTAGTGTCTTGGCACAAGGTCTTGACAGAATATTTGTGAATGGTCAGGGCACAAGGCCTTGACATAGTAGTTATTATGTCTAGCATTATGCATTCCCTTGTTATAAAATTAGTTATTACATGTGATTATTCGACTAGTAGAATATCTATATGCATGTTTATATGGTAATGTTTTATTAATTTTTACCATATTATGTTCAAGTTTATGTTTTAAAAGGATATTGTTTTTATTATACATCTTTCCTTAAAGTTTATAGTTTTTGTTGAATTATTTACCCTTACTGATCATCTGAGCTCACCCATTTCTTATGTTTTATTTTCCCAGGATGCCAAGAAGTGTATTATGATTGATATGTATGGATAATCTAGTTGAATAATGGAATTATAAAAGTATTATTTATGTTGATTATTATGTTATAAATTGTAATGTAATGTTCATGTATGTAATTTATTTTCTAAGACTGCTAAATTGATCGGTCCTTCCGGTCTTGATTCCTTGTAATCATGCCAATGTATTAACATAATAAACCAATTTTAGTTAACTAGGGTCGAGTCATTACATTTGTTATCAGAGTAATTTTAGCAACAACCTTGAAAATAGATCTATAAAATTTAGATTAGGGATCATAACCCTAAGATATATTTGAGGATAAGTATTGAATAGAGTCCTAGAATTTTAAAATAGAGATTATGTGGGTATTACTAAAAAATAAATTGTTCTCTATATACTATAATTGGACATAGTTTTGGTACAGATGTACCTAGAGGTGAAAACATTGACAAGGTATTCTAATGTTGACTCGGGGTAACCTGGTACAAGAAAATAGGCCTTACTGTACACCTGGTTTGACACTCTCAGGGGATATGCTTAGGATAATTCATATTTTCTTTAAAAAACATTATGAAGGATTTATGAGTATATATTTTTTCAAAGGAACCATATTTATGATTATGGATTAGATATGCATAAATATTTTAATTATGTTAAGTATTTTACTAGTTTGGAATTATGCATCATGATTTATATCCTAATCTAGTGTATGTCATTGTTTAGAAATGGTGCCTAGTGAATGAAATGGAAATAGTATCAACGTATTTAATCCATGTAGGGATTTCCCTCCTATGAAAAATAATGATATTGGAGCCAGTGAGACAACTGGTAGTGAATAGCTTATAACCATACTAGGATAGCTGACTCAGGTTATGAATAATAACCTTGCCTGTATAGAGCATCCTGATCCACAACACGGAGGATCAATGTTAGACTTCTTCATGATACAACATCCTCCAACATTCAATGGTACTATAAAACCTTTTGTAGCTGAGCAGTGGATAAGTTACTTAGAGAAAATATTTCTGGCTTTGGGAAGTAACGAAAGGGAAAAGGTTGTCATGGTATTTTATCTTCTCTCAGGAGATGCGGATCAATGGTGGTCATTATTTCAAAACACAAAGTATGGTAAAGAAGTTGGAAATATGGAATGGAGGGAGTTTAAAGAACTTTTTCTAGAGAAATACTTTCCTTATGAACAGTGAGCTGATATGGAAAGACAATTTATAATCCTAAGGAAAAAGGAGGATGAGAATGATGAAAAGTATGTGGATAACTTCACAAGGTTAGTAAGGAATGATACATACTACATACGTAACCTAATAAGTATTATTGATTGATTCTTAGATGGGTTAAAACCTTTCCTCTGATGGGCATTAGTCTCACAAACTTTCTCATCATATGAATATATAGTCTCATGTGCTATCAAGATAGAAAAGGAATTATCTAAGTCTTATGACATTAAAGTAAAGAAAGATAAGAAGATAATGGTGGATCAAGAGATAGATAAAGAGAAAAATGTAAAGAAAGATTTTCCCTTATGTGATAATTGTGGGAAGAAACACCCTGGTACCTTTCTAAAAGGAATGGGAGTTTGTTACAAATGTGGAGAAAAAGGTCACTAGGCTCATGATTATAAGGGAAAGAAATAAGTCGTGCAATGTTATAACTGTAAAGATATGAGACATTATGCAAACTATTTTCCAAAGCATCAAAAAAATATAGCTCAGAAAAAGCAAATTGATCAAGGTAAATCTTATATTGTCACTATAGTCAAAGTGGAATAATTAATGTACTGGTGTTTTTGGATTCAAGAATTATATTCTGGTTATAAGAAGTATGTGATATATATAAAGATTGTACTGTAGTACTTTTTGTTTTCATTGAGATTTTAATATGATGAAGGTAATCATATATTAATTATGTGATAATAAGAGCAGCATCACATTGTTAGGGGAATCTGATGTTACAATTGATTTTGGAAATTTAAAGACCTTTTAGACCAAGATTAGATAGAAGTATTTTGGATAACTCTCAATGTTGGGATGGATAAAGTTGAACATTGGATAGTATTTTTTTAAGATTATTTTTGGAATGTTATAATACTATAGTTTTATAAAAAGGACAACCTACAGGTCGGATGATAACTCTTCACATCAGAAAAAGATACAGGAATATAACCCAAAACCGAAGTGAGACAAGGCTTTAATGCCTACCACTAGACTACATAAAGTCTCTAGTTATTATAAAATAGTTTTATTTATTTAAATTTTATATGGTTATGTTTGTAACCTTATATGATTGAGATAAATAGAATAGTTTTTGAGTTTTATCTTTTGAAGAGAAAGATTAGTTTGCGATAGGAATTAGTTAAAAGATGAAACTATACATGTAAATTAACTATGCTTCATTGTTTTATTAGTCTATGAATTAAATTAATTCTATAACACTAGGTAAAGGATCATAAAACAAAAAAATGTTTTCCTAGTACTTTCTTTTGTGATGAATCAAATGGTCCCTTAGATCATCATAGATTTATAGCTTTCTTGTTGTTAGCTTTCTCCTAATAATATTCTCTATCACTCTTCATCAGAAATTGATGATATTTTTTCTATTACATATCTATGTTTTCCTACATGGAATGCTAGTATGTGTTATTTTTTGTAACCTTCATACCTACCTTTCTTTATTTTAAAATACTGGCCTCAATTAATCCATTTTTCAATGTGGGATTTCAACTAAGATATTTTGAAATGTCAAAACCCTAGTTTTCAATCCTAGTTTTAAATTTTTAGGACTAAATTTATTGAAGTAGGGGATAATTTAATACCCCAATCTTCTATGGTATGCTTCCTTTTTAAATAATTCAATAGAGTGCAATGTACGCAACATCGAGTTCAAGCGCACCACGACCTATCAAACTAACCATTTAAAAAGAATTTATGACTAGTATTAACCACATTTTTAATTTTATATATCCTATATAATTTTAACATTCATATTTTTTGTTTATTAGACATAATATGAGGATAATTTCAATTTTTTTAGAATAAAAGAGGTATTTTTCAAAAATGCAGTTTTTCTGCCTTCTAATAGAGAACCATTTTTAAATACAATATTTGACACTTTAATATATTATATTATATGAAATTAAATTATTCTTTATATTTGGTCCATAATAATTTAGTTCGGATAAATTTTTTATACTTTTCTGATAACTTTCATATTTCTATGAATAGTGAAAAATGCTAAATTTTATTTGAAAACTTTTTTAATAAAGATAATCTGAAATATTAAATTATACATATGAGTGGTTTCAAAGGGTAATTATATTATATTTTTATCATTTATTATAATTTAGGTCATTATAAGTGCTTCTACATTTAAATTGGACATAAACACATGTCAATCTTTTGAAAGTTTTTACTTCTTAAATACTCGCTTTTTGGTTTTGACAACGGGAATTAATTTTAAATTAATTACTACAAATTCTATGTTTTGAATTTGGAAAAATGGATTCTATATTTTCAATCATAATGTCCAAAGTTTTTAAATAGGTATCTTTTATTTTTTGTATATTATAAATAGTAACTTCAGTAATTATTTTATTTATCATGGTTAAAGGGTAAATCTGGTAAATAAGGGTAAAAATAATATTATAATAATATTAAACTATCCTAAAACATGTTCTAATCTTATTGGATGAGATATTTATGACCATGGGCTTCCTTGGGTCGATTTTGGGACCCCATGGATCCACTTGGATGTGAAAATGACATTTTATAAGAATTAATTTAAAGTATAGAAAAATATAACATAAACATGTATCTTTCACTACAATAATTTTTATATGAGGTTATATAATTGGTATTTTTTAGTATAAATAGTAATTATAAAGAAAAAAAAATTTCCTATATAATGATATTTTATATATAATTTTTAAACATAAAATAACTAAATTTATTTATGACACAATAATGATGCAGTATTTTCCTTATTAATGAAAGAATCAAATAAACGATATTATAAATATTAAAATAAATATAATTTGATTATTTTGATTCCATAAAATAATTTTTTAGATTAAGTTGACATATGAGGTATGATTTAATGTATTTTTATAGAATTAATAAAGTTTTTATGACTTGAAAAAAATCAATTACTAAATAGTGTCAACATTGAAATAAATGAGTTTTTAAAAGAAACATTATTTTATTAAATGATATAATATTCCTAAAAATATGATATTCGTCCAAAAGACTTATAAAATAAAATATATGTCATTAATTAACCACTTGAGGTTTTCTTTGTATTTTATAGTAAAGATATTAACCATGTAGTATAAAAATACAAGAGGTCATGTTAAGAGTTAACTTATTTTACAAAGGGTTAAATCTAAAATATAAGGATAATTTTATGAACTAAACATGTCTAAAACCTATTGGTTTAGAGTATTTCGACCCATCCCCATGTTATACTCGAAATAAATCCATTTTTATCTATTATAAACTGGAATTAATTTTATAATAAAATAATATTTCAATCTTTTTATAAAGTGCCACTCACCTCTCTTATAAAAGGGTACATCCCCTTATCTTAAATTCACACCTCCAAAGACATTTGTCTCGGGAAAACCCTACCCAAATATCCTCCCAACTACCCTAAATTCATCCTATAGGAATTAATTTAATCAAAAATCCTACATAATGAGTTCTTTTGTGCAAATCAAAAGGAGGCACTCGAAGAAGAGGTAATAGTTTTATCCCTTCTTTCAAAGTTCATTTCTTCTTCTAATTCCTCTTACTAAGTAGTTACCATACTAAAATAATAACTCAAGAATATAATATATGCTGAGATTTTTTTATAATTATGGGACAACCATATTCCTCTTTTACCCATCCTATGAAAAACAATATCATCATTCATGCGTATGTATGACTTATCGTCTCCACGTTGTGGTGTACACAGTTTTTCATCTATAATTTATTTCAATGGGTATAATGATGAATAAAAATTCCTAAAATAATAAATATAAAATTATTTTATTTCTTTAAAATTTATATTCCATCCAAATCCATACCATTTAACAATTAATGAAATTATATCGTCGCTCGTGCGTATGTACGGCTTACTGTCTCCATGACGTGATGAGACTCATCTTCCATGTTCAACAAACAAGAATGATTATAAGAATAAATATTTTTAATAAGTATGAAATATATGAAATAATAATTCTAATGGATGATATATATATATATACATATATTTCATTCACTTCTATTCAATACGATAAGAAAACTGAAACAGCGTTCATGCGTACGTGCGGACTACCGCCTCCATGAACGGTGTGTCATTTTATTTATATATCTATTATATATATTTATATACATAAGATATATGATATATAAATCATATTTTACATTCTATAAGTAAGTAAATTATGATCTAAGTAATATGATCAATAATAACACGTCAAAACACGTACGATAAACAAAGATATTATTACCTGAAATGTTGCATAAACTTAGAATTGTTAATAAATGGATAATATAAATTCATAAAAGAATCATATATGATATCAAAAATATTATTATGATTATAATATAAGTTAATAATATTTTAAAACACATTATATAGTATTTTTGGACATGTAAGAAGAGTATTGGACCTAAATTAAGGGTTAATTCATCAATCTCATTATTATCTGAGATTGTTTATGTGTAAGTATATACTAGGAAATATTTATCATCCATGTACATGTTTCATAAAAATATTTTAAAAAGTAATATTTTAAGGTTTTATGTAAGGTACTCTTTAACTAGATCATCATTTTAAATGTTTTGAAGATTTATTTTTCTAAATCTATTTAATTAATGTCTATATTTTCAAAATGATTTTAAGGATTTATTTATATAGACATGATTATTTTAAAATTTCAATTCCTTTCAGAAGTTTCAAAGTGGTATGGGACAATTTGATTCAAAAATATCTTTTAAATTACTTCCTTTATAAATTGTGTGTCTTTTAAATGATTTTATGAAAAAATGATATTTCTCTCAAAGAGTTTTACTGATCATTTTCAACTCTGTCAACATAATTTACAGGATATTATTCTTGATTGGGGTTTATTTATTATAATACAATATTTTATATTGTATTGAATGAGTTTTGATATGTTTGACTTTGGATATTCTATTTCTATACCATTCATCGTTTATGGTTAATGTATTGACATTTCATAGGGTAGTTTTAATATGAATGATAATGTTATGTTTCACCCTTTTCATATGAGGAATTCATTGGACTTAGTAAGTGATGGACAAGGCCCGCTATAGACCCTTGATGAATCGGTAGGTCTCATGAGACAAATTGTGTCTTGGAATAAGGCCTTGACAGAATATGTTTTAATGGTATTGGAACAAGGCCTTAACGTAGTAGTTATTATGTCTGTCATTATGCATTCCCTCATTATAAAATTACATGTGATTATTGATCATGTTGTCATGACATGTCAAATTGATAGTTATATAAAGAAGAATTTGTAGTCTAGGGAAGACCCTAGGTCATCTCTCCAGGAGCATTGGTAGCTTATAGTGTGTGTTTTTAATAAGGATTACTAAAAGAGAGGGATGGTTTTGAAAATAGTTTTAATAAAATAACTTAACATAATGAGTTTAATAGTTTATAAAATACGGTGGTGATTTAAGAATTTTGAGAGAAGAAGATCACTTCAAGTTCACTACACATCTTGGATAGTTCATTGTTCTAAAAATTCCAAATGTTTTTGTTTAATTCTTTGGTTGAGGGTTGTCAAGATCTTGATTCCCATCTTGCCTCTCAAAATATTGCACAAAGTACCAACTCTTTACACAACAATCATGTTGTCAAGGTTTGGAATTCAAGAATAGATTAAATGCTAAAAAATCATACTAAAATCACATATATGTGTGAGATAGAAAGGATGATTGTGTTTTCCAATTGGAACAACCCAAGATTCCCACTTGAAATCTCAACCCAATCGGTGTTGAAATAAGAAACGTTTCATTTAATTATATCAATAGAAATGAAATTAGAGGAGATTCATGTCAAGATAGAAAATAAGTGAAATATTTATCACACAAATTACACAAAACCAGTAGAAGAAAAAGTGCAGGAACTCCCTCCCAACTATGTGTAGCTCCCTAGAAATGATTGTCTACTGTTTAGCTCGACATCGGGTGGAGGAGGAAGCTCGGGTGGAACTTCTCCTTCATCCTTGATCCCCCTACAAGGATAGGGGCATTCAGAACTTATTGGATGATGAGAGGAATACTTTGGGTCTCCAAAATACTCTATCTTTTCCTCATTTCCTAACTTATAAATGGGAATCCCAAGGTTCCATTTTATAGGAAAATGGGATGGTGGTTTTAAGCACACAGATTTCTTAAAACCACTTGTCACATAGTTTTAGACCACCAGAAAGCCTTATATTTATTTGGAGAAAATAAATACGTTGTAGCACTATATCCTGAATATCTACACCAAAATAGTTTCTGAATTTGGACACCTACACCTCAAGCTATGGACATATCACATCACACCACTTTTGACTTCATGCAGATTCGGTGTGCTGGACCGATCAGGTCGGTTGGGCCATCAGATGGACGAATGACTCTTGGGTTCCTTCAGATGAAATTTATCCCAATAAATGTTGGATAGTCTTAAAATATTTCATCCCATTGGGATGCATGGTTCAGTAGAACTGTGTGGATGAGTCCACTGGTGTGCATAGATCCTATGCAGTTTGGCCCATTTTTCTTGGACATCATCATGGGACCTCCAAATCACCTCCACCTTCAATGAGATTGTCAAAACAAGTATCATTGTACATTTTAACAATAATAAATACAAAATAATTTAATCAAACATGAAGTGAAATTTGTTATTATTTTTATAATTTTCAATACAAAACTAGTTTAGCATAGTGGTGTAAGGGTGAAAATGAAACAGTGAATCGTAGTGTGATCACACCCCCACACCTAAACATTTGCACTCCTGGGAAAATTCATATTTCCAAAAATTATGAATTTAGATATTTCCAACTTAATAAATATTTAACATTCAATGAAAATTTAATTCCTAATATAAATGTTATCAAATCAAAAAAACATTGAGGAGTTATTCTCAATGATCATTGAAAAATACATATCAAAAATTGTATCCAAATGAAATTCCAAGAGATGAACGATACCAATAAAATAAAATAATTCAAAAGTTAATCATGTCACTAATTTTCCATGTGTCTATGTGACAAACATTTCATGATATTCTTTCCACTTTATATTGAGTAAATATAAGTTATTTTAATAATTTTCTACTTACAAGATCCTTTCCACCGAACTTGCCCCACATCCTTTGCAATCAAATTCCAAAACCCACTCACTTAATCATTCCCAGAAGTCAAACCATAAGCTCCTAACCTAGATATCCCCACATGTTGTACATTTCATCACTCCCCTTATTTATTATTATTATTATTTTAAAATGTTTAAATTGGGACAAATCTCACACTCTTCTCCCAACCCTTGTTAGATATCCTCAAGAAACTAATTGTAATAGATATAACAAGATCAAAATTCAAGGAAGGTTTTTTTTGACCTGCCCAATATACAAGCCATTTTTTTAGGGCATATAATAGTTGGATAACAGGTACACATGCATAGGTCAATATGGTACAGTAATGAAATAGATTATATAAGGAATGAATGTATGGAAAAATGATTTTGGAAAGTAGAGAAAAATTAACCTAACTTATATTTACCTTCCATTAAGTAATAAATTTTCACACATCATGGTTGGGTACAAAAATGTGTGGTGAGATTAAGTGACAAAATTTTCACTTAAACTATTCAAAAAAAAGTGAACCATTCTTCTCAAACTTTTCAAAATAATAAAACCATTTATATCATCAAAAAAAACCAAATTTCAAAAGAAAGTCACACCATGGTAAATGGCCATCATTTTCCCTGATAAAGTGTGCATACAAACAAAGGTAATATTCCAGAACAAAGGTGAGGGGAAGGGAAGGGGGAAAGTAACAATACAATTTAGCAAGATAAAAAAAAGAAGAAAGATGATGAAAACTATTCCTAATTAACCCATGAATATACCCACCCACCCCCCACACCTAAAGTGTGCAGTGTCCTCAATATTATAAAAGATAATGTGAGAATAAGGATAAAACCTGGTGAGTTTCATTCATAGATTTCTTCTTGAACACGGAGTTCCTCCATCAGGAACTTCAGAATGACTTAGTGGAAGTGATTCAGATGATGCCCATTGACAGTTAAGGTTTTCTTGGTTTCTTCATTTTGAACCTGAACAAAACCAAATGGACATACATTAGTAATAGTGTATTTTCCAAAACAACAGGAACAAAGATCACCTGGATGCAACTTTAGCCATGCATTATTAAGGAGGACCTTCTTCCCAATGTGGAACTGGTGATGAATGATAAGACGGTCATGGGTATCCTTGGTTATCTCCTTATAAATCTTGGAGTTCTCATATTCATCTCTTCTCATTTACTCCAGCTCCTGAATCTGTAACTTCCTTTGATCACTTCCACCAGAAAGATTAGAGTTTCATTGTTTGATGGCCCAATAGGTCCGGTGCTCAATCTCAATAGGTAGGTGATAAATCTTTCCAAACATAAGCCAATAGGGTGACATTCCAATGGGAGTTTTGAAAGTAATATAGTAATCCCATAATGAATCATCGAGTCAATGACTCCAATATTTTCTATTAGGTTGAACCGTTTTTTCAAGAATCTGTTTTACCTCTCTATTAGACACCTAGGCTTAACCATTGGTCTGTGGGTAATATACAGTAGACACTCTATGACCTACCCCATACCAATGCAGAAGTGATTGTATTGTTCAGTTGTAGAAATGATAACCCTGGTCACTGATGATGAATCTAGGTAAGCCAAACCTACAGAAGATTTGGTTTCTCAATAATTCTGTAGCTACCTTAGAATCATATGTTCTTGTAACTCATACCTCTACCCATTTTGAAACATAATACACTGCCAATAAAATGTATAGTTTACCAAATGAATTAGAGAATGGTCCCATAAAGTCAATGCCCCAAACATCAAAAATTTCATGGAAGAGAAAGGGTTTTGTGGCATCTCATTTCTTTTAGATACATTCCCCATTCTTTGACCGTAAGGAAAATATTTACAAAAGTCATGGGAATCCCAAAACAATGTGGGCCAAAAGAAACCATAATCAAGGACCTTGTGAGAAGTCTGTTGGGGACCAAAGTGTCCCCCGCAAGAAAGAGTTTGGAAGAACCTAAGGACGGACTAAAACTCACTATCGGGAACACAACACCTGAGTACATGATCACTACAGGTGCTCCAAAGTTAGCGGTCCTCCCAAATGTACCAATAGGACTCATGTTTTAGATGGTTTGCCTGATTTTTGTTGAAATCAGTAGGAATGCAAGATTTTACCAAATAATTATCAATTTTGGCATACCAAGGGATAATATATTTCACTCGGTATAGTTTCTCATCGGGAAACATGTCATTTATTGGAATACAGGGATATGATTCAATGCCTGAGGATGGGTGGATCCTACTGATATGGCCAACCACCACATTCTCTGCTCCTTTCTTATATCTAATTTATAAATCGAATTCCTGAAGGAGGAGCATCCATCGAATGAGACGTGGTTTGGCATCAAGTTTCTTCAGGAGATACCGAAGGGCAGTATGGTCAGAGAACAAATAGAATAAGGACCCTAAAAGATATAACCTAAATTTATTCAAGGAAAAAACTATATAAAGGAATTCTTTTTCAATTTTGGTTTAGTTTTCTTGGGTAGGTTCCAATGTATGTTAGGAATAGGCTATGACATGTGGAGCTCGGTCATCCCTTTGTGACAAGACTGCCCCAACTGCATAGTTAGATGTGTCACACATGAGCTCAAATGGTAAATCCCACCAAGGTGGTTAGATTATAGGGGGTGATGTGAGACTCCATTTTAACTTATTAAAAGCTTCCTCACATTCATTATCAAAAACAAATTCCTTTTATTTTTGGAGTAACCGGGAGAGGGGGAGTACAATTTTTCTAAAGTTGTGAAAGAAACGACGGTAAAATCCAACATGACATAGGAAAGTATACACATCCCATACATTTTTGGTGAATGATAGGGAAGAAATGACATCCACTTTTAATTTATCTACTTGGATACCATTCTGAGAAATGACATGTCCCAAAACTATACCTTATCGCACCATGAAATGGAATTTCTAATAATTTAATACAAGATTCTTTTCAAAATAGGATCCATAAATAGTGAAACCATCCATGAATACTTCCATGCAATTATCTAGGTAATCTAAAAAAATACTAACCATGCATCGCTAGAAAGTACCCAGAGAATTTCACAAACCAAATGGCATCCTTCTATATGCAAATGTGCCAAAGGGGCAAGTGAAGGTGGTCTTTTTTTTATCCTTGAGGTAAATATGGATCTGAAAGTATCTAGAATACCCATAAAGAAAATAGTAGTGTGACTTACCCGCTAGCCTCTATAGAATTTGATCGATGAATGGAAAAGGGAAATGGTCCGTCCTAGTGTGTTGTTTTAGTCGGTGATAGTCTATGTAGGCACACCAACTATTCTACACATGAGTTGGAACCAATTCATTATTTTCGTTTTTGATTACTGTAAGGCCAGTTTTTTTAGGAACTACTTGAACTGGACTGACCCATTGGCTGTCATAGATGGGATAAATGACTCCAATAGCCAATAATTTTTTTACCTCCTTTTTTAGAACTTCTAGGAGGTTTGGGTTCAGTCGACATTCTTCTTTCCTCACTAGTTTAGCCTCGTCATTTAGTAAAATATGATGTGTGAAAATTGATGGGTGAATACTCAGAATATCAGAAAGTGTCCATCCCAAATCTTGTTTATACTCCCTTAAAAGTTAAATCAGTCTTAATTCATGATCAAGAGGGAGTGAACTAGCAATGATGACAGGTAGATTTTTTCCATTCTTAATATATGAATATTTTAAATCTTGTGGAAGTTGTTTTAGTTCCAATTTAGGTTGATTTTTGATAGATGGAAGTGTGTGTGAAAGTGAGAGGTCACTAATATCATCTAACTGCTCAATGGTATCATCCTCAGATGAGGAATGATATTTTATAAGCATAGTAGTATCATTTATGGTTAGTGGATCCTCAGTGATCAAGAAATCATCAATCAACAAACATGCATTACATTTATCTAGACCACTACAACAATCAATGCATAAATCATTTCATAGAATTTCTATCAATGAAGAAAACTCAGAAAGGGGATTAGGGGAATGAAATGATGTTTTTTCAAGATAAGGGAGTACATATATAGAATTAACAGAGATAGAGGAATGTTCTACTAAGGGGTGCTTCATGGTATCCAGGATGTTGAAATGGACTATGTCACCACCAAATCCCATAGATAATGTACCATTATGTACATTAATTATTTTTTTGTAATTTTTTAAGAATGGTCTCCCCAATATAATTTGGGCATGTCCATTCGTCATATCATCTTCCATTTTAAGAACATAAAAATCAGCAGGAAAAATTAAATTTTACACCCTCACAAGAACATCCTCTAACACGCCAGAGGGGTGTGTAGTACTCTGATTAGATAGTTGAATGACTATCCTAGTGGGCTTCAATTTTCCAACCTAAAATGAAGAGTAAATGGAGTTAGGCATCACATTTATTGAAGCACCTAAATCAATCGTATCATTGGAAAATGAATACTACCCTATAATGCATAGAATCAAGAAGGTTCTGGGATAATTGAATTTGGTAGGTTGTGATGGTCCTATAAATACTGAGACATTCCTCTCCAAGCTTATCTTATCATCACCACTAAGTCTCCTTAGATGTGTACACATCTCCTTTAAAAACTTTTCATATCTTAGAATTTTTTTCACAGCATCAATCAAGGGGATGTTTACCTACACTTTTTTGAAAGTCTCAAAAATTTCCTTATTGAGTTCAATTTCCTTTTGTTTTCTAGGTTGGATGGATCTTAGGGAAAATTTAAGAGGAATGGGCTGGCTAATAGACTCATTGATATACACACTCTCTCCTTTGAAAGGGATTCTCTCAAGACATGGTTTTTAAACATTTGGAACATTTTTAATGGTTGGGATAGAGGTTTCCTTAGGAGGGGATGACTCTAATGGAGGGGGAATTTGGATTTAAAGTTTTTTTTCACTCCTAAGGGTGATGTCACTAACATTTACTTTATCTCTGGGGTTGACTAATGGTTGATATTGTAGTTTACCCAACCTGTGACTTTGAATTTCCCCCATCGATTTATCTAGTTGGACTAATTGGTTTTTGAGGTATTTTATGGATGCCTAGGTGGTTTGGTGGAATTGGAGATTGTTTGTAGACATTTTTTCATCATATCTTCTAGGATAGTCTTGGGTTTTAGAGGGGCTTATTGAAAAGGCCTTTGGGTGGTTGAGGATTTCTGGGTGGTGGTGGATGACTACTCTGACCCTGTTGGTTCTATAGTTGTTGAAGTTGGTTTGAATACCCCCATTGCATATAGTCTCAGTTGTCTTTCCACCTAGGATTGTATGGATAGTATAGTTCTTTCTTAAAGGGTTGGTTATAGGGGTGGCCTGGAAAGATTTCCTCATAACTCTCAAAATTTTCCCATAGTTGGGGGCATTGATTAGAGTAGTGGGTTTTAGAAAAACATATACCATAATGGATGGGAGGAGGAGATTGGGATTTCTCATGGGAAAGAGCAATTTGTCGAAGAAGGGTACTTACCTCTTTGAAATTCATGTCCAACTTCCTCTCGAATTCAGTATTTTGCACCTCATGGACAGCTCGAATGGGTGCATTGGACCTTGTACCAAATTATTGAGTGTTCTGTGCCATGTTCTCAATTAGGGTTCTTGCAGTAATTGGGGTATTATCAACTAGTGCACCACCTGCAGTAGCATCAATCATATTTTTATCAATAGGAATTAAAACTTCATAAAAATACTAAATTAAAAGTTGATCAATTATTTGGTGGTGTGGATATCTTGAACATAACCTTTTAAATTATTCCCAATATTCATGTAATTTTTTCCCTTATGATTGCCTTATACCATAGATTTCTTTCCTTGTAGTTGTAGTTCGAGAGGCTGGGAAATATTTTTTAAGAAAAAAACATTTCATGTTCTCCCAACCTCTAATTGGTGAATTAACATAGTAAATCCAATATTTTGTAGTATCTTCTAATTAGAAAGGGAATGACCTTAGCTTTACTTGTTCTTCATCCACATTTGTAGGTTTTAATGTAGAAAACATAGTATGAAATTATTTTAAATTCTTGTGCGGATCCTCTCCAATAAGTCCATGGAATCATGGTAATAGATGAATTAGACCAGATTTTAGATCAAAATTGGGAGTCTCGCCTTGTAATTGAATGTATGTGGGTTGGATATAGATATCAGGTGAGGTTATTTCTTTTAATGTTAGATTGTTTTCATACATAGTATTCAAGTTAATTTTAGTTTGTATATCGGTTATAGAAGAAGAAGTATAAGGATCAAGAGAAGTGTCGATGTTTTGTGTGTCCTCCTTCAAAGGGTTTTCTTCTGTGTCTCGGTGTCGCTGACATAAAATCCTCTCTATTTTGGGTTAAAAAAGAGGTCAATCTCCTGGATTAGAATGCGTCATGCACCAAACCTGCAACACAAATAGATTAGAACACAAAAGTATTTAAAAGGTAAATAAATATTCACAAAATTTACAAATATCTTATAAAAAACATGCACTAAAAAAACAAATCTCTCCCTAGAAATGGAACCGAGATTTGATCATTTTGTCATGACATGTCAAATTTATAGTTATCTAAATAAGATTTTGTAGTCTAGGGAAAACCCTTGGTCATCTCTCAAGGATTTTTGGTAGCTTATAGTGTGTATTTTTAATAAAGATTACTAAAAGAGAGGGTGATTTTGAAAATAGTTTTAAGAAAATAACTTAACTTAAAGAGTTTAATAGTTGATAGAATAAGGTGGTGATTTAAGAATTATGAGATAATTATATCACTTCAAGTTCACTACACCTATTTTAAAGTTCATTGTTCTGAAAATTCCACATCGTTTTGTTTAATTATTTGGTTGAGGGTTGTCAAGTTCTTGATTTCCCTCTTGCCTCTCAAAATGTTGCACAAAGTACCAACTCTTGAAAAAATAATTGTGTTGTCAAGGTTTGGAATTAAAGAATAGATTAAAGGCTACCAACCCATACTGAAATCTTATATATGTGTGATATAGAAAGGATTCTTGTGTTTTCCAATCGGAAAAACCCAAGATTCCCACTTGAAATCTCAACCCAATCGGTGTTGAAATAAGAAACATTTCACTTAATTATCTCAATAGAAATGAAATAAAATGAGATGCATATCAAGATAAGAAATAAGTCAAATATTTATCACACAAATTAAAAAAACCAGTAGAATAAAAAGTGCCTAAACTCCCTCCCAAGTGTGTGTATCTCCCTCGAAATGATTGTCCCCCATTTAGCTCAACATCGGGAGGAGGAGGAAACTCAGGTGGAACTTCGCCTTCATCCTTGACCCCCCTATGAGGATAGGGGAATCCAAAACTTCTTGAATGATGAGAGTAATCCTTTTGGTATCCAAAATACCATATCTTTTTCTCCTATCCAAACTTACAAATGGGAAGCCCGAGTTTCCATTTTATAGGAAAATGGGAAGGTGGTTTTGAGCACACAGATTTATTAAAAACACTTGTCACGTAGTTTTCGAACTCCATAAATCCATATATCGCTTTAGAGAAAATAAAAAAGTTGTATACCCACATCATAAATATCTCCACTGAAAGTTTGGCTTCTTTTGGACACCTAAAACTCTAGATATGGATAGATCACATCACACCACTTTTGACTTCATGCGGATTCGGTGTGATGGATAGATCAGGTCAGTTGGGCCATCATATGGAATAATGAGTCTTGGGTTCCTTCAGATAAAATGTATCCCAATGAATTTTGGACAAGCCCAAAAAATTTCATCCTATTTGGATGCACGGTTTGGTATCACTATGCAGATGATTCTACTAGTGTGCATAGATACTACACAGTTTGGCCCATTTTTCTTGTACATCATCATGGGCCCTCCAAATCACCACCACCTTCAATGAGATTATCAAAACAAGTATCATTTTCCTTTTTAATAGTAATAAATACAAAATAATTAAATCAAACATGAAGTGAAATTTGTTATTATTTTTATAATTTTCAATACAAAACTAGTTTAGCACAGTGGTGTAAGGGTGAAAATGAAATAGTGAATCGTAGTGTGATCACACCCTCACACCTAAACATTTGAACTCATGTACAAAGTCATATTTTCAAAAATTATGCATGTAGATATTTCCAACTTCATATAGATTTAACATTCAATGGAAATTTAATTTTTGATAGAAATGTGATCAAAGAAAAAACAACGAGGAGTTATTCTCAATGGTCATTGAAAAAGACATCTCAAAAATTGTATCCAAATGAAATTCCAAGAGATGCATGATACCAATCAAAGAAAATAATTCAAATGTTAATCATGTCTCTAATTCTCCATGTGTGTTTGTGAAAACTATTTCATGCTATTCATTCAAATTTATATTGAGTGAATATAAGTTATTTTAATAATTTTCTTCTTATAAGATCCTTTCCACCAAACTTTCCCCACGTTCTTTGTAATAAAATTTCAAAACCCACTCACTTAAGCATTCCCAGAACTCAAACCATAATCTCCAGACCCATATATCCCCATATATTGTACATTTCATCACTCCCCTAATTTATTATTATTATTTTCTAAAGTTTCACTTGGAATAAATCTCACACTCTTCTCCCAGCCCTTTTTTGATCTCCTCACGACACTAATTCTAATAGTTATAACAAGATCAAAAGTCAAGGGTGGTTTTTGACCTACCCAATATACAACCCTTTTTTTGTTTTTTTAGGGAATACAACAGTCATATAACAGGTATACACACATAGGTCAATATGGTACAGTAATGAAATAGATCGGATAAGGAATTAATGTATGAAAAAATGATTTTGTAAAGTATAGAAAATCAACCTAACTTATATTTACCTTCTATTAAGTAAGAAGTTTTTACACATCCTGGTTGGGTACAAAAATGTGTGGTGAGATTAAGTGACACAATTTTCCCTTTAAATATTCACAAAAAAGGGAAGAATTCTTCTCAAAGGTTTCAAAATGATATAACCATTTATATCATCAAAAAAACCAAATTTCTAAATAAAGTCACACCATAGTATTTAATTCTTGCCGAAATGCACATTTCATTAGAATTCTTTTTTAAATGTTAAAACAACATGAAATATAGATATTCCACATGAATTTTCAATAACTTACATGATTAAATGACCATCATTTCCATGATAAATTGTGCATAAAAAGAAAGGTAATATTCTAGAACAAAGTTGAGGGGAAGGGAAGGGGAGAAATTAACAATACAATGCAGCAAGCTAAAAAGAGAAAAAGAAGAAAGATGATGAAAATTATTCCTAACTAACCCAGGAATATACTCATCCCCCCACACCTAAAGTGTGCAATGTCCTCACTATAATAAAATAGAATGTGTGAAACAAGGATAAAACCTAGTGAGTGGCATTCATATATTTCTTATTGAACATGGAGTTCCTCCATCAGGAACTCTGGAAGGACTTCATGGAATTGTTTCATCTGTTGTCCATTGACAGTGAACGTTTTCTTGGTTTCTTCACTTTGAACTTAAAAAACACAAAATATAGATACATTAATAACAGTGTATGGGACAAACTAGCAGGAATGAAGATTACCTGGATGCAACTTCAGGCTTGCATAGTAAAGGAGGACCATTTTCCCAATGTAGAACTAGCGATGAAGGATAAGATGGTCGTGGTCATCCTTGGTTCGCTTCTTATAAATCCTGGAGTTCTCATATTCATCTCTTCTCATTTCCTCCAACTCCTAAATCAGCAACTTCTTTTGAGAACTTGCACCAGAAAGATTAGAATTGCATTATTTGATAGCCCAGTGGGCCCAGTGCTCAATCTCAATAGGCAGGTGACAACTCTTTCCAAACACAAAACGATAGGGTGACATTCTAATGGGAGTTCCAAAATTAGTATAGTAATCCCATAAGAATCATCGAGTCTAAGACTCAAATCTTTTCTATTAGATTGAACCATTTTTTTCAAGAATTTGTTTTACCTCTCTATTTGACACCTCATCTTGACCATTGGTCTTTGGGTGATATGCAGTAGACACTCTATGACCGACCCCATACCAATGCAAAAGTGATTTCATTGTTCGTTTGCAAAAATGAGAACCCTGGTCACTGATGATAAACCTAGGTAATCCAAACCTACAAAAGATTTGGGTTCTCAAAAATTCTACAACTACCTTAGAATCATTAGTTCTTGTAGCTCGTGCCTCTACCCATTTTGAAATATAATCCACTACCAATAGAATGTATAGGTTACCAAATGAATTGGGGAATGGTACAATAAATTCAATTCCCCAAACATTGAAAATGTTATAGAAGAGCAAGGGTTTTTTTGGCATCTCATTTATTTTAGATACATTTCCCATTCTTTGACAGTGAGTAAAAGATTTACAAAATTCATGGGAATCCCAAAACAATGTGGGCCAAAAGATACAAGAATAGAGGACCTTACGAGTAGTCCTTTGGGGACCAAAGTGGTCCCTACAAGAAAGAGTGTGGTCGAACCTAAGGAAGGACTGAAACTCACTATCAGGAACACAACTCCTAGGGACTTGATCACTATAGGTGTGCCAAAGGTTGGGGTCCTCCCAAATGTACCAACGGGACTCATGTTTTAGAAGTTCAGTCTGGTTTTTTTAATCATTAGTAATGCAAGATACTACCAAATAATTTACAATTTCATCATGCCAAGGAATATTATCTTGCACTTGGTACAATTGATCATCAGGAAACATGTCATTTATAGTAATACAGGGAGATGAGTCAATGCCCAAGGATGGGTGGATCCTAATCACATGGTCATCCACCACATTCTCTGCTACTTTTTATCTCTAATTTCTAAATTGAATTCCAGAAGGATGAGAATCCAGCTAATGAGACGTGTTTTGGCTTCTAGTTTCTTCAGGAGATACCGGAGGGCTGCATAGTCAGAGAATACAATGACTTTGGACCCTAAAAGATATAACCAAAATTTCTCCAAGGAAAACACTATGAAAGGGAATTATTTTTCAGTTGTGGTATAGTTTTCTTGGGCGAGTCCAATGTACGTGAAGCATAGGCTATGACATGTAGAGCTCAGTCGACCCTTTGTGATAAGACTACCCCAACTACATAGTTAGAGGCATCACACAAGAGCTCAAATGGTAAATCCCATTGAGGTGGTTGGATTACTGGGGGTGATGTGATACTCCATTTTAACTTATTAAAAGCTTCCTCACATTAATTATCAAAAACAAATTCCTTTTCTTTTTTGAGTAACCAGGAGAGTGGGAATGTAATTTTTTTAAAGTCATGAATGAAACGACAGTAAAATCCAGCATGACCTAGGAAATAATACACAACCTGTACATTTTTTAGGAATGGTAGGGAAGAAATGACATCCACTTTTGATTTATTTACTTGGATATCATCCTCAAAAATTACATGTACCAAAACTATACCTTGTCGCACCATGAAATGTCATTTCTCATAATTTAATACAAGATTATTTTAATGTAGCGACATAGGATTGAAGCAAGACTACTCAAACATTCATCCAAAGAGGAGCCATAAATAGTGAAATCATCCATTAATACTTCCATGCAATTCTCCAGGTAATCTGAAAAAAATTACTAACCATGAATCGCTGGAAAATACACGGAGCATTTCATAGACCAAATGGAATCCTCCTATATGTAAATGTGCCAAAGGGGCAAGTGAAGGTTGTCTATTCCTAATCCTTGGGGGCAATATGGATCTGAAAGTATCTAGAATACTTATCAAGAAAACAGTAGTGAAACTTACCCTCTATCCTCTCTAGAATTTGTCCAATGAATGGAAAAGGGAAATTTTCCTTCCTAGTGTGTTGGTTTAGTCAATTATAGTCTATTCAGACACGCCAACTATTCTGTACATGAGTTGGAACCGATTCATTATTTTCATTTTAGATTACTATAAGTCCAGTTTTTTTAGGAACTACTTGAATGGGACAGGCCCATTGGCTATCAGAGATGGGGTAAATGATTCTAGCAGCCAATAATTTTGTTACCTCCTTTTCCACAACTTCTAGTAGGTTTGTCTTCAGCCAACTTTGTGCATGCCACTTTGGTTTAGCCTCATCATTTAATAAAAAATGATGTGTGAAAATTTATGGGATAATACCTAAAATGTTAGTAAGTGTCCATCCCAAAGATTTTTCATACTCTATCAAAAGTTAAACTAGCCTCAATTCATGATTAGGAGGGAGTGAACTAGAAATAATAATGGGTATCTTGTTTCCATTCTCAAGATATGAATATTTTAAATCTTGTGGTAGTTTTTTTAGTTCCAATTCAAGTGGATTTTTTATTTATGGAAGCTTTTGTGAAAGTGAGAGGTCACTAATCTCATTTAACTACTCAATGGTATCATCCTCAGATAAGGAATGATCTTTTACAAGCATAGTAGTATCATATATGGTTAGTGGATCCTCATTGTTCAAGAAATCATCAATCAAAAAACATGCATTAAATTTCTCTAGACCACTATAATAATCAATGCATGAATAATTTCCTAGAATTTCTATCAATGAAAACTCAAAAAGGGGATCATGGGAATGAAATGAAGTTTTTTCAAGAGAAGGGAGTACATCTATATAATTAATAGAGATAGGGGAATGTTCTTCTGAGGGGTGCATCATCGAATCAAGGATGTTGAAATGGACTATGTCACCACCAAATTCTATATATAATGTACCATTATAGACATTAATTATGGTTTTGGTAGATTTTAAGAAGGGTCTCCCTAATATAATCGGGGAATGTCCATTCATCTTATCATATTCCATTTTATACACATAAAAATCAGTAGGAAAAATTAAATTTTTCCCCCACACAAGAACATCCTCTAAGATGCCAGAGGGGTCTATGGTACAGTAGTTTTCTAGTTGAAAAACTATCCCAGTTGGCTTCAATTATCCAACCTACAATGAATTGTAAATAGATTGAGTTATCACATTTATTGAAGTACCTAGATCAATCATAGCATTGGAAAATTAATAATCCCCTATTGTGCATGGAATCGATAATGTTCCAGGATCATTGAATTTGGTAGGTGGTGATGGTTCTATCAATGTTGAGACATTCATCTGTAAGCTTACCTTCTCATCACCACAAATTCTCCTTTGATGTGTACACATGTCCTTTAAAAACTTTTCATATCTTGGAATTTGTTTCACAGCATCAATCAAGGGTATTTTTACCTGTACTTTTTTAAAGTCTCCAAAATTTCCTTATTGAGTTCAGTTTCCTTTTGTTTTTTAGGTTGGGTGGACCTTAGGGGAAATAGAAGAGGAATGGGTTGTCTAGGTGACTCATCGACATACACACTCTTTCCTTTATAAGGTATTCTCTAAAGATATGGTTTTTCAACATTTGAAACATTTTTAATGTTTGGGATAGAGGTTTCCTTAGGAAGGGATGACACTAAAGGAGGGGTCATTTGGATTTTAAGTTTTGTTTCACTCCTAAGGGTGATGGAACTAACATTTCCTTAGTCTCTAGGGTTGATTAATGGTTGAGATGGTAGTTTACCCAACCCGTGACTTTGAATTTCCCCCACTGATTTAGCTAGTTGGCCTAATTGGGTTTTGAGGTCTTGTATAGCTTCCTGGGTGGTTTTTTGGAAATGGAGATTGTTGGTAGGCATTTGTTTCATCATATCTTCTAGGCTAGGATCAGGTTTTGGAGGGGGTTGTTGAAAAGGCCTTTGGGTTGGTTGAGGATTTTTGGGTGGTGGTAGATAACTACTCTAAACCTATTGGTTCCATTGGTTTTGATGTTGGTTTGAATACCCCCTTGCCTATAGCCTTGGTTGTCTTTCCACCCAGGATTAGATGGATAGTATGGTTCTTTCCTAAAGGGTTGGTTATAGGGGTGGCCTGGAAAGATTGCCTCACAACACTCATAAGTTTCTCTTAGTTGTGGGCATTGATCAAAGTAGTGGTTGTGAGAAGAACATATACCACAATGGATGGGAAGAGGAGATTGGGATTTCCCTTGGGAAAGAGCAGTTTTTCAAATAAGGGTACTTACCTCTTAGAACTCTGTGTCCACCTTCCTCTCGAATTCCGTACTTTGCACCTTAAGGACAACTCGAATGGGTCAATTGGACCTTGTACCAAATTGTTGAGTATTTTGTCCCATGTTCTCAATCAGGTTTCTTGCAGCAATTGGGGTCTTATCAACTAGCACACCACCTATGACAGCATCAATCATATTTTGATCAATAGGAATTAAACCTTCATAAAAATACTGAATTAAAAGTTTATCACTTATTTTGTGGTGTAGAAATCTTGAATATAACCTTTTAAAGCGTTCCTAATATTCGTGTAATGTTTCCCCTTGTGGTTTTTTTATACCACAGATTTCATTCCTTATAGTTGTAGTTTGAGAGGCTGGGAAATATTTTTTAAGAAAAAGACATTTCATGTCCGTCCATCCTCTAATTGGTGAATTAACATAGTAAAGCCAATATTTTGCAGAATCTTCTAATGAGAAAGGTAATTCCCTTAGCTTTACTTGTTCTTCATCCAAATTTTCAAGTTTTAATGTAGAACACACAGTATGAAATTATTTTAAATGTTTGTGTGGATCCACTCTAGGAAGTCCATGGAATCTTGGTAATAGATGAATTAGACCAGATTTTAGTTCAAAATCGGGTGCCTCACCTTATAATTGAATGTATGTGGGTTAGATATCGACATCAAGTGAGTTTGGTTCTTTTAATGTTCGATTGTTTCCAACCATATTATTTAAGTTAATTTCAGTTTCTATGTCAGTTACAGAAGAAGTATAAGGATCAAGAAGAGTGTCGATGTTTTGTGTGTCCTCCTTCAAAGGGTTTTCTTCTATGTCTCGGTGTCACTAACATAAGATCTTCTCTGGTTCATGTTCAAAAGGAGGTAAATATACTATATTATAATGTTTCATGCACCAAAACTACACAAAATATAGATCAGAAAACAAAATGATTGAATAGGTAAATAAATATTTACAAAATTTACAAATATCTTTTAAAAAACACACACTAAAAAAACAAAGTATTCCCCAGAAACGGCCCAAAAATTTGACTGTGTTGTCATGACACGTCAAATTGAAAGTTATCTAAAGAATATTTTGTAACCTAGGGAAGACCCTAGGTCGTCTCTCAAGGATATTTGGTATCTTATAGTGTGTATTTTAAATAAAGATTACTAAAAGAGAGGGGTGATTTTGAAAACAGTTTTAAGAAAATAACTTAACTTAAAGAGTTTAATAGTTGATAGAATAAGGTGGTGATTTAAGAATTATGAGAGAAGTATATCACTTCAATTTAACTACAAATCTTGGATAGTTAATTGTTCTGAAAATTCCACATTGTTTTGTTTAATTCCTTGGTTGAGGTTTTTCAAGATCTTGATTCCCCTCTTGCCTCTCAAAACGTTGCACAAAGTACCAACTCTTGACACAACAATTGTTTTGTCAAGGTTTGGACTTAAAGAACATATTAAAGGCTACCAAATTGTAATAAAATCTCATATATTTGTGAGATAGAAAGGATTATTGTGTTTTCCAATCAGAAAAACCCATGATTCCCACTTGAAATCGCAACCCAATCGGTGTTGAAATAAGAAACATTTCCCTTAATTGTATAAATATAAATCAAATCAGAGGAGATGCATGTCAAGATAGGAAATAAGTGAAATATTTATCTCAAAAATTACACAAAAACAGTAGAATAAAAAGTTCTGGAACTCCCTCCCAAGTGTGTGTAGATCCCTTTAAATGATAGTCCACTATTTAGCTCGACATTGGGAGGAGGAGGAAGCTCGGGTGGAGCTTCACCTTCATCATTGATCCCCCTATGAGGATAGGGGAATCCAAAACTTCTTGGATGATGAGATGAATCCTTTGGATATCCAAATAACCCGAGATTTTCCTCCTGGCTGAACTTACAAATGGAAAGCCCAAGGTGGCATTTTATAGGAAAATGGGAAAGTGGTTTTTAGCACGCAAATTTCTTAAAACCACTTGTAATGTAGTTTTCAACATACATACAGCCTTATCTCGTTTTTTAGAAAATAAAAAGGTGTATCCCCACCTACTAAATATATCCAATGAAAGTTTTTTTGCATTTGGACACCTACATCACGATATTTGGATAGATCACAGTACACCACTTTTGACTTCATGCAGATTCATTGTGTTGGAAAGATTAGGTCGGTTGGGCCATCAGATGGACGAATGAGTATTTCTTTCCTTAAGATGAAATATATCCCAATTAATTTTGGACAAGTCCACAAAATTTAATCCCATTTGGATTCACGGTTCAGTAATTAGTGTGTGGATGAGTCCACTAGTATGCATAGATCCTGCGCAGTTTGGCCCATTTTTCTTGGACATCATCATGGGTCCTCCAAATCACCTCCACCTTCAATGATATTATCAAAACAAGGATAATTTTCCTTTTTAATAGTAATAAATAAAAAATAATTGAATCAAAAATGAAGTGAAATTTGTTATTATTTTTATAATTTTCAATACAAAACTAGTTTAGCATAGTAGTGTAAGGGTAAAAATGAAACAGTGAATTGTAGTGCGATCAATTATTTAACTAGTATAATATCTATGTGCATGTTTATATGGTAATTTTTGATTTATTTTTACCATATTATGTTCAGGTTTGTGTTTTAAGATGATTTTGTTTTTATTATACATCTTTCCTTAAATTTTATAGCTTCTGCTGAATTATTTACCCATACTGAGCATCTGAGATCACCCCTTTCTTATGTTTTATTTTCCCAGGATGCCAAGAAGTGTATTATGACTGATATTAAGGGTTAATATAGGGGAATAATGTAATTATAAAAATATTATTTATGTTTTGTTTTGTGTAAGAAAGTGTAATGTAACATTCATGTATGTAATCTATTTTCCAAGACTGTTAAACTGATCGATCCTTTGGGGATTGATTCCTTGTAATCATGCCAATTTATTGACATAATGCACCAGATTTAGGTAACTAGGGTTAAGTAATTATAGCTTCAACACATTAATTTTGAGCGGAACTGCCTACGGGAGAAGTGGAAGTTGATAGAGATTACCACCCGAGCGATGTTATTTGAGCCTCCACAAGAGTCTGTCACCATCACACACCTTACCCTTAGGTCTTATGAGGGTGTTATAAGGGTTTATGTAACAATACCCTATCATTATGATTATTTACATTATTTTTGTATAGATAATATACATTAATTTTATTATTGTTACTTTGTAAATAGTTTTTAAAGAAAAAATAGCCTATTTAGTTAATATTCAATTAAGAAATCTATTTTGAAGAATTAAAGGATTTTTGAATTAGATAATATTTTAATGAAATATTGTTACTAAATTTATTTTTATTAAATATAAATTATCATATAATTTTTTTGAATTCAATTGTAATTTTTATTAAGGTTTGAAAGCTGTTTTTGACAAAAACCCATTAATTTTTTGATTAATTTCAATTTTTATTTTAAAAGTAAAAATTCACATATTCATAAAATTATTTATATAAAATGAATATTATGTTTGTAATCAGGATATCTAAATTATCCAACAATGAATTTTTCATAATTTTCTAAGACAGTCGAATTTTTGGGTAAAAATTAAATATCGTATAAATATATAATGTGTTTTATGACATCATAATGACCCAGTAGTGTTGTAATAAAATACAATAAAAATTATTTTCAGACAATATATGTTTTACCTTTAAAATTATGTGATTTTAGATTTATTTGATTAATTTTATGGGGCCTTAGTCGACCCTCCATGACTTATAAAACATTTTAACTTTTTAAAATGATTTCCTTGAGAGTGTGACTCGCCTCTACAAGAGAAATGATAATATTTTAATAATTTAGGCCATAGGAATTATAAAATCATTTTTCCCACTACCCATTGGAAAAACCCATGGGCAAAAACCATGGGTTGGTTTGTGGTTTTGGTTAGTCTAATTTATAGTATCCAAAACCTAAATAATAAATAATTCCCTCTCTTTTCCTATATAATCCCTCCCAAGACCCCACTTCTCATCACTAAAAACCCTTGGAGAATTCTCTACTCTACCCTCCTCTCTATATAATCCTCCCAAGGCACCCCAATCTTCTAATAATCCTCTCTCAAGCCTCTCTCAAGCCTCTGGGATCACACTTCCAAGTAAGGGAACTCTTCCTTTCTCATTTTTTTCCAAGTTTCTTTATATTTTTATACCCTTTTAATTTCAATTAAAAATTCTGGGGTATTATTTTGAACCTCTCCATAATTATCACCTTGTGTTTTAATGATGATATATCCCTTTTTATCTCATTAATGTCTCTTATGTACACTCGGTACCATGCCAAAATTCCATAGGAGATCTTTATTTTACTTCCTTCTTTATTTACGTCCAAGTTTCCTTATATTGTTATGCCCTATTATTTTCAATTTAAAATTCTGGGGTATGATTTATCACATCCCATATACTTCCCTAATTATGTTTGAATCATTATATACCCCGTTCTTTCTCATTAATGTCGCTCATGTACATCTAATACCATGCTGAAATTCTGTACGGGATTTCTCCCTCCTCATTTACATTCAAGAAATTATTTTATATTATGCATATAAATTCCATTAAATGTGTTGGAATATTATGTTACATGACCCCCTTACTTTAAATTTCATTTATAATTGATTATATACCCATTTATCTCTCATAAACCCATTTTAAAATTTCTATTTGATGTTGTTATGTTGCCAAAGTTACATCCTTTCTATGCCAAAATCATCGTGTAAGTGAATACCATACCCATTTATCTATCAAGGGTATTCAACTTTATGAAAATGTACTTTTTGATTGAGTAATTAAATTTATGTAGTCTACATCTCTTATTTTTTGAATAAATTATGATTTTTAATGAATCCATGTTGTATGATTTATGTGGCACACTTATACATGAAATGAAATGTTTATAAAGAGTGTGCCCTAATAGCACTCTAATGCATTGGGTAAGGGTTATTATCATGATACGTCAAGTTCAATGAGGGTTTACTCATTCTAATTCAAGTGAAATGTGGGTTTACTCGTGATCCATGTGCAATGAGCCTTGGATCATGCTAATATCATGTTAAATGTTATTTCCACATTTCAAAATTATGATAATCATGCTATATCATGCCTTTATGTTTATGTTTCTATAATTCTCTATTGATATTCCTATTTCCAAACATGTATTTTATTCTTCATGTTATGCCTTTTTTACTCCCTTACTGGTCTTTATATCTCACTCTATTCTTGTGTATGCCCTCAGGTTATCCCATGCAATGCTAAGTATGAAGGAATGTGTGTGGTCATGTAAAATAAGTTTTCAATAAAGATGTGTATTGAATGTTTTAAGTTGTTATATAATTTTCCTATGCCCCAAAGACACTAGACCTCTCAATATTCTATGTTGTATCAAGTGAATATTTTTTGTAATAAATTATTTTTAAGTGGGAAATAAATAGCATGTGTTTTATATGTTGTAATTTATTATTATGTTCATTCCCTTGCTGGGATTTTTAGACCATACCTAAGTTCATATATTCCCCATGTTATCCTATGTAGATGTAAGGGATAAAATAAAGTTAGGATATATTTATTAATTTTAAATAAAATTTGTTTTATTTGGGATTCATTTTGTTTAACTATTCATCTAATCTTTCAAATACACTAGACTTTGGAATCAATGGATTTTATTTTAATGGTTAATTATACATAAAATCATGTAATAATATATGTAAAAGGATAGGGTTGTTATATTACGTGATCTATAAAATTTAAAAAATCCTTGAAAATGGTAGGAAAAATGAATCCAAATCAATCACCTATTAATATATTTTTGGGGATCTAAAAGGACTAACACAAATCAAAGAATAAAAATTATATCACTGGTTGTATCATAAAATATGGGATGAATCTCTTAATTATTTAGTCACTTTCAAGATTCTACAAATAAGGATAATCTCGAATATAATAACTATATTCACTCAATAACTTAGAAAATTATTTTATTTAAAACTAGTAGGAATATTTAATGGAATAAAAATAATTCACAAGGTCTGAAAACCATGGTCTAATACACCAAACAACATGTAGTTCCAAATCAGGAAAGATCTTTTTTAGTGGGTATATTTGAAGTTTCTGAATTAAAATAGTGGTAGGTCTAATTAAATGGTCGAACACTAAGTTCTCACTACCCTTATTATTTATATTATATTCATAAAATTCTTGAAGTAAAAAATCTACCTTATTATCCTTGGTTTTGAATCATGGTTATTCAAAAAAAAGTATAAATTTTAAAAGTTATTAAAAATAGTTACTTTATAACCTAACAAATCACATCTAAATTTTCCTAAATAAAAAAAACAATAGGTTGGAGCTCCTTATCAGTGGTTTTATATTAACATTTTTATTAATATAGAGTTCAAGATATATAAATTATGATATGAGACTTCTTTTTCACTCTTTTATTCAAAACTAACCCTAAGGAAAAGTCTGATGCATCAACCATTAATTAAAAAATCTAAATGCCATATAGGTAGTTATATAATGGGTTGGGAAATCAGATTATGTTTCAAAACTATAAAATGTTTATTATATCAGTCATCAATGAAAAAATAAGATTATATTTATAGTAATATAGACAAATTTAGGGGATTATTGCTAAAATATTTTGTGAATCTCCTATAAAACCCATCATTTTGATGAAAAGATCTTACAACCCTCATAGTTTTGGGGGGATGGAAGTGAATAAATTATATGAACCTTAGATTGATCAACTTGAATTATATATTTGGACATTAAATTTCTAGTATGATTCATATTTAAACAATAAAATGGAATTTATCATAGTTAATAATAAGGTTTTTTCAATGTAATTTTAATTAAAGTAGAAAAACTATTCAAAAAATAATTCAAAACAAAATCTGTAAACTATCAAATAATTCATAAAAACCTCCATAAAATCCTCTAAAAATTTATAAAAGATACTCATAATAAGCCTTTAAAAGGTTCCTAATGATTTATATAAAACAAAGGAATTATTCTATAAGAAAAAGTACCAAAATGATAGGTGAAGGGGATTTTTTTATGTTCAGATCAAATGTGAATTTTAAAGTAACCAAAAAACATATAGAAAATATTAATGGTATTGTCTTGGAATACTTTCAAGAACATGGTCGAGAAATGGTAAAGGAAATTTATCTTTCTTAGTCAATAATTTGTTTTTTTATAATCAATGAACAATCTCCATTTGTTGGGAATTCTAATAGGAATGAGTTCTCTGAATTCATTCTTTGAAAAATTAAAATCACTCTTTTTAGGAATAATTTCGATATGACTCGCCCATTGGATATAAAAAATAAATCAAATGATCCTAGTATCCATCAAGTTAGTCAATTAATTATTAATAACTTCCAAAAGTGTTGGGGTTAACCTCCTTTAAAATTTCATTATAGGTTTAGCATCATCCTCTGATAATATTTTATTTATGAAAATTAAAGGACTAATTATAGTTAAGTGAGATAAGTTCTGTCCCATGAATTTATTTACTTTTATAAATATTTATAAAGGTTTATTTAATTGATTTCTTGATATCCCTCTATCAATTGTCATAAAAAAACTATTTCTAACATTTATATTTTAGTTTCCCAAGTGAGGGTTTTAGTTCTAACTCAAATGGGATGGTTTTACTTAGAAAAAAGGGTTTTATGGACTCAAAATCATTTAGTTTAACTACTAATATATTCTCAAAACAAGAATATTTTGAAATTTTAACAACAACAAAATTAGTTCAGCATGCTATGCATGAGTGTCTTGTGAAAATGAAATTTAAAATTCAATAAAACGTTTAAGACATGAATTAGAAGCCTCAATTTCAAAAAATGAAAAGCTCTCATCATTAGTTTGACATTAAAAATATTCATATTATTTAAGAAAATAGAAATAAGGTTCATTTTAATTAATATTTTCAGAAATTTTAATGAAATTGGTAAAGAAATTAAAAAATTTCACAAAATTACATGCATCATTTTTAGCATTTAAATTCCCTTTAAATGCAACATTTTCATGTTCATGTAAATCTATTTTACTAATAAACAAAGGCTCATTATCTAATATATAAATTGGTGGATCATTATTTGTGAAATTAGGAAATGAATCAGTGGAAAACTAGTCAATCATGTTCACTTAGTGGGTTAAATGATCTACCATTATATTATTCAGAGATTAAAATATTTTAAATATAATTATTTCTCCTCAAAATTCAAGTGACAATATTCACTTATGAATATTTATGATTGCCTCAAAAATTTTGAGAAAAGTTCTTCTAAGTATCATATGTGCATCTATACTAAATTTCTCATCCTCTATATCCCAAAACATAAAAATTAGTGGGGAAATAATATATCTTACTTGTATAAAAACATATTCTATGATACCCACACATTTTTTTATACTTTTATTGGCTAATTTTATGACAATTCTAGTAGGTTTAATTTATCAAACTTGTAAAGTAGTGCAGATAGAATAAGGAATCACATATATTTAAGATCTAAAATCTAACATAACATGTTTGAATTCAAGCTCCTGTATTGTTAATATGATTGTAAAGTTTCCTATATATTTCTATTTAATAAGGATAAAATTTTAAATCATTAAGGAATCAATCCTCCCAAGTTTTACGTATTCTCCTCCCTCGAATTTTACTTTCTTAGGGTATATTTCCTTCAAAAATATGGAAAACTTGGGAAATATGTTTTACTACATCAAGTAAAGGAATATTTAAACAACACTGTTAAAATTATATTAAAAAATTATCCAAGCCACTTTTAACACTCTTCTTCACTAGTGGACCATCACTAGGATGAGTAAATGGTGGTTTTGGGGATTTCTTAATAATCTTGAGCATTTTTTTGAAAACTATAAGGTCCTATAATTCTGATATAATCTCTAATTATTATTTCAAGTAAGGATTAAATGATATATATGGATTTTTCTTTCATAATAGGTACTAAATTTCTAGCATGCTCAACAGTAGTTGGTATTTCTTCAACAAGTGCTCAGTTATGTAAAGAAGGTTTATAGTTCTATTTAACATGATCAAGTTTAGAATAATGTTTTGAATTATAATCTTTCAGGTTTTTCAACTTAGTTCCACTTTTAATATATATAGAAATAAAATTTTAATTCCCATTTATGGTTTTTTTTGGAGTAAGTGTTCCACTCATGTGATTCCTTATACTATTAATATTCCTAAAAAATTGACCCATTTGAGTCATCAAAATTCTCAAAATAATCTATTGTTGTTTCATTATTTCTATAATGTCATTTTCATATTTTTTTAGTGGGTTCTATAGGCTAGAAAGTATTTAAAAATTGATCATTGTACTTATCCTGAAAATACCTAGGTATGGAATTACTTAATTAACCTTGAAAAATTATCCTTATTATTTGGGATGTTGAAATCTATCATTAGACTGATTATTCTAGCCCTGTTCGAAATTTTGGATTCATTGAAAAGTTATTTGATGGTTTTTTGTAATTTTATCCTTATAAAATTATTATTGAATGTTTTAGAAGATTATTTCATTTTTGGACATTTTTCACTAAAGTGTTCATTAGATAAAAAAATTCCAAAATTAACTTGCAATATTAAATTTGTTTCAGTTTTCAATTGGATTGATGAAGTTTTAGACAACAACCTAGATCTCACCATAGTAGTAAGACCACTCGATTGACTCACAATCCGGACATTTTCAAAACTATAAGTGAGAACTTATTGGGTATATTTGAAATAAAATATCCACTTATTACAAATTTTTGAGTATTCTAGGATATGTTATCAACAAGAGTTATAGAAAAAGATTCAGTTTTATCTATTAAATCTCTATTTTAATTAGTATCTATAATGTTATTATTAGTGAGGTAAAATACCTTATAAAAATCTTGAATCAAAATCTATTCCTTAATATGGTATTGGTGGAAACTAAAAAACAATATTTTAAATCACTCCCAATACTCATAAAAAGTCTCTTCTTAAGTTTTTCTAATTCCACTATTTTTTTTTCTAATTACAGTAGTCCTATAAGAAGAAGAAATTCAAGAAAAAATTTCATCAATTTATTCCAATATATAATTAAAGTGGAGTGGGAATAGAAGAAACACTCCTTTTTCACTCATTCCAAATAATAATTAAAATCCATAGGATTCATTTGATCGCCATTAAAACTATATAGTTTCATATTAATAAAAAATATAACTAAATTTTTTAATATGTTTTTGTGGATCCTCCCTTGGAAGTCTATTAAATTTTAGAAATTGATAAATGAAAATGGATTTTATTTTAAAACTAGTGGGTGAATAAAGGTATTCCACATCATTTTATTGATTATCTTTATAATATGAAGTTAGTTACTTAATATTTTTATTTTCATCCATTATGATTTTAGGTTCAAAAGTTTATCCTATGGATAATTTGGTGGGTTCAAAAATAGTAGTGGAAGTATTTTATCGGGCTATGATGATTTATCCACTCCCAAGGTTAACAATTGATTATTTCACTTCCTCGGTCCTGATTTCTCTAACTCTTGATTGATACATCCTATTAATTACATGGTCTAAAGGTATTAAATTGGGGTCTAAACCCCTGTTCATATATAAAAATATTGAATTAACATAGTTAAAATCCCCATAAATAATGTTGAATTGTAAACAGTAGTTTGTCACACAACACTAATCAATATTTTTCCTTAATAATGCAGCTTAATATCCCTCAAGTATTTCTCTCAAGGAGGTTTTAATTAAGTTAAAAACTTTCATCTTCGTTTTTTTCTATTTTTGAAAAGCCGAATAAAATTGGGAATTTGAAAATTTTGAACAAAATTTAAATAAAAATAAAGATAAGTAATAAAAATAAAATGATGGAGTGAGTAATTAAAATTGAAATTAGATTTTATTAAAAAAGTGTGAAATAAAATTTAAAAGCAATAGTCGTGAACAAGTTTCAACCTTTGGATACTTCCTTCTTTGTTTTCAATAGGTTATCCTATTTTAATTTTTCAATACACATTACAATAACTCAAAATTTATACCTAAATTTTCCTCAAAATCATACCAGGACCTCATTATGCATATTATTCCTCCTATGAAACTGATTTAATTACTCAAATATAAAAAAAAACAATTAAACAAAATTGAACTCACTATAATCATAAACAAGACCTTTCTTTATAAATTTAAAAATTAAACAAAAATCTAGAATATATTAGAAGATACTTGTATTCTAAAACAAAACAACCAAATTTCTTCAAGAATAAAATTTCCTATAAAAACTAAAACATCATACAATAAAGTTTAGGACTTGTGAGAGAGGTTTCTGTAGGTCTTCACTTCTCATAGTTTATTTGGGAGTTTCTCCAAACATGGATAAATAGTTCATTGGATCCACTACTTCCTTCTTATTACTCTATTTTTAATCATTCATTGTCCTTGAACTGAACTTTGTCATGTTATGTGATCACCATATGAATCTTATCTTTATTATTAAACATGTATGTATATTATTCATAGTAGAGGACATTTTTTTTGAAAATAGTGGATAGATTGAACTCATACCTATAGAAACTTCATGAATGCAACCATATCTTCTTAATTTTCTTAAAATTTCATCTGATATAGTTTTACCTTTTTAATTGAATCATGACACAAGGGATACTTGTCATATCCCTAATTATTAAAGTTTCTACTATCTCAAAACTCCTTAAATAGATTTTTCTTGGGAATACATTAAGGCATAGTGTAACACCCCAGGTAAATAAAGAATATGACATTTTCATATTTATCCATATTTGTGAATAAAATATTAATATAACTTTAAAGGGGACGCTATGCTCAATGGCGTACCCAACACGCAACAACGAGTTTCTTGAGGAATCTTATGTTGCACTCTAATAATAAAATAATATTATGGTAGTTAACATGTAGCCGTTGTATTGGCGGGAATGGATATAAATAACTAAAATATGATTATATATGTTTTTAAATGTTTTTACATTTATCAAATAAAAGATAAAGGCTTAAAATATGGAAAGAATTCAATTTTAGGCGTATATGCCCTAGTTTTCACTAAAGCCTCACTTATCGCCTCTTGATGGAGAATTGTCATTAAATATAGTTTTGTTCACTCTTAAAAATTATATTGGACCAAATAAAACTCTTCTTAATAATCGGGACATCAAAATTTACTTTGTGTAAATTTTTGGTATCTTTCCGATAAAGTTCATTTTTTTTAATGAATAGTGTAAAATGTTGTATTTTAATTCAAAACCTCTTTTTAATCTAATTTATTTATATGATTAGATTATCTTTTTAATTGGTTTTAAAGTTAAATTAGAATATATTTTTACCATTAAATCCAATAGTGGTTGTTGGAATTAATTTCACTTTGAAATCAGACTTAAACTAGAGTCAATCTTTTGATACTTATTGTTTCATAAAAACACGCTATTTGCTCTGACAGCGGTAATTAATTATTAAATTAATTAATGTGACTTATATGATTTGAATTTTTTAAAATAAACTTCATTTTTGAATTCGGAATATCAAATATAGATTAGGGTGAATTTTTGGGATTTTTCTGAAAAACTTCAATTTTTAATGAATAGTGAAACCACTAAGTGGTACTTATAAAAACTGATTTTCCTGTTTAAATGAAATTTTGCCATATTTGTGTTTTGAATTTCAAAAATCTGACATACATGGTTTTCATTAAGAAGTAAAATGTGGTTCAATGGGATAAAAATAATTTTTTGGTGAATAGTAACTTATTAAGTTTTTAATCGCGATTAGAGGTAATTAGTGTAGTTTATGGTAAGAATAATGTTTTAATAAAATGAAATGATCTTGAAACATGTCCTACCCTCATTGTATGTGTCATGGCTGACCAATACAATCCATGGGTCAACTTGGGGACCCCATGGAGCCACTTTGGTTGGGAAATGACATAAATATCTTTTTATTTAATGTTAAAGTAAAAATGACACAAACATGAGATGTTTTACAAAAACAATTTTTACATGGGGTTATACAAGTTATATTTTTAACTATAAATAGTAATTGGAAAGATAAAAGTATTTCCTACATAATAGTAGTTTTTTTATAATTTTTGGACATTAAATAAATTAAATTATTTATGACATCATGATGATGCAGCGATGACCTCATTATTTAACGATTTAAATAAAATGGAAAGATAATGTAATATCTAAGACCTACACATGTCCAAAACCTATTGTATGAGCGGATTTCGAAACCTTATCACCTTATCCTAGAAATAAATCAATGTGGGACCTTTAAAATCCGAAACTCTTTTGAAAATAAAGTAACATTTTGTAACTTTACAAGAGTGCCCCTCCTCTCCTCTTATAAAAGGCCCCCACCTCTACCTCTTTACCCACACTCCCAAATCCTTTGGCTCGGCCAAACCCTACCAATTTTGTCTCTCCACTTCCCTATCTTACTCCTTGAAGCCTCAATTTGGGCAGAAGTCTTCCCAAGGAAGCCTTTGAGCTCAAACCAAAGGGAGTTACCCGATTTTAAGGTAATGTCTTCACTTGTGTCCTTTTGTTTTATTTTGCTTCTCCAACCCACTAAACTCTTTTTATTCATTTATTTTGTAACAAATACAGTATCTTCAATATACTAGGATGTTGTTATAAGAATTATTCTAGCTACACTTACACACACCTACATCTAATGGTTAAAGAACATACTGTTTCTGTGGATGGCGAATTTCTGCCTCACGAAACGATGATTGTTCAACATTCTTCTAACACCTTCAAAGGTGTCCATTAAGATGACAATATATTTATATATGATATATAATATGTTTATTTTTTACTTAAGATTCTGTATTTTTCATTTATTTCATACCTTTATGGTTTCCATTATGGGTAAACGCGATATCTTCATTTAAGGAAGTGCGGACTACCGCCCCCTCAAAGTGATTTGATTCGTTATTACCATATGTGGTACGTATAAAGGGTATATTTAATGATATTATATATGATAACATAATGGAATTAAAATACTATTATGTATCATTATGTTTTAATTCTATTAAATATGAAATAGAAATGGAAGTAGCGTTCATGCGTACGTACGGCTTACCGTCTCCATGAACGGTACATTTCATTTCTTATCTCAAAATGTTATGTACTATTATAAGTACATATATATAATGGATATATATGTAATATATTACATCTAAATTATGTATTTCATTCTGGAATTATAACATATACATATATATATATATATATATCTCATTTTGTTTTAATTCCCTTAATATGACAAAAAAGAAAGTAGCGTTCATGCGTACGTACGGCCTATCGTCTCCATGAAAGGTGCTTTTCATTTTTTATCTCCAAATGATATGGAATAGTATAAAATGAATATTTACTGGATATATATGATATTTTAATCATTAATACTATTCTGTAAATTATTTACTTATAACTACATGGGCAATCTTTTTTCAAACAAGTTCATTTTTGACTCATGTACCAAACATCGGCAAAAACGTCTGATATGAACTAACATTATTAAACAATTATTATAACATTATAATATGTGATATGAACTAAATAATAATCTCTAAAGGAGGTAATTAGGCAATTATTAATTGACCAAAGTTCATTATTCAGGAATATAAAGAAACGAACAAGACAAGTTGGACTTGAGGTAAGGGATCCTACTCCACTCTTTCTTTTTAAGTACACTCTTTCATGTCATTCCTTTTAAATCTAATCTTTCTTGTTATTGGGATATTATTTTATATTAATCATACGGTAATTTTTATGTTCATGTGATGAGAGACCCTATTCTCTCTCATCAATCCATTTTGGAAGTTTTGAGTGGCGTCGTTAGGCTGCCGAATTTTCGTAAGAGATCTAACCTCTCTCTTTCTTTTTAAGTACTCTCCTTTATGTAACTTCTTTTAATCTCCTCTTTGTTATGTTGGGGGATGTTCTTTTATATTCCTATTTCTATAAACTTTAAGTTAATATGATGAGATACCCTATTTTATCTCATCAATTAATTTTTGAACGTTTTATGTGGCGTCGTTAGGCTGCCGAGTTTTCATAAGGGATTTTTCATCTTACTTTTATTCCCGTGAGATTTATGCTACATTTGCCATAATTTACTTTGAGTGGTGTATGAACATCCCATTATTTTACTCATTATGTAATATAATTTCTTTTATGAGTATTTACATCAATGTTGTATTGTCCTTCTTTCACGAGGTGTATGTTTCGAAAGATACCCATGTCGGTAAGGGAACCTTTCACCCTCCTCTTTTTAAAAGACTTCTTTTGTTGGGTCTTTTAATTTACATATTTTTATGTTGGGATATGTTCTCATATATCCTTATTGATGTTAATTTTATGTCCAAGTGATGAGATACCTTTTTTTTATCTCTCATCAACTCATTTTGATGTGACGTCGTTAGGCTGTCAAGGGAACTTCTTAACCCAATTTCGATTTCTTTGGGTTCAACATGTAGTTATTGAATATGTCATCCTTTGAATATGTGTGAATTACCTTTGATTATTTTACACTTAATATCCACTTATATTTGGTGTATTCATTTTTCACACATAATTATGTAATTGATTTATTCTTAAACCAAGGATATCGTCTTTGTAAGGGACTTCGTCTTAATCTCCTTTCATTGAGGAATATTCTATTTTATACACAACCTTATTTTATATGGTGTATAAACCCCTTTTACTTTTACGTTTATTCAAAAGGAATCTTTTTTATATGAAGTGTTTATTAAACGAAAAAAGGGAATGTTTTTGTCGTACGTATGCGGCGACAATGACTTCTCCGCCGTCGTGACCATTATTTGATTTTTAGCTTCCTCTACAATCCATACCTTCTTTTTAAAAGAAAAATAAATACCATGTTTTACTTTTCTTTTATTTTGGTATTGAAAATGGTTTTCATAATGTTTTTATATCAATGTGTTGTATTGATATCTTGTGATTGAAAGGTGGAAATGTTATGTTTCCTTTATGCATGTTTTATGTGATATGATTATGTTGAGGTTCTTGGGAATTATTATGAAGACAGGTGGTTCCGTGATAAACTAATGGCGGGTGAGCCCGATATAGCTCTCTAATGCATTGGGTAACGTGAAGGAGTGAAACGTTAAGGTTTCTCCGAAGAGATTTAGGGAATATACTGTGATTGGTATTCCAAACGTAACCAAGAGGGTTACTCCCTACGTAAGAATGTTATGAATGCCTCAAGTTACCTTTTATGTCTTATGACTTCTATGATTTATTCATGATTTGATGAGGTATGTTAAAGTGCCTAAGTTTTATGGGTAAAGTATGATTTCATTCTTATGTGTATATGAACTCATGTTTCCTTTCCATATTTTTATAACCCTTACTGATCTTTTTATGCTCATCCCAAGTTTTTGAAATGTTTTTCACAGGTCAAGGGAAAGGTACATGATGTGATGATAGTGTCAAGGATGTGTCAAGAAAGAATCCATGTTTTATTTTAAATATTTTTTCGTTGATGGGAAGAATGAATACTGTCTTTTATGTAACCACTTTGTTTAAATGTGGAATGTAATGCAAGTTTCATTATATAATTATCTAAAACTCTAAACCTGAAAAGATCCTCAATGTGTAATCTTGTAATAACTCAAGATTAAGTAAGGTTTAAGGCTGGGGCCTTATAGTTGGTATCAAAGGTTGGTTTAGATAACTTTAGAGGTTAGGGTATTCTCTAAGCATAATTGACAGTACCATAATGGATAGGATTTCAGAAAGAGTCCTAGTTTTAGATAAAGTGAATGAGTAAGTATATCTTAGTGGTTATCTCCCTCATTAGTACATGATTGTTTTGTTGATATACTCACACTGACATTTCTGTTTTTAGTGAAATGATGGATCTAGTAGGCACCAAAGAGACAACAGGTTTGAAGGAAACTGTGGTGGTTCTCTGATTAAGAGACTGGATGAAATGGGGGATTCAATGAGGAATCTCATGGTTGTTCTAAACCAACTATCAAGGAGTCATGATCAACCACTTGAACCTTGGTATGTTCTATAATGCATCATGTAAGAGATGACCAAATCGATGTGGATGTTTAGGTAATAATTATAAAGGTAACAATTAGAGTTTATATGATCATTACTTTTGAGGTAATTATGGGTTATTATATGATATGATGGAATAAGAAGGCATGAGATAAACATGAGGAATATGTTATATTTATTTTTGATGAATTTATCTCTTTTTGAGGAATGTTATAAAATATATATTTTTTGAAAAGGGACAACACGCAGACCGTGTGACAACCCGTCGCATCGGACGAAGCTGCGGGAATCAAACCCACAACCAAAGTGCAACTGGTATTTATCGCCTACCACTGGACTACGTAAAGTCCCTCGTTAGTTTGACCGATTCTTTTTAGTTAGATGATTTTATGAATTAAGAGTAAGTTGATTTTGGGTTATTTATGAAAATGATTAACCTATCATGGAGGATATGTGATTAGGTTAATTACTTTTCAATACGAGACTTTAGGAGCAACTGATGTTGTTTGGAGATAAATGTTACGATTTAACTTGGAAGACTATGTGACTAAATACTTCAAATATTTGGGTTTCAATCTTATATTGGTTTACTTTTAAGAATTTTATGGACAAATTGGTTATCGAATGGTCCTCGTTGAACTTTGGGTTTTATTGGACAAATTTTGAGATTAAGAATAGATTTTATTTTTATAAAGGGTTATCCTTTTCTGGATTATCTGATCTTGTAGTAACCTTTTTGGTTTTAGTTTTGGTTAAGGTCTGAAGACATGGGAAATGTATAGTTCTTTTTTTGTGGATTAGGTGCTCCTCTAGAATTTTTTTATAGTACTCTTAATGCGAACAAGTCTTCCTAAATACTCATATTTTGGAGAAAGTATGAGTCTGTGTAAGAAATCTAGTAAAAGTTGAAAGTCAACATGACAAGTAAGCATGTTTCCTTATGTTTTAGTTAAGCTCAAAAATAAATTCCTCAATAAAAAGTAACTTCAAACAAAAATTTTGTCTATTAACTTTTCCTACTGGGGAACCCAACACCGTTTAACCCATCACAAGTTTTTGATTTTCTTATTGTTAACTTTCTCCTAAACATGTTTTCTATCACTCTCCATCAGAACATGACCCTATTCTTTCTCCTCCATGTCCATATTTTCATACATGGAATCCTAGTATGGGTTAACTCGGGTGACCATTTTACTTATCTTTCTTTATTTTAAAGTGATTGTTTTACCGACTCTTGTTCCGATGTGGGACTTTCAAGGATGTTTCCAAGCTCAATTTTAAAAATTGCGAGGACGCAATTCCCAAAAGGGGGGAAGGATGTAACACCCCAGGTAAATAAAGAATATGAAATTTTCATATTTATCCATATTTGTGAATAAAATATTAATATGACTTTAAATGGGACGCTATGCTCAATGGCGTACCCAACACGCAACAACGAGTTTTTTGGGAATCTTACGTTGCACTCTAATAATAAAATAATATTATGGTAGTTAACATGTAGCCGTTGTATTGGCGAGAATGGATAGAAATAACTAAAATATGATTATATATGTTTTTAAATGTTTTTAAATTTATCCAATAAAAGATAAAGGCTTAAAATACGGAAAGAATTCAATTTTAGGCGTATATGCCCTAGTTTTCACTAAAGCCTCACTTATCGCCTTTTGATGGCGAACCGTCATTAAATATAGTTTTGTTCACTCTTAAAAATTCTATTGGACCAAATAAAACTCTTCTTAAGAATCGGGATATCAAAATTTACTTTGTGTAAATTTTTGGTATCTTTCCGATAAAGTTCATTTTTTTAATGAATAGTGTAAAATGTTGTATTTTAATTCAAAACCTCTTTTTAATCTAATTTATTTATATGATTAGATTATCTTGTGAATTTTTTTTAAAGTGAAATTAGAATATATTTTTACCATTAAATCCAATAGTGTTCGTTGGAATTAATTTCACTTTGAATCAGACTTAAACTAGAGTCAATCTTTTGATACTTATTGTTTCATAAAAACACGTTATTTGCTCTGACAGCGGGAATTAATTATTAAATTAATTAATGTGACTTATATGTTTTGAATTTTGTAAAATATACTTTATTTTTTAATTCGGAATATCAAATATAGCTTAGGGTGAATTTTTGGGATTTTTCTGAAAAACTTCAATTTTTGATGAATAGTGAAACCACTAAGTGGTACTTATAAAAACTGATTTTTCCATTTAAATGAAATTTTTCCATCTTTGTGTTTTGAATTTCAAAAATCCGACATACATGGTTGTCATTAAGAATTAAAATTTGGTTCAATGGGATAAAAATAATTTTTTGGTGAATAGTAACTTATTAAGTTTTTAATCGCGATTAGAGGTAATTAGTGTAGTTTATGGTAAGAATAATATTTTAATAAAATCAAATGACCTAGACACATGTCCTACCCTCATTGGATGTTTCATGGCCGACCAAGACAATCCATGGGTCAGCTTGGGGACCCCATGGAGCCACTTTGGTTGGGAAATGACATAAATATCTTTTTATTTAATGTTAAAGTAAAAATGACACAAACATGAGATGTTTTAATAAAACAATTTTTACATGGGGTTATACAAGTCATATTTTTTACTATAAATAGTAATTGGAAATCTAAAACGATTTCCTACATCATAGTAGTTTTTTTATAATTTTTAGACATTAAATAAATTAAATTATTTATGACATCATGATGATGCAGCGATGACCTCATTATTTAACGATTTAAATAAAATGGAAAGATAATGTAATATATAAGACCTACACATGTCCAAAACCTATTGGATGAGTGGATTTCGAACCCTTATCACCTTATCCTCGAAATACATCAATGTGGGACCTTTAAAATCTGAAACTCTTTTGAAAATAAAGTAACATTTTGTAACTTTGCAAGAGTGCCCCTCCTCTCCTCTTATAAAAGGCCCCCACCTATACCTCTTTACCCACACTCCCAAAGCCTTTGGCTCGGCCAACCCCTGCCCATTTTGTCTCTACACTTCCATATATTACTCCTTGAAGCCTCACTTTGGGCAGAATTCTTCCCAAGGAAGTCTTTGAGCTCAAACCAAAGGGAGTTACCCGATTTTAAGGTAATGTCTTCACTTGTGTCCTTTTGTTTTATTTTGCTTCTCCAACCCCCTAAACTCTTTTTATTCATTTATTTTGTAACAAATCTAGTATCTTCAATATAATAGGATGTTTTTATAAGAATTATTTGAGATACACTTACACACACCTACATCTAATGGTTAAAGAACATACTGTTTCTGTGGATGGCGAATTTCTGCCTCATGAAACGATGATTGTTCAACATTCTTCTAACACCTTCAAAGGTGGCCATTAAGATGACACTATATTTATATATGATATATAATATGTTTATGTTTTACTTAAGCTTCTGTATTTTTCATTTATTTCATACCTTTATGGTTTCCATTATGGGTAAACGTGATATCTTCATTTAAGGAAGTGCGGACTACCGCCCCCTCAAAGTGATTTGATTCGTTATTACCATATGTGGTACGTATAAAGGGTATATTTAATGATATTATATATGATACCATACTGGAATTAAAATACTATTATGTATCATTATGTTTTAATTCTATTAAATATGAAATAGAAATGGAAGTAGCGTTCATGCGTACGTACGGCTTACCGTCTCCATGAACGGTACATTTCATTTCTTATCTCAAAATGTTATGTACTATTATAAGTACATATATATAATGGATATATATGTAATATATTAAATCTAAATTATGGATATCATTCTGGAATTATAACATATACATATATATATATATCTCATTTTGTTTTAATTCCCTTAATATGACAAAAAAAGAAAGTAGCGTTCATGCGAACATACGGCCTATCGTCTCCATGAACAGTGCTTTTAATTTTTTATCTCCAAATGATATGGAATAGTATAAAATGAATATTTACTGGATATATATGATATTTTAATCATTAATACTATTCTGGAAATTATTTACTTATAACTACATGGGCAATATTTTTTCAAAGAAGTTCATTTTTGACTCATGTACCAAACATCGGCAAAAACGTCTGATATGAACTAACATTATTAAACAATTATTATAAAATTATAATATGTGATATGAACTGAATAATAATATCTAAAGGAGGTAATTAGGAAATTATTAATTGACCAAAGTTTATTATTCAGTAATATAAAGAAACGAATAAGACAAGTTGGACTTGAGGTAAGGGATCCTACTCCACTCTTTCTTTTTAAGTACACTCTTTTATGTCATTCCTTTTAAATATCATCTTTCTTGTTATTGGGATATTCTTTTATATTACTCTTACTGTAATTTTTATGTTCATGTGATTAGAGACCCTATTCTCTCTCATCAATCCATTTTGGAAGTTTTGAGTGGCGCCGTTAGGCGCACGAATTTTCGTAAGAGATCTAACCTCTCTCTTTCTTTTTAAGTACTCTCCTTTATGTAACTTCTTTTAAGATCCTCTTTGTTATTTTGGGGGATGTTATTTTATATTCCTATTTCTATAAACTTTAAGTTAATATGATGAGATACCCTATTTTATCTCATCAATCCATTTTTGTACGTTTTATGTGGCGTCGTTAGGCTGCCGAGTCTTCGTAAGGGATTTTTCATCTCACTTTTATTCCCGTGAGATTTATGCTACATTTTCCATAATTTCTTTTGAGTGGTGTATGTACTGCCCATTATTTTAATAATTGTGTAATATAATTTCTTTTATGAGTATTTAAATCAATGTTGTATTGTCCTTCTTTCACGAGGTGTATGTTTCGAAAGATACCCATGTCGGTAAGGGAACCTTTCACCCTACTATTTTTAAAAGACTTCTTTTGTTGGGTATTTTAATTTACATATTGTTATGTTGGGATATGTTCTCATATATCCTTATTGATGTAAATTTTATGTCCAAGTGATGAGATACCTTTTTTTTATCTCTCATCAACTCATTTTGATGTGATGTCGTTAGGCTGTCATGGGAACTTCTTAACCCAATTTTGATTTCTTTGGGTTCAACATGTAGTTATTGAATATGTCATCCTTTGAATATGTGTGAATGACCTTTGATTATTTTACAATTAATATCCACTTATATTTGGTGTATTCATTTGTCACACATAATTATGTAATTGATTTATTCTTAAACCAAGGATATCGTCTTTGTAAGGGACTTCGTCTCAATCTCCTTTCATTGAGGCATATTCTGTTTAATACACAACCTTATTTTATACGGTGTATAAACCCCTTTTACTTTTACGTTTATTCAAAAGGAATATTTTTTATACGAAGTGTTTATTAAACGATAAAAGGGAATGTTTTTGTCGTACGTATGCGGCTACAACAACTTCTCCGCCATCGGGACCATTATTTGAGTTTCGGCTTCCTCTACAAGCCATACCTTCTTTTTAAAAGAAAAATAAATACCATGTTTTACTTTTCTTTTATTTTGGTATTGAAAATGGTTTTGATAATGTTTTTATATCAATGTGTTGTATTGATATCTTGTGATTGAAAGGTGGAAATATTATGTTTCCTTTATGCATGTTTTATGTGATACGATTATGTTGAGGTTCTTGGGCATTATTATGAGGACGGGTGGTTCCGTTATAAACTAAGGGTGGGTGAGCCTGATATAGCTCTCCAATGCATTGGGTAATGCGAAGGAGTGAAACTTTAAGGTTTCTCCAAAGAGATTTAGGGAATATACTGTGATGGGTATTCCAAACGTAACCAAGAGGGTTACTCCCTACGTAAGAATGTTATGAATGCCTCAAGTTACCTTTTATGTCTTATGACTTCTATGATTTATTCATGA